>OY987189.1:3472365-3517365 GCA_963920625.1 Dinocampus coccinellae
TTGTGACATTCTCATGTGATTTACATATTAAATAATTTGTATGAGTGTAAAATATTTTCTTTCATATACAGAATGGCTTAATGGGACACGACCTTGTATGACTACCGGCAGTACCGAGTGAGATGGCCTTGAGTCGCAAGGCTTTATATGCGCGGCGTAATGTCATGATGATTAGCTGTTCGAACATGTAATATATAATATGAAAATAAATATAAATATAAATATATATATATAAGTAGGAATAAAAATAAAAATGAAAATACACAAAACTATGAAATTAGAAGCCAAATTTTTGTGAGTTAGAAATAACGATGAGATATCTCATTTATACAAATAAGGAATAATTCATTGCATTATTTATACACTTTACATACATACACACGCATATATATATATATATATACATTGAGAATTTTTTTTTATTATTTACTTTTTTTTTTTATTCATATTTCAATGTTACTATGTCAATAGTTAATATACTTATCCTTAAAGGATAATTATTTTGCAAGGGGTTATTGAATGATTATAATTCTAAATAGATAAATTTACATAATAATTTTTTACATGGCCACAGAAAATATCCAAAGAATCCATAACAAAAAAAAAAAAAAAAAAAAAAAAAGAAAAAGAAAAGAAATATATATAGAGAGAAAGAAAAATATATGTACAATTGAAGGACAAAAATCGTATACACAACAATATTTTAACACAATTTTAATATTCTTTATTATTCTTCTCTTATAATCTATCATAACTAATTGATATTTAATTTTTTTTTTTTTTTCAATTATTTCATTTTAATTGATTTGTTATTGTATTTTACAAATAATTAATGAAAAAATATAAATATTTTGTTATTAATATTATTAATAATAATAATAATAATAATAATAATAATGATGATAGGTATTATTATTAAAGTATATTATCAATTCGTTGTGATTTGAAGATATTTATATTTTATTATTTGTTTTTACTTTGGAATATACAGATCGTATTTTCCTCACATTATTCATCAGTGAAATCAAGTTTTTCTATTCATTCTCAAGGAAGGCTCACGAAATGTGGGTCGATGCCAAGGATTTCTCGTTATATATATATATATATATATCTATATGAGAAATTATATTTGATTTGTGTGACCTTCTCTTAAGATTAATTTCACGTAATCATTACTGTAAATGTTATTATTAATTTTTGTTTTATTTTTTTATTTTTTTTTGGTTCTCCATATTTATTATTTCTCTAACGAAAACAATCGATATATTGTGTAATAATACAAATTATAGATAGTACGAGATATCAGATAGATAGAGAATGAGAAGAATACGAAAAAAACAAAGATACAATGACACACACGTTAGGGCGAGGCGTCGTCATAGTTACGAGTGTTGACCCCACAAGACTCGTCATTGTCAACGTGGTCGTCGTCGGCACGTCGCAAAAGGACTTTTATTTTACACGCATATTCGTGAAAGTGTGTCACGCGCGTGTGCGCATCGCCCACATCACATATACCAATATAAGAAAGAAATAAAGAAAGAAAGAAAGGAAAAAAAAACAAAAAAAAAAAAAAACATCGAAACTCAATCAAAAACACATAAAAACACAGGGGAAAAATAGCAGAAAAGACGAGAAAAAAAAAAAAAAAAAAAAAATAAGAAAAGAAAAAAAGAGGGCGAGAGGATAATAAAAAAAAAAATAATTAATAGACGAATGAACAAATAATAATAAATATTATATCGACTTACTTTAATTCGTAATTTTGTTTCCATACAATTATAAAGAACTTGAAGTGGTCCCAGAGTATTTGCCATTTTAGATAAAACATTTTTACAATTATTCAAGTCACGTTCATATTTTTTACTTGCACTTGATACTGAAAGCGAAAAAAAAAAAAAAAAGAAAAAAAGATGAGAAATAAAAAAAATAGAAATAGTGAGAAATTACAATTGACAGTAAAATAAACATAAATTTCTACATGAACAACTAAATACAATCTATTAAAGTAATTACATAAATATTTTCAATTAAATAATATATTTATTATTATTATTATTATTATTATTATTATTATTATTATTATTATTATCATTTCTAAATGTATGAATACACCAAAATCATAAATCCTGTAAGAGTGATCGTATATGTATATAGTGTATACACGTGAAGATAATGAAGAAAAAAAAAAAAAAAAAAAAAACAAAAACAAAATTAATACATAAATAAATAAATGAAAAAATAAAAAAAAAAATTTTTTTTAAATGTAAAATTTATATTATATGGGGCAATTACGTAAGTACAGACGAGGAGCTCAATAAATTAAATGCCATAAAATATATATATATATATATATATATGTATACAAAAACAAATAAATATATAAACAAAAAAAAAGTTTTATAAATATATACACACCGAGTGATTTGAGATTTTTGTCGAGAAGTGAGAGGGAATATTTTTAGCATCGAGATCGCATATAATACCCAACGAAGCGAGTACAGCACTAAGAGATTGCTAGAATTGTGCCAATTGGCTTTCACCAATAACTTTCATTCTGCATCACGCATACACACACTACCATAGTCATTACAATCATCATCATCATCATCATCATCACCGTCGTCGTCGTCGTCGTCGTCGTTGTCGATGCGTGAGTGAACGAGTATAAGAGAGTGAACAAAATGAATGAGCGAGTGAAACGAACAATTTTTTTTTTTTGTCCTCATCTTATATATCTTTATCTCTTTCCAACGCATTGACATCGCATCACACTTCTTTTTCACCTTTCTTTGTCGTTTCATTGCCTCATGTTTACTTGCCAGGAATACTTTCACTATCGCCCGATCCAATTGGCCAAGTTGAGAGTAAGAGTTATGTCTATAAAATCTATCTATCTATATATATATATAAATAAATACACCACATGAAAAATAAATGATTTATCTACATAGAAATTGTCAAATGACTTGTTTGTTTTATTTATTTATTATTTTATTTTTACTATTCATTTTATTTTTTCATATATATATATATATATATATATATATCGATTATAGTTCAATTTCATTTAACAGATAATATTTCTAAATAACATCTAACCATTTATATATTTATCCATTTATTATTTTAATTTATAAATATATATGTACATCAACAATTTACAATTCGTGGAATTTATATTTATTAAAAGAAAAATTCTTCTCTAGGTGTGATAAAGTTCCCCACACGCGCCAACATTCTCTCAATTTATATATAATATGTATTTTATACGTACAAGTTTATTTCATATTCTGTATGTATGTATGTGTATATATATACAAGTGTGTGTGTGTGTGTGTTATAAAAGAAAACCGTTAGGTTTGCACACGCAAGCACAACGTTTTAATATACACCAAGGGTAGAGAAATGTAGAAGGAAACGCATTAACTCTATCAACATGTATTTCTTTTTTTAAATTTTATTATTATTATTATTATTATTTAATAATAATAATAATAATAAATTATAGCTATCATTATTTCGGTATTTATTAATTTTATATTTCGTAAATAAATTAATAGAGTGATAATTTTTTTTTTCGTAACTTTCTTTCTCTATTGTTTATTATTATTATTATTATTATTATTATTATTATTATTATCTGATAATTGATTTCATCAAGTTACGCGAAACACATAAAAATAAATAATAAAAAAATATTGACTAAAATTAAAAATTCATAATGATATAATAATAATAATAATAATAATAATAATAATAATTGACAACTTGATTTCTGCTCAATGGTGAGAGATACATGAAAGAAAAAGAAAAAAAAAAAAAAAAAAAACGAAAAAGAGAAGTGAAGGAAAGTTTGTACATTGAAAAGTAAAATAGAGAAAGAAATATATGCGAATGGAAATTGTTAAATGAGACTATGAACCACAAGTTTCTCTCATACCAGTGGATGATCCCCAGGTTGAGTGGCGCTGGGTTCAATGTCCTGGCGGGCAGCGCACCCGAGAGTCAAGAAGGCACAAGCGCGAGTACAAGCACAAACTACCAAGCAAACGCTCAACTACACCAGCCTACTCTACACACACACACACACACACACACACGTATGTAGTGGTTAGTCTCTTACTCTTAACATTTACTTTACGCAAACCAGCCATAGGTACTGTTACTTTAGCGACAACGTCCCTTTATACACACACAAATACACAAACACGTGCCCTCCACCTTTGCATACATTCATTTTCATACATACAATATTATCTATTAAATGTATTATCATCATATAAAATCACATGATTATATATATAAATAAATTATTTTATTGAAATTTTGTCAAAAATAATTTGATATATAAAAAATTTTTATTGAATAAATAAAAAAAAAAAATATTCAATGATGAGATAATAATAGATAAGAAATTTTATGTGTGTCAAAATTAATGTTCAAATTTATCTCATATCAAAATGGGAAAAGAAAAAGAAGAAAAAAAATATATATAATAATAATTATAATAATAATCTTAATATAGTCATTCATGTTTATATATAAATATACATATATATATATATATATATATATATGGATGTATTGAGATAGGTCATTGATGAACATGTGCGTTCAAACTCTCAAACAGTCAAACACACAATTGTATCATTCAATATTCTATGGGTTATATTTATCTCCTCTTATTATTTGTCTTCTTTATTTATATTTCTTTTTTTTTTTACCCTCCACTTTTTCTATTATTTACAATTATTCATATATTTAAAAATTTATTTATTCATTTATTATATATTTATTTAATTTTTTTTTTTTTTTTTTTTTTTTTTTTTTATCTATTGCCATTGATTGTTCTTTTTTATTCTTCATTTATTTATAATTGAGCGATAGATATTTTTGGAAATATTTCTCGTGTGTATTACAATTCAATAAAAATTACGATGGACATGTGTGCATTGGGTTGTATTTTTCAATGCAAAGAATTGTATTGCTCTTTTACATTTTATATATATATATTAGAGGTCGATGCCCGAACGTGTAACAAGTGTCGGTGCGTTGCGTGTACTGTGACGATTATTGCCTCCCTCTCCCTAAACTTGTTTTCATCTTCAGAAATTTTCACCGTCGATAAATCGAAACGAAAAATATATGAATGAAAAAAAAAAAAAAAAAAGAAAAAAAGTAAAGAACAGAAACGAAACGAAACAAAAAAAAATCTGTGTATATGAATAAATAAATGAAATGTAAAAATTCGAAATAGAAAGAAATGAAAAAAAAAAAACAAAAAAAAAAGTTAAATCAATTACGTGAATACAATGAAAATATTTCATTTTTAAATTATTAAATGTATAAATTTGTATTTTATAATTAATAAAATTAAGATAAATAAATAAATAGACGAAAAAAAAAAAACAAATTTATTTTTTTAATAATTGCAAGTGATAATGTTTGAAAATTCTTCAAGATACGCGTGTGTACCCGAAGAGTATTCACGCGCGCGTCTCCAAAGCACTACGAGAGTTTGAGGTCGACGTCCGGACGCAACAAGTGCTGCACTCGGTACATACATCGTACCCACCACCATCACCACTACCACCACCTTCCTCTGCACCGCCCACTGTCACTCACTGTTCACAAACTCACGTATATATATACCACGCAAAACATCATCTTCTCCCTCTTATGCAAGAGGAAAATAAAAAGAAAAAAATACTCCTTAAAATACAAGTCTATGAAAAAAAAAAAATGTATATAAGAAAATTTTTTTTTACACTGTACACTTTTCTTCTACACTTAAATTTTGTTTAGTGGCTGAGCAAGTGTCAAATAAAAAGCTCTAGTATATATATATATATATATATATATATATATATATGTATATAATGTGAATAGCCCAGTAACAAGGACATAATAGGAGAGAGTGTGAGAAATAAATATGGCGTGGCTGTTGGGAAATTGAGTAAATATAAAACACGACTGGGTCAGAGTTCTGTGATTTATTAACTGTCGAGAATAATTGTTGGAATATTGCCAAATATATATATGGACACTTGCAATAAATATTTCATACTTTCAAGGTAGTCCCTATTTAAAATATATATCCCGCCTGTTTTTATTAATTAATTAATTTTATACATGATTATTTTCATATGAATTGTCATTGCATTTATCATGTACAAACTACATCATTGCCATATGCTGGTAGTCGACCTTGATGACCGTTCATCGTTTCTATGTATATCGTAAATTTCTATTAACTTATATACATATATATACACGTACATACACGTATATAGATGTATATGTATCTGGGAATAAGAGTCAATAGCGAGTTGGTTTTTTTTTTTTCGTCTTTGTTTCTTCTTGCACAGAAATGTTGCACGTAAAAAATAAAAAAAATAAAGATGCAGACAAGATAGATCGAAGTTAACGGTACTCGTGAATTCATTCAATATATAATAGCTCATTTGCGATTTTATTTGTTCATTTTTCTTTTCTTTTTTGTTACGTTTCATTTATTACTATTTTTGTTTTTTATTTAATAGACGTTGTGGATATTATTTTATTTGTTACGTGAATTATTTCAACTCTCAATTATTATTTCTGAATAAAGAAATTTTTTTTTTGTTTTTTCTATTTATTTATTTATATATTAAAATAAAATAGTAAATCATTTTAATAGTAAAATTATGTTTTTTTTTTTTTTTGCAAAGTTTTTTTTTCAAATTTTTGCAGGTGATTTGAAAATTTCGTCAATGGCAATGCCATTTCTTTCACGCAATGTATATCAGTGATAAAATAGTACCATAAGTTTAGTGTGAAAATGAGCGGAGAGAGGTTATGTTGTTGTTTTAAATTAATTTACTGTAAAATTCTTACCTTGATGTGGCAAAAAATGCCGTTCCGTACTCACATTCTTTTTGGGGATATTTTTTTGTTTATCATGATGCTGTGGAAAAATAATAAAAAAAACATCAGAAAATTGATAATAACTTTGTACCAATTGGTATACGTAGAATTTCAAATTAAATTATAGAAATATGTATAGGTATAAAAATTCCAAATTGTATACACACTTTTGCTATTGTACCTCTAATTGCCGCCTCATATTTACTTATATTATCATATGTTTGTGCATTAGGTACAGGAATTATTGAGTGTGGTGAATAAAGTGCTTTTATCGGATCGAATTTTTCACTGGTAACATCTAAACTCTCATCAGACGAACTGTTTTCGTTGTCCGCCATTTTTAAACTGAACTATACATATTCATCAACACTGGAGCTATTAACATGTGATAGGTTAGAATAAGCGCGCAATAACTTGAATTCAAAAAAAAAAAAAAAAAAAAAAATTCACACCACGATAGCGTTATCGTAGAAAAAATTTTCTACATCTTTTTTTCTTCTTGTGCATTCATATCTTTCCACTTCAGTCACTCCACAAAAGTAATATAATTATTATCATATTCTACATAATATACTTTTAATTGTAAACTACACGATTTATATACTCTCACAATTTTAATTTCTCATTAGGTTGTTGTCCTTGCACCATAAATAATTTCACTTAAATATACACACAATACTTATACGTGTATTCTCATAAAGGATATTCAACTTATCGACATTAAAAACTTTCTTTCACAGTTGACAATTACATAAATACAACTACTGTATAAAAGTTTTATGTGTATGGGTGTATTTCAAATGTTATTTTCTATGAATTCGCAATGTGGATAGGTACATCGAGTGAACGATGGTTATGTGTGCACAGGAAGTAAAAACAACCTCAACTGGAAAGAAAGAAAGTTTCATTTTTTTTTTTTTTTTCTTTCCATTGAATTTTCACTTTCAAGAAACTTCGGGGTCTATTACCTGCCTATTAGACTGTTACATATAATATATTATCATTTCATCTTCTAAAATATATACGGCATCAAAATCATCGTTTTATTATTTATTGTTATTATTATCTTTTTCAATATTTAAAATAATTGTAATTACTATACTATATAATCGACGGTTATCAATATTTAATTAAAATATTTTCTGTTATTTATTTTATATTTGTTCTTTTTCTTTTTATCTATAACTTATTTATTTATTTATTTATTTATTTTTTTGTTTTGTTTCAGAACGAGGAGCAGAGAGTGAGGTGAGGTGATAAATAATAAAAAAAAAAAAAGTGTTGAGAGAAAAACAAACAAAAAAATCACAATTAATAAAAATAATAATAAAAAAAGAAAAAATAAAAAAAAAGAAAATCCAAACAATAAAATATTTTCGTCAATTTTGACTGAGGTGAAAATTAAATTGGACGTTAAAGTTTGGATGTTAGCAGGCGCGGGGGTGGCTAAAAAGGCCCCACCGCCGGGTACGGGTCCCGATGCCGGTCCCCGTATCGCAAATGCTCACGCTAACCTCCAGCCTGATACCCAAGGAGGAATCAAACATGCCCTTTATCGACGACGAACTACTTTGGTGTCCTGACAATGATGGCAAAATGGTTGACCTCACTCAGTGCCTTCAAGTTAGTACGAGTCTCGCTCTCTCTCTTTCTCGTTCAATTTTTTGATAATAATAATTATTATTATTATATTTTGTTTTTTTAAAATTTTTGTCAAATTATTTATTGATCTTTTATATATTTAAAAACAAAAAATCTTTAAAATTATATTCTTCATGATGAAATAAAAAATGTATGTACATTATATATTTTTGTTTTTTCTTTTTCTTTTCAGGCTAGTAGCACAGGACAACCAGTTGAATTTTCAACAATGGAACTCAATGCACTTGTGGGCGCGCAAAATATCCCCAATGTACCTGCAGAAGATGGTGAAGGTATTTCAAATGTTACTGAAGAGCCATTTGATACCTTGGACACATTTCTACGTGAATTACAAGCAGATTTAGCGGAAGCTAATCATCCAACGTCTACCACAACAAATACAACATTGATTTCTACAACAACATCACAAATAACCACTACAACATCATGCAGACGACATAGGTACAATATTGCCGCTGCAAATCCACTATTAGCTGGTGAGTTTGTTTCTATTCACTTTTTTTTTTTTTTTTTCTTCATTCAAATATACTATTCATCTATTGCAAAGTCTAAAAATCAATAATTTAAATATTTATATTGATTTTTTTATATTTATTATAGAAAAATTAGCTACACCCTCTTCACAAACCCAAGTATCACCGTCATCATCAACGTCTTATGCCGCAAGGATAGAAATTAAAACTGAAAACACTTTACCCGAAACGAGCAAAGGTAAATATCATTTTTTTTTTCTTTTTATCGACTTAACTGCACTATCGACCGTAGAGAGAAAAAAAATATATATTACCAACCGTTTGGATATAATGTTCTACATTACCATTGTTATCATTATCTTCATCATGATCATCATCAATTGCCGGTATAACAGATTTCATTAATGAACATTGGTGTGTAAGAATTTTTTTTTTTGTGCTTTGATTATCGAGTGGTAAACAATTTATGTATATATATCTTGATGGTATGTAATGTAGTGGTGTCTATGTTGATCGTGATTGGGGTCGACAAACCGGTATGCGGCTGGCAACTGAAAGGGAAACCGGTCAAGGCCCCAATCGACACAACCAAGTTGCGCACCAAGCATCCGCGTTACCAATAATTGTGTATTGCCATACTCGTACTTGAAAATAACTTGAGTAAAAGATAACCAGCGTTACGCGAAGTTTCAGCGGGTAGTGATGACGATGATGATGATGATGATGATGATGATGATGATGATCGACCTCCATATACAGTCGTATATTTAATGCGTGGCCCAAATTCAGTAATTTATAATTGTGTCGCAACAATATTACGTCTATAGTTGTCGATAGACGCAATTTAACGTTGGTGATCTCATTTTATCCAAAGTAAAATGATATGCGTATGGTTATATATTGATGTACGGGTTTCAAATACTTTATATCAACATTTACAACTTGTAAATTTCATGAGTACCTACACATTCATTTATATTTTGTAAAAATCAATATTCTCAATTCATTTCAAACATCACTCTATATCTATTTTTCATTTATATTTCCGAATTTTTCAAAATTTTCCCACATAAAATTAATAAATTGACAATGAATATTTTCAAAATAAATCCACATCTCAATATTATCAATAAAATTTTTTACACATGCCACACACTCTTATATTATATATACAATACATTAACACTACATATTATAAATATTTGTATTTAGGCGTGAATACGAATGTATATCACTTTCGCCATGTTTATCATTGCGTGAAAAATCTCACCGGATTTTCGCATCAATCACTGGCACACGCGTGTGTGTCCAAGACGTACTCATACACATTTTTTTTTCTTTCTTCTCTGTCTTTCTTTCACTTCCATATCCTCACTTTCTTTTCTTTTCTTTTTTTTTTTTCTTTTGTTTTCCAAGCTCCACAAAAAGAAGGATAAAATAAAAAGTTGTATATAATCTAACGATGTATCAATCTTGGACAGTTTGCAACTTTGTTTATAACCCGAGAAATCCCTTGGCTCTCCTCAATAAAATTAAAAAAAAAAAAAAAAAAAAAAAAGGAGAAAGAGAAAGAATAAAATAATATAATACATAAAATAAAAGAATATAATAAATATCGTGAAATAAGTTGAAAATATTTATTATTTATATTTTTTATTATCACACTCATTCCATAAATATTTATATTATTATATTATAATAATTATTACTGATATGTGTGTCAAACGTGTATTAAGAAAATCCAACCAACTGAGCAAAAGAAATTATGCAATAAGCTTCCGAGTATTTTTCCAACAAATCTCACAATATACATCGACTTAATTATTAATAAATAATCAAATATAATTCAACTATTTATTTATAATTAATACAATAAATTGAATTATAATATTGAATTGATTTAACATTGAATAACTTGGATTGATTTGGATAGAAAAAAAAAATAAATATTCTTTTGCAAATCACACACATTTGCATCGTTATAAAAATTACAACCGTCAAAGGATAATCAAAATGAAATACATTCATATATGTATATATCAGTATGAGAGTGTTGACATTTTCTGTAATCGGGGTCAGGGCTTCCAATCATTTTTAGCCGATCGCCATAGTTTCTATGTCTTTACATAAATATATATATCCATTGCTTATATAGTATTGAGAAGCCACATGGAAAGAAAAAAATAAATAAATAAAATAAAATACGAATAAAAAAAAGAAAAAAAAAAGATGAATGAGTAAATCTGAGCCAAAGTCAGATCACGCTAGTAATAGATTAACAAAAGAGAAAAAAAAAAAAAAAAAAAAAAAAAGGAAAAGAGGCAAAGAGGCAAAAAAAATAGATGAAATAGGAAAAATAAGAAAATGTATAAAAGTAAATCCAACGCACTCTTGACATGTTCGTTTTTTTTTTCAATACTATTATTATTATTATTATTATTATTATTATTATTATTATTATAAAGAACTCGCTGTATTGCGGAACATGTAATCCTTTATCCTTGGACCCTATCCTATGCGTCGCAGTGGCAGGTAAACAGTTTCGCAATACAGTTGTTCTTCGCCATAAAGAATTTCCTTATGTCGCTTCGTTCACTCATTATAATCACTCAACCATTATATATATATTTCTTCATATTGCTGCATGAAAATTACTCATCAGAATTGAAATAATGTCAGAAAGAAAAAGTCAGCATATAAATCCCCCTTTTCTTTTTGCAAATGAACGAGAAAAAAAAAAAAAACAAAAAACAAAAAATAAAAAAAAAATTTAATTTTCTAAAAAAATATTTCATGAAAATAAAAAATTAAAACTTTATTTTTTTTCTTTCTTCCCTACTTTTCAATTTTTTATTTTCTCACAGATGAAATAACAAAGTATTATATATATATATATATATATGAATTATTTATTTATTTATTTATTTATTTTTTTGTATATACTGATATATAATATATGATCGTGTCGTACACGTTACATTAGGTAGTTTTACAAGAGAAGGGGCAATGGCAACGCAACAGTTTACGGCAAAACATTACGTCAGTGAAAGTGTTATGCCAATGTGGGCCGAGGCTAACCTGTGAGCCCTGTCTCCGCACTCGCGCGTGATACACGCGTACATATGGTCATATATACACACACATATACACACAAACATAAACACAAACACATACATAAATATATATATATGTATGTACTTTAACAAACAACATATATATATATATATATTTGTTTATTTGTGAGGTCGAGCGCGTGAGCGTGTACTTTTAAAATCCGGATGCAGTTTTAGTTACATATACGTACAACTGTCATTTTGAATTGCATTGTCAAGTAAATACAATATGATTTATCATTATTATTATTATTTTTTATATTGTCTTATATCTGCTTCCTTTCATTTTTAATACGTTTTTTATTTTGTTTATGTCTCATTTCTATTTTTACCTTATTTTTGCTGTTGTTCGTAATTTATTTTATTCATTTCTATCTCAATTATTTATCTTATAATTTATTATTATTATTATTATTATTATTTATTTTGTAGTTAATGATTTTGATTATTTATCATTTAAATAATTGATTTATCATGATTTACAATAAATTGTGACATAATATTCAATTATTATATTGATAATTTAATCATTATTATGATAAAATAAAAAGTAAAAAAACAAAGAAAAAATATTAATCTTCATATTCAAACGTTAATTTATAATAAAATGAATTTACCTTTATTATCTATTCATTTATTTATTTATTTATTTATTTATAATTTATTGATAAAGATGAAGACAAAAAAAAAATATATATATATATAGAAAGTGAGAAAGAAAAATAAAATAAAATAAAATAATAATTATAATAAAAATTCTATTATGCATATAGAGATGTTTATAGTAAATAATAATTCCATTACACACTGCAGATTATTAGCATATAGTGAGTGGTGTAAAGAGCCTTGACACAGTGCGTGTCATGTATTGCATGCGATAGCGGAAAGCGCAATCTATTTATCATGATTTATCGACAATTTTACGCTAACCGTTCATTCACACGCATATATTAATGTCTGTGAATGTTGTTGTTGCTTGTTGTCTGTTCAATAAAGTCAACTGTGATGCCTCAAAAATTTCACTCAATTCGATGAGTATTCTAATCATTTTTACACAACTACAATCACAATAATTATTATATTTATTTTTAATAATAATTAAAATTTATGTATCTATTACATCGGTTTATTCATTAATACTGATAATAATACAAAACAAAATTTAAAAAAATTAAAAAAAAAAAAGAAAAATAGCAAAAAAAATTTACTAAATAAATAAATAAATAAATGAATACTAATAATTCAAAAAATCATGTTTGATGCCAGTTCATTATTATGCAAGATTTTTTTTTTTTTTTTTTTCAATGTCTCTCCCTTATTTTGTAATTTTTTTTTTTTTTATACACGTCTCGCGATGCAAAGTTATATTATGCCCAATAATTTTCTCGTCTCACTTTTATAAAATACATCATGATATATATATATATATAATGTTAACGTTGTTGCCCCCTATACACGATCGAAGTTCACTCAGACATGCTAATTTTTCTGCAGGACAGAAAAGTGTACGTTTTTACCCTCTTGTTCCATCGATTGCCGTCACTGGTTTGATGTTTTTGTTCGTTTCTGTCGTACACTTTTTTATTTATTTTTCTGTCTCCTTTCTTTCTTTTCTCTTTTTTTTTTTTTTTTTTTTTCATTTCTTTTTTCACCTTCACTCTCTCCCTTCCTCTCTTTTTTTTTTATTCTTTTTTATTTTTTATTTTTTGCTTTTACGTGTAATATTCAATACCAATGAACTTGTTGAATTACACATGAATATAAGGGTTGACAATGGGGTGAATAAAACCAGTTAAAAACTATCGAAATAAGTGAAATATAGCTCAGTGTAATTATATATTAATAAACAGAGAAAAAAATAAATAAATAAATAAATAAATAATACAAAAGATAAAGTTAAAATGTAAATTGATGATGAAAAACGAAAAAAAATTATCGTATAAATATATATTATTTATTAATATAAATTACATAAGAAAAAATATTATCAGTGAATTTGTTTACGGATGAGTGGCGATATAAAAAAAAAAAAAAAAAAAACAAAGGGGAGGAATGACGTAGTTGGGGGATAATAGTTTTTACGCGTGAGGTAGGACATGACGGGTGAGAATGAAACAAAACAGTCAACGGAATGGAAAAAAAGGAGAAAAAAAGAAAAAAAAAAAAAAAAAACGATCACATAAATGAAAGACGTGAGAGAGACATTGGCGTCAGGACGCCCGGACACTTTTGGAGGTTATGAGTCGGGTCGAATGGAGGGTATTTGCTTTTCATCCACCCACACCCACTTCCACCCTTATATACATATATATATATATATATATATGTATATATTGTATATCTTGCCAAGGTTGTCTGGGACGTCCTTATTGATTTGACCGAGGTGAGATATTCTTTCCCGCGACCTATCTTAAAAGCAGCTGCTGTTCACAATTTGTCCCTTTCACTTGCGACAAAAACCATCAATTTAATTTATATATACAACAATTCTACGTGTATAAAAAAATTAATATATGAATATATAAAATATAGGAATAAAGTAATTTACAATATACAAATAATTACGTATCAAACATCTGTACAATCTCATTTCAACTCATTTGTTTTTATCCATAAACTCACAAAGTTTGTCATTTAGGGCATAATCTATTTATTCAATGAGCTTGAAATTTCTGTTTCCCTATATATATATATATATGTGTGTGTTAGTGTGTATATGATAAAGGGAGTTGATGGAAATACATGGGGTTTTGCTTCCTCTACTCTACCACCTCTGTCCTTCTCATTTGGAGCTTTCAAAATGTTATTGACGTGGAAATAATAGCATTTGTCTCTTTAATCTATCGTGTGCATATTCATTTTCATTATCTGCGTATATAAAAATTCCTTGTATTGTGATTTTTCAATTTGAAAAATCCACAAAAGAAATATTAAAAAAAAAAAACGAACAAATTCGTGATAATAAATAAAATCGCACACTTTGACAGATCAAAAATAAAGTAAAATAAAATAATAAAAAATATATATATATATATGCATCTATATATATATATATATATATTTTTTTTCACTTGTATATCAGAAAATTTAAAGATATTAAAAATATATATCATTTGATATCGTAAAAATACACGCAATAAAAAATCATGCGATTCAATATTTTGCAAGAGGTAAAATGAATTGAAGAAGAAGAAAAAAATAAAATAAAAATAATAATAATGGATAGAGGTCGAGAGGCGAGAGGGAGGAAGAGAGAGAAAAAATAAGATAGAAAATAAAAAACGAGAAGAGGAAAAAAAAAAAAAGAAAAAAAAAGTGGGGAAATCGTCTAGACTTGGCTTGAGGGGTTGAACGTGCCGAAGGGGAAATGTCTTTTGGACAAAGAGAAAAAAGATAAAATCGAATGAAAGTAAGAGAGAAATGGGAGAAGGAAAAAAAAAAACCTATAATATTAACAATAATAATAATAATAATAGTAATGAAATAAAAAAATAAAAAATAAAAAGTAAAATGGAAATTACACACGAGACGACAATACGGAGAAAGTTGTGTCGTTTAGGGGTGAGTGGGTGGATTCAGAAGAGGGATGATGGTGACGAAGGACAGGACGAAATATACACAGACATATATATATATATATAATACTGAGTGTCGTGGAACAGTGAAAGTCCTGTCGATCGATAACCCACGTCAAGGTCATGGCCGTTGTGAGTTTCCGACAACCCCCACCCCCACATTGACAATAAACTTTCACGACATTTGCAAATTAATTATATTCATTTTATTAAAAAAAAAGAAAAAAAAAATAGAATATTTTTTATTTATTTATTTATTTATTTTTTGTTTATTTGAAAATAAATTCACGAAATAATTATAAATTATTTATACGTAAATTTTATTATTATTATTATTATTATTGAGAGTTTATGTATATATATTTTTGAAAATATTTCAAGTTAATTTTATATAATCAATCGTAAATAAAATAATGAATAAATAAATAATTAAATAATATATATAAATAATATAATATTAATAATATTGATAATAATAATAATAATGTATAAAATATTTATTGAATAAATAATTATGTTTAATTGTTGAATAATATATTCAAACAATAATGAACACAATCAATGATATTTCAATATATTCGATTAATTTTATTTATTTATATTGAATGTGTTTACGAGTACAGTGAATAATTGAAAATTAATACGTATAAATAATTAAATCACTGAGTTTTTTTTGTTTTTTTGTTTTTTTTTTTTTTTGTTTTTAACAATAACATTGACCTCCTCCTACCACATGGATCGATTGAACCGCGCGCGATTTTCTTAAAGTTACCCGGCAGTAACCATGACAACAAGGGGCCACACGATTCGTCCTTTATCGTACACGCATTGGGTTATTTCTCATCACCCACACACAATCAAATATATATATATATATATATGTACAATTCGTAGGATTGAGTTGCGTAAATAAGACCGGAAATAGAGAATTAAAAAAAGTTATAATAAATTAATAAAGATAAAGAAGAAAAATAATAATTGAATTAGAAAATTAGTCAGTGTATTATATTTATTTGAATCAAATATCCATATATTTTTATATTTATATATTTTTTATTGTTAATACTAAAAATTCAAAGTTATTATTATTATTATTATTATTATTATTATTATTATTATTATTATTATTGTGGAATTTTTATTGACAATATCTTAATACACAATGAAAAAATTTATTTGATCACACAATGACAAATTAATTCTGACGTTGGTAGAAAAAGAAAAAAAAATTATTTTGTAAATGAGTGTAAATATATATAAATTAATGTCTGTATGTGTGCGTCTGTACGCCAACGCCAATTTGTCTATACTTAATATAATGGAAAAGAACAAAATGTAGAGGAAGAGAGAAAGAATAAAAAAGAGTGAAATGAGATAAGGTGAAAAAGAAAGACAAAAGGAAAGAAGAGGGAAGAAGAAGAAGAAGAAAAAAAAGTGCGAAATCTACTTTCGCCATGTTCGAGCCAAGTTCAAGGGCGACCACGCCCCGTCTGGCACTCCCGTTCATCCCCGGGAATAGTCCTGAAAATATATCTATATATTAAATGAATTTACAAAATATATATATATATATATATATATATATTGATATGTAAATATCGTGCAAGGACAAATGACAAAATATTCATACTCGATGAATTTCAAATATGATTTAAAATACAAAATAAAGAAATATATATCAATTTCCTTCCTCATATCCATCAACGTTCACTGCTCTACATATATATATATACACACATATATAATCGTCTATATGTTTGAATGGTCAATTGATTGGTATTGGATATACGTATATTATTTGAATTGTGTGTAAATCGTGGGCCAATCGGAGCGAGGTTAAAGTTCTTGAGAGATGCACTTCATACGCAAGGCAAATATGATAAACATTATATATACATATATAAATCCATCGAGGTCTCATGCACGTTTCATATTCAAATAAATATATATATATATAATATATCCCCTTTTCAGTATGAAAATTGTATATATAGTATTACAATATTGATAAATTCAACGCGAAGGGGTCACCTTATCAATTATCATATTTAATATAAATATAAATATATATCTATATGGAAAAAGAATAAACTGTATTATGGTGAAAAAATATTTTTTGTACACACGTATTTATATATAATAATTATAACAATAAAAGAGAAAGAGTGAGAAAAAGGTGGGAGGGGATAAAAAAAATATGGAAAATATCAAGATGAGAGTTTTGTGATGTAGGATAGAGAAAATATTTTTTTATTTCAAACTCCTGCGTGATATGAGAATCAATGAAAGCGTTGAAATGAATTTGAGTGAGAGTAAGAAAATTTATTAGAACATATCATTCATTATTAATATAAACATATATATATATATATATTGATTTCAATATTATTCCTTAATAGGTTACATGATCATAAATTAATTGATTGCTTCATCCTCCATTTATATTAATTGAGTCGTTCATTTATATGTTTATTCACATTATTTTTCATTAATTGTTTATATATAATAAATATTTAATCACATAAAATAAATGAATACAATGATAAGTACATTGATATATAAATTGATTGATTGGCAATTGACAAATAATAACAGCGAGGGAGAAGGTTAAATGGGGCGTGGGGAAAAAAAAAAAAAAAAAACAAAAAAAAAAAAGGCGTTTTTGTCGCACAAATCTATATCTCTCCATACATAAATATATATATATATATAAGTGTTTCGGGACGTATAACGAAGTTTGGGTTAGGGTAAGACAAAATACCGACAAGGTCGTCGAGAGGACGACGACAACGACAACGTCAACGAAGTGCTACAGTTTTTGGAAAAATTGCGACCAATGAGTAGACATAGAATAGCACCCACCTACGCGACCCAAATCAATATATGTGTACGATAATTTTTATCTATATTTTAACCTTCACATTTGACATCTATCTCTGTCATCTAAATTCCCCTTTTTTTCCGTTTTATCCCTTACTATTCCCCACTTTAACTCACGTGTCATTTATTTTCATTGTCATTTTAGCGGTTATACCTCACCGAAATGTCAAAGAAAAAAGAAACAAAGAAAAACAAAAAAAATTCTCAAGTCCCAAACCCTTGCGAGTTTTACAATTTTTTTTTTTTTTTTTGTTCATTTTTCATTATTTTCCAAAATCTTGCAAATAGATTTATTATTATCAATATATTATATTCTTTAATTTATTACTCTTTTTATTTCCTATCAATATTCATTATTATCATACAGACAAACGTGATTTACAATAGATTTAAAGAAATAAAATAAACAATTAAAATTCTGTCATAAAAATCTTAATTAATAAAATTAACAAAAATAGAAAAAAAAAGTACATTTACTACAATTAAAAATATATAATAAATTAAACAAAAAAAAATATATATATATATATATATATATATATATATATATAAATAAATAAATAAATGAATAAATAAGAAAAGAGCGCGTTCTAATATGGATATTGAGTATACATCAAGTGTAAAGTTTAGCGGTGAGGAGGAGGAAATGTAGTTTAATCGTACTAGTAAAAAAGAAAGAGAAAAAAAAAAAAAAAAAAAAGTATCGCTTTCGACACTGATAATTATAATTATTATAATACATAAATGTATGTATATATAATGGATTGGTACAATGACTTTCGCTATTTTTATGTCAAAGAGAGCAGATCATTTATGGCAATATACATACAATTGTATACATAAATATATGATAGATGTGATTGTGAATACGTAAAAGAAAAATTGTGATAGGACATTTGAAATGTTTGTCATTATTTTTCGCACATGTTTGAGTTAAATAAATCACAAATTGACAATCACACATTTATATATACATATAAATAAATAAATAAATAAATTGTTAAGCGATATTTGTATATATATATTTGAGTGTAAACTATGAGAATAGTTAGTATTTTGATACAGTAGTTGAGGCGAGAATTTTGCACTGCACAGAGAGTAGGGAAATTCAGGTCGTGCCTTGACACACATGCACTTGCTGCTGCCACGTGCGTCGTACGAATGACGTGCGCATGCGCTTCTTACATGTATATAATAAAGTACTTCATATATATATATATATATACATATATATATGTATTCACTATACACACTTGCTCATTCGCTTTTACTACAATTATAAACAGTCGCCGCATCATGCAATAACAAAACATACACGTACATTAATTGTCATCAGGTTATAATTATTACCGCGATATTATTTTCAATATATTTCACTTCCTATTATATATATATGTATATATATATGTAATACATACATCGTTTGAATTTGTCATTACATATCCGAATATTTTATTATAAAAAAATTTTTTTTTCAATTTTTCTTTTTTTTTTTTATTATATTAAATAATAATAACCATTTTGATTGTACTAATTTTTCTAAAATTATTACAGAAAAAAGAAAAAAAAAAAAAAAAAATTCCTCATCATTTTTTTTTGTCTCTTTCACTTCCCTCTCATCATTTTATTTCACTATTTATTTATTTCATTATTATTATTATTATTATTATTATTATTATTTTCTATATAGAAAAATTCTTTATTATCACTGTACACCTTGCATATACAATGTAAACGTAAAATACAGTTGGGAGCAATCATCACACAGTTGGTGTATCGTAGAGTTGGTTACAAATTATCTAGGCCATGGCTAGTGCACGTTTGCGCGGCCGCGTTACGTGCAAATTCACATATACACATACACATGTATACGTCGAATATAATATAATACAAGTGTATATCTAATAAGACGTATATTCTATAAATGATTTTCAATTTATATCGTAAATTACCAATAAAAGAAAAAAATAAAATAAAAAAAAACGACATCAACCAAATATTATATATAATATATATATATTTTTTAATAATAATAATAATTTATTTGTGTGTGTATGTGTGTGTGTAATTTTTACATAAATATGTCATTGATGAATAATTATTATTTAGGATCAATTAAAGATATAGTAAATAATATGTATTGATAAATTGATTTTGTGTGTGTGTGTGTGTGTGTGTGTGGAAAAATAAAATTGTTGACGTTCTATTATCGATAGTTTATTGTACGTAAAAATATATGAGTGTGAGTGTTTCACGAGTGAGAAAAAAAATATATAGATAGCGAGGGAGTAAAAAAGAAAAGAGAGTGAGAGTGATATAAATTATATATATATATATGTGTGTGTGTGTGTGTGTAGATGTGTGAATGTGTGTACTAGACTGGAATCTGTCCTCGAACGGTCGTCTGCCCCGCGTGTCGCGCGTGCATCGCTTTCTGTTGTTGCATTTTTATATGCCCAAAGCTCAACAATATTATAGATATGCAAAAATTATACATATATATATATACATATATATATATATATATATATATGTAATGAAATATGTAAAATTCGTTGACAACATGTTTATCGTGATATACATAAAATTAAAATTAAATTTCATATATATTTAAATTCAAGTGATTGGAAATATTTATAATGAAATAATATATGAAATATAAAATGAAACAAGAAAAATTTGTCAATGAAAAAGAGAAAAATCATACGGGATAACGAGAACATAGACGAAGGTGAAGATAAAGAAGACAAAGTGAAACAAAAAAAAAAGGAAATTGAAATACAAAAAGGAATTAAGTGAAGAAACAAAAAAAAAAAAAAAAAAAAAAAGAGAAAAGAAGAAAAAGTACATATTGATTCTAAATATAGAAGTAAATTGTACGCGCCAACTATATACACACACAGACGTAATTTTTCGCGTTTGATTTTCTTTTCAACGTCGCAATGGCTCAAGTGTTTTTAGCTATATAAGAATTGTGCTGTTGTGTATATATCGTTTGTTCGAGAAACTTGCGCATTTACAACGACGGGAAAGACCGTCCAAGTACATATATAAAAGCGGAATAAAATATATATATAACTAAATAAAGGGAGAGTGGATGAAGTATGAAGGAGTGAAGTGGTAAAATGTGCGGTTGAAGAGGCAAGGGGTTAAGATATATAGGAGTGTAAAGGGGAGGTAGATGAAAGAGGAAAAAGACTCGCTGCACCGGCAGTGCTGTATATAGAGTGGGGATTAGGCCTTGAGAGAGTTCGCTGCACCTCTCGTCCATCGGTGCGCGTCTCTTGCTCCTCTCTGTTGCAGTTTATATCTTGTCCCTCTCTTTTTCTTTCTCTCACTCTCTCTCTATAACACTACACACAGTTGCACACTACCACTTTATATTTCTACATAACCTCTCTATACCGTCTCGTTTGACTTGGACTTGCCCTTTCCAACGTCGTCAATATATACAACTCGATTTCTGCACATGTATACATTTATAATCATACACACACACACACACATATATACATACACACACACAAATATATATATTTAATGCGAGTTAGCAAAAATACATATATATTTGCGTGCTCGTGGATGGATAATGTGTACCCCTTGGTAGACGAGTCGATCGTGTGAGTCGTCACACTGGCCCAGTCGTGCTATCCATTCTTAATACTACATGTATATAATGTGTATATACATAAGAGTATATATCTATTGCTTGAGATTGTTGAGAAAGGAAGAGAGAATGAAGAAAAGAAAAAAAAAAAAAAAAATTAAATAAATATATAAAAAGAAAAATAAGAAAGATATACCACCGTGAAACAAGTTTCATCTTGTTTGAATTTGTGGATAATTTTCTCTCTATTTTTTCGTTATAACTAACATTTTCTATTTCATTTATTTCTCTCAATATTTATTGAAACAAAAAAAAAAAATATATAAATAAATAAATAAATAAATAAATAAGATATAAATATTATAAATAATATATACGAGTGTATATATAATTTATAATAAAAATATAAACGTAGAATATTGAAGTGATAAAATAATGAAATAATAAGATAAAAATAAAAATAAAAGATACAAAATAAAAATAAAATTAAGAGTGATTGGCCATATACGGACATCCGCGAGTTCTATGGTGGTTTTGTATGTGCAGCAACAAGTATAGAGTGAGACCTTGGAAGTAGCGGATCGGGGGAATCTTTCCGGTTCTCGCGGATGCACCAGGCAAGTTGGAAACGCACAACGAGCTAAAGCAATACACACACACACATACAATATACACAGCAGACAAATACACACACACATATATATATATATATATATACAATATAATATAATACTAGTATTGAGTTTACGCTCGTGTGTGTGTGTGTGTGTGTGTATTAAAAAGCCTCTACTTGAGAAGTATTTGAGAAAGGGAAAAAAAAAAAAAAAAAAAACAAAAACAAAAAAAAAGAAAGAAAGGAAGGAAGAATAAGAGAAGGTAAGCGCAAAAGGGGAAAAAGACGGTGAGAGAGACTGAAACAGAATGTGTGCTATGCACAAATGCGAGAACGCGCGCGAGTTTATATATAAAAGATACACCACACAACCAAGGGGGTATTTCTTCTTCGTGCCCTTGGAAAGTCATACGATGGTTGGGGTGGGGTTATCTCTCTCTGCTTCACGGTTTCCGACACCTCGTTTATGCTGGGGCTGGGAAACAAACCTGTACTAACCAGAAAACTTCATCCGCCATCACAAATATATATATATATATAATATGTAAAGAGCTTTTTCTTTTAATTTGTTTAATTTAGCAGATAATTATAGAATATAAAAATACAATGTTATTGTTTGTGTAATTGGATATGGATTTGTGTGTGATATTTTAAATTTTGAGATTGAAGAAAATAAATTTTTTTGATAATTGATTGATTAATATTTAGTATGAAAATTTTAATTGTGTAATTTAATTTATTACAATAATGTATGGAGTTTTATTGTTTAGTAGTACAAAGTTTTATTTACTATATATATATATATATATGTATAAAGAAGAGAATTATCACTTTGTTTTTCCTTCGTTGCCTTCTTTGTGTTTTATGCACTGAAGGCTTCACTTTCTGACATTGCACGCAGAGTGAAAAATAATTGTGCACGATACTTCCATGACTTCACGCAGATTTTATGCGCCGTGCGCACCGGAAAGACGAGAATTTCACTGTTTTAAGAAAGTAAATTATTTCTTTCCGATGTAACTATAAATTCTCACTAATACATCGATGTATATAGCATGAGAAATATCGAGAAAAAAAAATCGTGATGTCTCGTTATAATTTTAATAAATATAATTTTATATTTATTATTATACATATTGACATGTTTGATTGACTTGTTGATTTTATTTGTTTTAATTTGTCATTTATTGCTATATTTATATTAATTTTTTTTTGTTTTTTTTTTTAAATTTAATTAAATTAAATTAATTAATTTATTTTTATTTTTTTCCCCATTGCACTTGATGTTGCTGGTGTTGTTTGTTATATTTATGTGTGGTTATTATAAGAGATGTATATAGTTGATTTTAATTGACAAGTCTCTCTTTATTTTTCTCTTTCAGCAAAAATGTTGAGAGAAACGTGTCGAGGAAAAGTGCACGTTAGTCGCGGCCTGAATCTCCAGCTAATACCTCTCTCCCTCCTTCTCTTTCTTTCTTTCTTTTTTTTTTTTTCTTCTTTTCTTTTTTCCTCATCCTCTTTCTTCAACTCACATTACATCGCCTCGTTATAACCAACCAATTCAATGTTTAGATTAACATTATTCAATGTATACACACACACACACACACAAACACACATACACATACATATACATATAAACATATTATTTACTATTTATATACATTGTAAATTATTATTAGATACTAAAATATCTGATATTTATTTATTTTATTTATCAAATTTATTATTAATTAAAAATTATACTATCGATAATATAATATTTATATTCTTGGTAATATTTTCAAATCATTTTATATTACAATAATATTTTCGACATTATTATTATTATTCAATTATCATTTTCATTCAATTTTTTTTTCTTCTTTTTTAAATGAACAATTTTCTTTTACTTCAATTTTAGTTTTATTTCCTTTTTTTATAACTTCCATGAAGAAAATATTTGAAATATTTATTGAGGCTTTGGCATTAATTTCACATCGTTTTCTATTCTCATTTTTTTTTTTTTTTTTTTTTTTCCACATATTAACAATGCTACTTGGTTCCGGCTGTTCATGAGTGACTATATGGTTACTTTGCAATATATATATATATATATATATATACATATACATTGATAAAAATGGCCAATAGTAACGTTGTATTGGTATACTACATCTTAAGCACGTGCGCGCGTGTGTACACACTCGCATACATTGGCACAGTGTGATGAATTAGAAATCGCAGTTTTCCTGGATTGGGCGTCGTCGTCCCAGGATCGGCGAGAGTCACGCGGTTTCTCTCGGTCACTGGTGGCTGATTTTTTGCGTGAAAATACAGTATAACATCACAGCGCGCATTGGGCGATGATAGGAAACCATCAGAGTGTGCCACGCTATCTTTTATTTATGATCTTATTTTGTTTTTTATTTTTTGTTTTTTTTTTTTTTTTCATCTCCGCTTGTTTGTCATTTTCATTGGTTTCACTTTGATATGTATATTCTTGGATTGTATATATACATATAAATTTGTGTATTTGTGTATAATGACACATTTGTATTTTTCTTTCTTTTGAGTGAAAATTTTCAACGAATATGGATAATTTATTGAGAGAGCGAGGGAAAAAAAAAGAGACAGGTGGACAGAACAAACTGTTTAATTGTGGATAGAATTGTGATGTACACAAATTCTAGATAATAATTTATTTTATCACCATGTATATATTTTTATTGAATATAAATGAATTTAATATAAATTAATTTAAATAATTATTCAATTGTTTTTTATCTTTTTTTTTTTTTTTTTTCTTAAATTTTCCTTTGGACTATCTCAGATTTTTAATTCTATCATTTATTTTTGTTCCAATTATTTAAATTGAAATAAAAAAATAAATATAGAAATTAAAATTTAAAAAAATAAAAAACTATTGCTAAGTTTCGTAAAATTTTCTCGCATAACTGAAGAAATATAGTGTGTAAAACACTTTGAGTATGTATTCATGAGTAAAACACACAAGTAACATGAACAGAAATAAAAAAAAAACCACGTGAATGTGTGAAAGAATAGGAGGAGAGGGGAGAGAAATCTAAATACATTGGTAAATTATAATCACTCGTTTCACATTCAAGTCAGTGAGTGTGCTACCGTCAGACCTGCACAATACCCACATAAATCTGACATGAATTACTGTATTTGCTTTTATAATTTTAAAGCAATTAACCAAAATAAGGAAAAAAAAAAAAAAAAAAATTTAATTATGAAAAAAATTTAAAGACAAAAAAATTCATATTTATTTCATAATTCATTACTCTCTTATCATTTGAAAATTTTATTTTTTTTTTTTTGTTTTTGTTTTTTTTTTCCTATTAATTTCCATTGAAATATACCAATAGTACAATTATCCATATATAATTACTCGTTATCTACATTTTATTTGTTTTTTTCTTTCAAATTCAAGAGAAAAATGTTAGTTGAATTTTTGTCGATTTAATACTCATGCAATCGTCAATTACTCCATAGTATAATAAAAATTTTTGTGAATTGAATGGAGAAATGACGAAATACGAATAAGATTAATAGTATATATATATATATGTTGAGTTGAGAGTAGAGAGAGAGTGTCGAGATTGACCAGTAACACGCCAAAGTGGACGGTTTAGTATATACGATACGTAGTCGGGAATAATAATAAGAAGGAGGAGGAGGAGGAGGAGGAGGTAGAGAAAGAGAAGAAGGGGGAAACCACAACGACGATGATGATGACGACGACGACGACGACGACGACGACGACGACGACGACGATGACTACTACGAGGAGGGAACGTTTGACAAGGGAAGGGAGGCAACGGCGGCGGCAGTAGCGGCGGGTGACGGCAGGGAAGGCCTAGCGGATGCGCGAGGATTCTCGAGTCAGTCAGTGTGCCAGAGCCGCCACAGACGGGGAACGTAAACATACAGTTGTGGGTGTGCTGTCGACAACGCCGGTTGTTGCATTTCATACATATATATATATATATATATATATATTTATAACGTGTACATATATATATATTGGCAAATGCCGGTACAGGCAAATGCCCATTGTCCATTTGAAATAATAAAAATTAAATATCACGCGTTTCATAATTATTTTTATTCACAGTAAATAATAAATAAAACCGGTGGAATAATTTTTTTTTTTTAAATTTTATTCTTACAAATATATAAAACATTGGATTTATCTCAACGATAAAATTAGTGAGACATTGTAAATACAAAGTTTCAACTTTTTTATTAATAAATAAATTTAAAAAAAAAAAAAAAAAATTTTTTTTATACACGTGATTTATTATTATTATCATCATTGTCGTTATTGTCATCGTGGTCATCGTCGTTATCATCATTATTGTTAAATTTGTGTCTATGTGTAAATGTGTATTAGTGTTGGGTGTTTAAAGTGATTTGTATGTGATTTGTCAATTAATTTTTGCTTTTAAATTTGTATATTTTTTCATTTTCTCTATCGTTTTATTTCATCTTTTGTTTTTTTTTTTTTTTTCTCGTTTGTTTGAGTTTTATAAACAAAAGATATATATAAAAATATAAATCAACTGTCAATATATATAATTTTATTGACTCATATACAAATGAATAAATTTTACCAATACAAAATAAACCAACAATAAGCCAATAATTATCAATTAAAAATGAATATTTCTAAATAATGTTTCAAGTATATAATATAAATATATTAATTACTATTTAAAATATTTTATACATATTATAAATATATATGTAACATTGAAATTGTGAAATGAATCAATTGACAATGAATTATATTGGATTGATCACATGATAATTTACTCTTTAATTCATTTCATTGTTCAACATGATAGAGATGACACTTTTCGTTAATATTGACGAATTGAAGTATAATATAAAATAGTGAAGAAGAAAAAAAAAAAAATAATAAATAAATAAATAAATAAAAAATTTATTGATGAATTAAAAATTAAATCGATATAAAAATTCAAGTGGGTGCAATAAACACAACAGATATAATTTTTACAAAACAAAAAAAACAAACAAACAAACAAACAAATAAAATATAATAAAAACTACAAAATAGAAATATTATTTGTAAATATAATTATATAAAAATGTTAGAGGATCAACCTCTAGATTTGAGTGTTCGCGTAGGTGATTACGCTGAATATTCACGTGAAGATGAGACAATCGAACGTGAACATCGTGATAATAATGATAGCCAAAATCATCAACAATATTCACCACATCATCAACACCATAATAATAATAATAATAATAATAATAATAATCAACATCAATCATCACAACAAAATCAACAATCACAACAGCAGCATCAGGTGGAGCGTGATAGAGAAATTATTGAGGATTACAATAGTAATACAACATTGAGAATTCGTAATTTAGTCACGACAACAATATCATCATCAATTGAATACTCACATACTGAAGATAGAACGTGTTCAGAAGATTCGGATGACTCGTGTTCAGACAGTAATCAAAAAGATGGCACGAGAATTCGTACAAGACCACCTGGAACAAAACCATACAAGAAAAATCTTATGAGACGATATCGTGAGTTTTATTGTTTTTGTTGTTTTTTTTTTTTTTTTTTTTTTTTTCTCATATCTATCATATGTAGAAAAATATTTTTATAATGTATTATTATTTTTTATCAATATAAATACATATATCGTAATATAATTCATCATCTATATATATTATATTATTTAATTATTTTGTTGTAATATAAAAATCATTTGTGTATTAACACGATGCCATATCCTTATATCATTAAATGCGTTTTCATAATGCCATGTTATCGATTATGATATACATATGTATACAAATATATAAATACATGTATATAATGATTTCAAGAATTGAGATAACTAAGTGGGTCGAGTAATTTCATCGCCGGAAACAAATTGATGATCAACGTAAAAAATATTATTGCAATTCAATAATAATTTTTTTATTATTTTATATATTTATTTATTCATCATCATTATTATTATTAATATTAATTTTTATTTTTTTTTTTCCTTAATTGTTTATCTGTTATTAGGAATAAAGAGAATAATAATGATACAAGGGAGGCAAGAATTTATTCATTATTTATTCAATTAATTTACATGTAAAAGTTTTATGAAAATTATTCAGTTAATTTGTGAATGTGAATATATATCTAGATATATATATATATGTGCGTGCGTGTGTGTGTGTGTGTATGTGTGTGTGTATGAGTACGCGTAATTCGGCTGATAAAAAAAAGTTGCGCAATCGCACCTCGCCAAGGTCGTTTCTCGCTTCAACAATATTAATATACATATCTATATCTGTAATCGTGTATTCATACACATGAAAGTGTCGACAAATGTATGTGCAAAATGAAATAATAATAATAATAACATAAGAAAACAAAAAGAAAAAAAAACATATATATATATATATATTTGGGAGTATATAAGATAGGACATATTTCTCACTCAATGCCGTTTGAATAAAAATAATAAAAATATCTCTATATTCGTGCTCATTTAAATTGTTTGTATATGTATATGTATATATATATATATATATATTTGTTGTTGTTATTAGGAAAAAAAAACCTGTATAATTGTGACAAATTATTTATGTAAATGTGTTAGTTAGTGTGAATGAGAATAAGTGTCAAAACCCTTTTTCGCAAATACATAGAAATATTACCGAAAATAAACAGCAGGGGGTGAAAGGATTAGTCTTCAATGACTTTTACACATTTTACGTGGTGTCACACGGTATCTGAGTAAACCCTTTCATGTATATATTTTTGTGTGGGTGTGGGTGTGGGTGTATGTTTGTGTGTGTGTATATATAAAGCACTAGGAAGTGTTTTTATGAGTATTTGTAACTTATTCAAAATGCAACGTTCAAAGAATGACACGTATAGTGAAAGTTTTTCCTTTTATTTTATTTATTATTATTATTATTATTATTATTATTTTTTTTCTTTCGTTAAAAGAAAATTTCTCTCATTTTTCATTTTTTCGTTACACTTGAACACATTGGGATATTATATCCCGTCTCATATTTCCTCAAAAACTTTTCTACAATTTTTGTTCATCTATATATATATATATAAAGATGAGTCTCTGTGAGTGAAAATGGGTGTAGAAAGAGAGCGAGAGAGAGTGAAATTTCTATTTCCCCATATATTCACCCTCGTCAACGATACGATGGTACAAAAATACTTTTATACCTTTTTTTTTTTTTTGCCTTTTTCTTGTGTTCACAACTTGGAGAATTGCGAAATGAAATCGGGATGAAAAAGAAAAAAAAAAAAAAAAAAAAAACGAAAGAAGGATAGAAACAAATAAAATAAATGGATGATGAAAACGGAAATAACCTATATTTATTTCTTTGTTTATTGCAAATTGAGAATACCAAATATTGATGATCAAGTACTGCGTATTATAACAATTGAAAAAAAAAAAAGAAAATAATAATAATAATAATAATAATGAAAGAACAAAATTATCAAAATTATAATTCTCGGACGTGTTGTATCGTACAGTTCATTGTGATTCAGGATACTGGCCTGTTAAGAAAGGAAGAAAGGAAGGAAGGAAGGATACAAAACTTCCTGTCTATTATTCATTATATTTATAATTATCATTTTTTTTTTTTGCATCAATTGAACTAAAGTTCAACAATATTATCGTTATTTAATAAATTAAATTTTCACAAAATCCAATAATTATCATATCAAATATGAGAAAAAAAAAAAAAAAATCAACATAAATAAATAAATAAAAAGTAAAAATAAATAGAATGAAATGAAATGAAATGGAAAATGTATAAATTATCATGCTATAATTACAATTTTTTTTTTTTTTTTTTTTTTCTTTATAAATATATCAATATTCCGTGAATAATTACGTAAACTAAAAATTCCTATGTAGATTTATAATTAATTATATTCTACAGTACAAGAGGAAAATAAAAAAATAAAAAAATAAAAAAACAACAACAACCATACACGGATTAAATAGATTAATTAACAATGTAATAACAAAATAACTGATATAAGTTATACGTGTATATATAAAATCGTGGGCATTGGCAGTGATGGACATGGTCAATGGAGCGACGAATTGAGTACATGACAGTAGCGAAACAGAGCGTAAAAAAAAAGTGTTTGCTAAAATAAATATAACCCATACAAGTATACAACTATATATATATACTCACATACACACATTTATTTTAATATACGAGAAATAAAGGGATGTAAATATGACGATGCTGTAAGACATTGTAGAAAAACACCCGGTAGATCATGATAATATATTCTATTTATTCATTCATTTATTTATTTATTTTATTTATTTATTTATTTATTTATTTATTTATTTATTTATTTATACAAATATTTTTCTACAATACCATCGTCACCTCATTGAGCAAAATTTCCGTCGCTTTCTGTTATTTTCTTTCGCTTTCATTTACTTTCCGCTATAATTCTCATTATACACCACCGCATAAATACACACAATACACACAATGATATATACACCTTACAGTCTCCTTTTCTTTTTACAACGTGCCGAAACAGAAAAAAAAAAAAGCAAAATGCAAGTCTTGCAGGCTACATTAAGGAAGAGAGACGATCACGTTCGCGCTCAACTGAATGCACCAGCCCTGACCTACATAGTAATAAAACGCGTCGTCGTGCTACTAGGCAAACGCTTACGTTAGAATACACCAGCCTCTATATATACTAAAACGATTATAATCATAATATTATTATTATTATTTTTTTTTTTCCTATATTTTTTTTTTTTTTTTATATCCTCACTTCAATTCACTTCCCACTTATCGTTTATACTCTACATATTTTTTTTTTTTTTTTTTTGTGTTTTTTATGTAATAAAATAAATATTTTTTACTGATATATATTTCTCTCCCACTTCTATTTACAATTGAACTTTCTCAATATTCACTATATAATTATATTTATTATTTGAAATATTTCATTATTATTTCTTATTTTTATTAATCGATTTATTGCCACACGGAATAAACAGAAGGAAGAAAATAATAATAATAATAAATAAATAAATAATAAAAATACGATTTCATTTGTTATCATGAAGTAATAGCAAAAATTAAAATGAATAAAATCAACACACACATACACACACACACACACGCATATATATTTATATATATATATACACTTTAGTGTATATGTTATACCGCAAACTACTACTGTCAGTTGATCGCGCAATATCTTTAGCCGTGTCACACACTTTGCGTTTCTCATCAAGCGTCCTTGACACGTTTTCTCCTTCCTCTTTCACGATGAGCGTGTGAATGTATACATATATATATATATGTATGCGTATGTGTCGTCAGATGTAACGCGCCGCGGTCTGCAACTTTTCACCTTGTTTTTCTTGTATATTTTTTATTTTTTATTATTTTTTTCTCTGTACTTCCCCCCTCCCTCATTCATCCTCACCGTCTTTTGCATCCTTTTCTGTTTTTTTTTTTTTTTTTTTTCCCATCTTGACTCTTTCCTACATACACATCAATCATTGAGTAACACAGTGAATTGTCAATTTTCATATACAAAGTTATGTCCATCTCTTAAATTATATACATTTTTTTTTTTTTCATTTTATTTTATTTTCATATCCTATATATATATATATATTTTTCATCAACGCAATTTTTATTTCTCTCATTCTTTTGTATAACACAAGTGCGTGTATATATATATTTTTTCTCATTCTCTTCTTTTCATCGTTTTTTTTCATGGATCCTCCTTCTCACCCTCATATATATATATATATTTTTTTTCGTTTCGCACTCATCCAAAGTTGTCTCGTTACTCACTATATATCTGTATACATTTGTACTTATGTATCAGTAAAAGTGAGAGAGGAAGTGGGCGTACGAGGTCGTACGTGCATTTTTATATACAACAACCGCTTTTATATACAAAAGCTCGTGGACTGTAATCGTGACAATGGAACGATGACGATTTGATGTCTGGGTGTATTTTAACGGGTAGAAAAAAAAATTTATATATATAAATAATAATAATGATAATAATAATAAAATGAAGAAGAAGAAGAAAAATAGGTCAGGGCCTGTAAGAATGAGAAATAGTTGGCGTTTCCTTCTTTTCTATCTTTCACTCTTTTCTCTACACTTTTTCCCATTTATTTCATCTTTTTTTTTGTTTTTTTTTTTCTTCTTCTTCTTCTTCTTTCCTTACATTTTATTTCAATCGGAAAAAAAAAATTCCAATCTAGTTATTTATACATTGAATAAATAAAATATACAAAAGTGTAACGGAAGAGAGTGTATGAAAAAATAAAAAAATAAATAAATGAAATATATGAAATAAAATTGAAGAAAAAGGAAAAAAAAAAGTTAATGTATAATTTTTACTCATTTTTTTTTGTTTTGTTTTATAGGTTACATAGGTTGGATAGGGTTTTTTTTTCGTGAATATTTTTATGTGTGAATGATGATGTCATGTGTAGGAAGAGAGAGTTCTCTCTCATGTTATCGTTACGCAATTGTAGGCGCCAACATCGCCAACTGTCATGTGTGTAATACCTATATCATACACATACACATACACAAACACAAACACACAAATATATACTCGAATAAACACGGTATATTTTATTCGTAGAGAAAGTTGTGTGTATATATGTGTACGCAATACTCTGACCAAACGCTGACCTTACGTACTATCCTATTATGTATATATGGATTTTATTCCGTTCCCCCGGTGAATTGCACTCAAGATAATTTATTGGAAAAAAAAAAAAAAAATAATAATAAATGAAATAAATAAATAAATAAATAAATAAATAAATAAATACATGAGAAAAAAAAAAGGGGGATAAAATTTATTCTATATAATTTTTGTTTTTTGTTTCAATTTTTTATTATATTACTTCATGTATTAATGATGAATTTATTGATTATTATAAATGTGTATTGGATGAATTTTCAAAATTTCTTTTTCACATTTTTTTGAATTTATTTTTATAATTTTTATTCTCCGTCTTCTTCTTCTTCTTTGATCAGATTTCATTGGTTTCCTACCACGTACACATATACACACACACACACGCGTTTTTTTTTTCTTTTTACAACCGTAGTCAAGGACAAAACAAGGTCGCACAAGGTCAAATACGAATTTTGTATCTACACCCCTTTGGTCCAATTTGCCCAGCATAATTTCGCAACTTGTTTTTCGGTTTTCGGATCGGGCACAAGGTTGATGAGTATAACAGTTGTCGCAAAAAGATGATGCGAATGATTCTTTTTTTTTTGAGGATCATTGCAATTTGTAGTTGGATTAAATATAATCAAAGTAAATACACAATGGAAGAGTAAAAAAAAAAAAAAAAAGATAAACAAAAATAAAATAAAAATTTTTACATATTATTTTTTATTATATAAAATACTTAATACTCTGGATAAAAAAAAAAAAATCTTTTTTTTTTTTTTTCATTATTCATAAAACCCAATATTTCATTATTATTATTTTTATTTTTTCTGTTATTTTTTCCATTATACACACAAACAAGTATATTTTATAATCTTAACTAAATACTCAAATAAAAAAATGTTGAGTGTGGTATTTTTTTATTATTATTATTTTTTTTTTTTTTAATGTATTTATCGACTATTACATGTTGCGCGCGCGCTCGACTTATGGACTTGTCGACAAAATTGCTCAATGAACCTGATACCCAGTAGAGGCATGTACACATTCAAAAATATATACATATTTATATGTATGTATAGATTGTAAGTACATGTTGACTCAAAAGAAGGTAGAAACTTTACAGTGGGTCAAGGAGAGACGACTACTGTCAGCTTTCACTTCCTTTACACCGCAGTAATACCCAAAGCTTTTGCTGCTGCCTATTCGTCTCAATTCCTACTTTATATACAATTACACATATACACACATGCACACACATACATATATATATATACCTCTTGGATATATTGAAATGAAGAAGAATAAATTTTAACAAGAATTAATTTTATAATCAATGTGTAAATATTGATAAATATTTGATAGATACAATAAGAATAATTTTATTTATTGTTAATGTATATAATAATTATGTGAATTTATTTCAAATTTAATTTAATACCAGTGATAATTAATTAAATTAATCTTTTTTTTTTTTTTCTGTTTATCTATTTATGATTACAGTTGATACGAGAGAAATACAACCGTCACACGAGTCAACAGGCGAGAAAGAAACATTAAATATTTCAAATATAAAAGCAGAGCCGGGTAGTACAACAGGGGCACGTTTACTTCATGGTATTTTGTCACAGCATCCACAGCAGCATGGCCTTGGTGTTGCCACCGGTTACGCACGACACTTGACTAATCATAATCAATTGGTACAACCGAACTATAGCTCAAATGTTATCGCCAATACAAATACACCAGGTAAAAACTTGAATAATATTAATACATGTAAAAAAACGAAAAAAAAAAAAAAAAAAACCAAAAATAATAAAATATAATAATAAAAGTATTAATATCAATTGTTAATAATTATATATATATATATAAAAATATAATAAAATATATTTTTTTTTTCTTTTTTTTTTTTTCACATCTGTCATAAATAGAATTTTATTTTGACCATGACGAAATGAATAAATTAAAATTATTTAGTTGATCAATTGTCATGGCCATTTTTTTTTTTGTCCCGAGTTTTGCTGAATTATATATATATATATATATATATATAGTCATATATTGTTTTTTTTTTTAATTTAATTTTTTTTTTTTCTGACTAAAAAGTTTCGAACGAGTTTAAAAAAACGGTTGTCTCAATTTTGCGACCATCTTTTGGGTCCTTTAAAAGCATCAGACGTATATATGAATAAAACCTACACGTATACCGTGAGAAGATGGCGTCAATATGCATACTAAATGACTGGATGACCTTCGGCCCCTTGCATAAATATAGGTTTAATTGAGTGAGCTACACGCAAAAATAAAAGAAGAAGAAAAAAAAAAAAAACCCCGAGAGAGATAATAAAATATTTAAAATAAAACACGTTTGTATCGTGGTGAATTCATTCGAATAAACGTGAATACTCGACTATTATATTCGTTGCATTTCTTTGATGTTTTTTTTTTTTTTTTGTTAAATGAATTTGTACGTAATGTGAATAAATTATTATTATTATAATTATTAAATTTTTTTTTATAATTTCAGGTAGTGGATCACTGCCAGCTAGTCCTGCCGATAGTGGTGTTAGTGATGTTGAATCAAGTACATCATCTGGTGGCAATGACGATGCGAATTTATTGCTCAAAGCTAGACTCAATCCAAATTCATCCCTCCAACAGAGTCTAGGTTCACATCACTCCCATTTGCCGTCAGGTAATGATAATAAAATTCATTATATTATAATAATTAATATAATATAAAATTATTTGTGATTATTCATTGATGATTGATTGTTGATTTCAATAGCTATTAGCAGATCGGCTTGCCACAGTCCGGGTGTTTATCCAACATCAACGGGATTCTTGCCACCGTCATCGTATCATCCACCACACCAACATCACACATCACAATATCATCAGCATCGAGCAAGTTCACCGCATCATTCCCATGGTAATCATGGTGTATTGTCAACTATGGGACCACCACACCATCATCACCATCATCATCATCATCATCAAACCCAAAGTCTTCAGCATTTGCATTATCGTCAACCACCAACGCGTAAGTTTATTCAATAATTCATTATTTTATTCCTCTCAATCAGATGAATATTTCAATGTTTCGAGTAAAATAAAAAAAAATAATGATTTTACGATTTTTCATTTATTTTTTTTAATCTTTCGTTAAGTTTATTCAATATATACTTGAAAAAAAATTAAATAATAATAATAAGAAAGAGAAGAAGAAGAAGAAGAAGAAATGATATCTCACAAATATATTTTTGATTATACTTGCGAATAATTTTATTTGATAAACGATCAATGTATAACAGTAAATTGTCTCTAAATAATATCGTGAATCACTCGAGTAATTTGTTTCATTGCCATTTAGATTCAATAATAATTTTATCAATTGTATTTAACCACCGTGATAATACCAATATACCATTTAGATATAATAAAAAATTTTTATTAAAAAAAATAATAATAAATACAGAAAAAAAAAAAAAAAAAAAGACAAAAATTCTAAAATTATTCAAAATTAAATTTTATATAACTCAAAGTGTAACATTGGAGCAAAAAAGGGAATTTTTTTTCGTTTTTTTTCTTTTTGTTATTTTTTTCCATCAGTACAATATTAAAATTAAAGAAACAAATAAATTAAATTCATATGCTGACACAATCAAATATACGTCATGTAAATATACGAATAATTTCAACATATTCACTATATTATTCCGCATAATAAATAGGATGTATATATATATATTGGTTGACAGCCAACGTCCTCAGTCGAGCATTAGCTCGTGACCCAGATGCCATTTATTGGCTCGTCCCAGATTCGTTTTCCGCGACATTTTTTTTTTTTTTTTCTCTTTTTTTCCCACCCTCCCGTCCCTCCTTTCTCTCTTTTTCTCACTCATTCCACATTGTCTTGATCGAAATAAATAAATGAATAAACAAAATAAAATATCAATAAAAAATACTTTGCATCAATGATGAATACAAAAAAAAAAAAAAAAAAAACCAATTTTTTTTTCTCATTTATCATTCTTCTACTGATGACAATAAAATCAATAAATTAATTTATATATCAATTATATATGCAATGAATCATTGTATTGGAATAATTGACATGTGTAATAATCACAATGGATGAGATAATGAACAAACAGATTTAATTGTATATATACATATATATATATATAATATTTTCAAATTGTACACTGTACACTGAGTATAGCAGTGTGGATAAAGCACGAAGTAAAAGTGTGCCGGATTGTATAATCGAACGTGAATAAGCAAAATGTTGCGCCACAACGATTTGGTAACTGAGGATACCCCGCGCTACCGCCGTGTTCCCATTGCGGATACCACATTACCGCCCGCCTCAATCACAGCATTTTTATAACTGTAATATATATATATATATATACATATATATTAGCAAATGTTTCGTAGTGTTTTCTATCAACTAACGATACATTTAATATATATTAAATTATATATCAAATCAGTGGTCACGTCAATATTTACCCTTGGCAATATTTTTTCATCGTCTTATTTTTCATTTATATCGACAATTTATTCAAAAATACGAAATGAAAATAAACACTTGTACGATTTTACGGGTTATGTTGCGCAAAATAAATTTTCAATTCTCTGAAAAAAAAAAAAAAAAAAATTTGAATAAATAAATTGAACAAACAAACAAAAATAATAGAATTGTAATTTGCAGTTTTTTTTTTTTTTTTTTCCTTCTTTTTATACCATTTGTGGAATTTTTTATTCACATGTGTTATCACCCCTTTCTTCTCACACTCGTCATTTTTTTTTTATTTTTATTATTTATTAATTTATTGATTTTTTTTTTTTTTATCACTTCAAAACGTCATATTAAATAATTCGTATTCGAGAATGTATATAGGGATATAGAGATAATAACAAATGTAAAACGGGAAAAGAGAACGGCGCGGAAGCCGCGTGACGTCCAACGGCCCCAGTATACACGAATACACGAATACACAAATACATATATATATATATATATATATATATGTATATATAACGCGCCGCCGGCCTCAGTGTCAACGTTGCGAAATAAACATGGTGGATTTCACTTTCATTGCGTTCGATATCGTAAGCGGATTCCCCACTGCCTGTTAATATATTATTTATACATATACTTCATATAAATATAATTCGACCTATTACACTTAAATTCCATTTTATTTTTGATTTAATTTTAATTTTTACTATTTAAAAAAAAATTTTTTTAAATGTGAAATATCAATTAGTTAAATATATATATATATATATATTTTTATTTTTTTTTTTGTTCATCTCATTTCTCACCTATTTCTCTGATAATTCACATTTAAATGTGCAACAAGTTTTACGAAAATAAGAACTCAATTCTCAAACGATATCTCAGTTGCCCTGGTTGCCCTAGATCAAGTACTCTCAGCTGGATATTTTTAAGAATTAACCAGACACGTATTCACACATACACATACACATACATACAAAAATTTATATTCCAATATGTGTATAAATAATCCATACTGTAGTGATAGTAAAAAATCTTTTGTGAGCAGTGAGCAGTGGAAATGAAAAAAAAAACAAAAAAAAAACAAACAAACAAAACAAAAAAAAAAAGTACAAAGCGATAAAAATATACAACAAGAATAATAATAAGAAGAATTCAAATTACAACAGGAATACAATAATTAAATTGGGATATTTATAATAACGTAAACGAATATAATTATATATAATTGTAATTGTAATTATAATTATTATAAAAAAAGTTGAAAGAAAAAAAAAAAAAAACAAAAAAAAATTTTTTTAATATGATGAATAATTAGTGGAGCTAAATATGTGTATATAATGATATACAAACAAGAAAAAAAGAAAAAAAATGCGTCCGACGACACGATGACGTAAATAGTGTGAAGAGTAAAAATAAAAATAAGAGTGCACTTGGTAAGAGTTAGACGAGTGTGTGTGCATTGGGTTTGAGTCTATGTCTGGGTCTAGGTCTAGGTCAAATTAATTTTATTCATCCCATGCTTCTCACTCCCCTTCTCCCACAACAATCTCACTCATTCATATTAATATTAATATTAAAAAAAATTTACACACTAATTATAACATATTTCCACGAATTATAAATCATAATATAAAATTCATTTCCTCATTCTCATTCATATTAAAGCAAAAACAACGAATTTTATATTGAAATAATTTTTTGGATGATTATATATATTTAATAAATACAAATAGATTAGAAGGTCGGATTGTGGATAGTCTTGACGATGGCAGTGACGTTGGACGATGATATAGTCATCGCTCGACGACCACTCACGACTATTGGTAGAATGCGCGTGTCCTTCCTGGGTCTCTGCCCCTGACTGCACAGTATTTTCTACAGTATATTCATTGCTTTGTATTTGTATATTTACCGTGTACATACTATCAGAGTATCAAATCGTGTTTCTATGTATATACGTGACTGCATGCGTGTTTATGTGTGTTTGTATATATTTAATTGTGTTGGGTATATATATATATTTGAAAATAACTGCCATGATGAAGCGTAAACACACTCAATATATAGATAGATACTGCCGCCAATGGGAAAAAAATGCATAGCGACTTATATGCGATCGTTTGGAAGAGAAGACGCGCGCGCATTTGACGAGGTTCTCAACTTGAAATAAAATTGTTGAAGATCAAAGATTATGATGATGATGATGATGATGATGATGATGATGATGATGATTTGGTATGTGATTAAAAATTAATTTTACTTTAAATTCAACATAGAAAAATAAATAGCAACAAAGAAAAAAAAAAAATAAATAATAATAATAAAACAAAAAAAATTCATGAATAACATTCAATTATTAATAAATGAACAAACAAACAAAATTCACAATTCCACACAATTTCACCCACACGATTCATTAATATTTATATTTATTGAAAAAAAAAAATAAATAAAAATTATATGGAAATTTTTCAATGTTTATACATTAAAGAAAAAAAAATATTTATTATTTATATTTTTTTTTTTTGTTCAATGTTTATCTTAATATATATTCTAATTTTTTATCGCTACCACCCACTCTCATCTCTACCATTTTTGTCCTTCTTATTCTTATTTATTTATTTATTATTATTTTTTGATAACAAGGAAGTGGTTAATTGTCAAAATTCCATTTGCGTCAACTGAGTGTCATTTATTTCATTAAATTCGATACAGCACAAGACAGACAGTGACAGCCATACCCGGACGCACACAGAACTCGATGCATCTACATAGCAAGAGACGAAAGGGGAGAAGCTGACAAACACACACACACACACACACACACACACACACAGACAGACAGAGGCACATAGAGACGGCTATGCGGCTGCGTTGGGACATTGGGGCTAGCGTGGCCGTGCAAGCATGTATAATAATCCGATGAGAGAAACAGAGGGAAAAGAGTAAGAGAGAGAAAGATGAGGGAGCATAGTCGGTTTAGCGAGGTATAGACGGTGACCTTGTCGCCGGCAATTCACCCCGTCTGCCCCTTCCACCGTCACCTCTCCGCTCTCCCTCATCTGACTCCCTGGCAGATTCAATAGCAGTGGCGACGCGCCGTGCAACAGCAGCAGCCCCCTACCATCATCATTTATTCCTTTTCTCTCTTTCTTTCTTCCTTCATTTCCCTTGTCTTTATCTCTCTCTCTCTCTCTCTCCCTCTCTCCCTTACCACTTTCTCATGTCTACGTCTCTCTATCCAAGGCGCGTATTATCTTCCTGCACTACCACCACCACCACCACCATCATCATCATCGCGCCACTACCGCCGTCGCTATATTCTCACTCTCATTTTTGCTTTTTTTTTTTTCATGTCTCTTATCTTTATATATATATATACACACACACACACACACACACACACTCTCTCTCTCTCTCTCCCCTGTCACACTGTATACAATTCTATATCCGCATTCAATCTCAAATATAAATTGCACTTGTATAAAAGAAATCCTTTGTGTTTTCACTTTTTTTTTTTTTTTTTTCCTACTAATTTTCTATATTTTTATTATCAACACTATATCATTTTATTTTATTATTATCATATTATTTATTAATATACATTCGAAATCGAGTAATAAATAATGAAAAAAATATCGGTGAAAAAAAAAAAAAAATGAAAAAAAAAAAGAATAATAATAATAATAATAAACGAAAGAGAAGAAAAATCGACAATATAAAATGATTCATTTCCGGTTTTGTATAAACGCGTGGGGCGAGATGGTGAGGAGGGGCTACATCAGTCTCTGAGACCTATCTCACTCTCTATTTGTTTCGTCTCATATTTTTTTTTTTTTTTTTTTTTTTTTTCTCTTTTCTTTCTCCCTCTTTCTCTCTTCCGCACTCTGTTTCTGGTTGCATGTGGGCCAGAGGGTCGTGCAATATTACGCACACGCAAAAATCCGTTCCCCACACACTCAATTCATCCCCTGCCACTAACCTCCTACTCCGTTTTACCATCATCATCCATATATAAATACACACAATCATTTTTTTTTTTTTTTTTTTTTTTTTTTTTTTTCTTTTACATTCGTACTCGTACTCGTGCTCTTTGGCATTCGCGCAACAAGATCATTTTACTTTTTTTTTTTTTTATTCTCTATATATATGATCGTATGCCCACTATGTGTGTGTATAATTGTACACGTGTATTTGCAAGTCGCGCAAGTTTCTAAATATAATACACTACACTACATTTACCATCTATATATTATCATTACCACCACTACCACTACTACTACTACTACTACTACTACTACTACTACTACTACTACTACAACTACTACTACTACTACTACTACTATTACAACAATAACTTTTGTAAAATATATTTTAGTAAATTCATACAATTTAATATTCCAATGTTACATTTTCTCCCGCTTCATTTCCCTCATCTTTTCTCATTACTCTCACTAATTTATTTATTATTTATTTATTTATTTATTTATTTATTTATTTATTTATTTATTTATTTATTTATTATTATTTTTTTTTCAATTTTATTTATATATAAAAACGAAAATAAAGTAAAAAAGTATAAGAAGAAATGAATAATTAAATATTGCCAATCATTATATACAAATATTATTTATAAATTTTCTTATATATAGAATTGTTGATATGCGATAAATTATTGTATATTGCATGTCACATGATCATGCACTAATATGTTAGCCTAGACCTAGACCCAGTGCACTAGCCTAGAACTGATACGGAGACGCACGGAGAAATGTTTGCAATAGTGACGAAGAGATGGCGAACAGTGGTGGGGATTTGGATGAGGAAGGTTAAGGGGAGAAGCTTCCACTACACACATACTGTATATATATATAACTCGTGTACGTACGATGCAACATGTAATGACGTCACGGATATAATAATAAAAAAATTTTTAAAAAATAAAAAGGAGTAGGGGAAATGGAAGAATTGAGAATATATAGATGAGGCAAGAGTGAGAATGTGGGAGAGGAAGTGATAGAATTTAATGATAAAAATATAATTTCCATATGAATTTATATTGTATTATTTTTATTATAATAATTATTAATTTTTTTGTTTATTTGTAATATAAAATGAATGAAAAAAAAAATAAATTAATGAAATAAAATAAAATAAAAAATAAAAAAATAAATTTTTTTTTTTTTTTTTTTTAATACGATAATTGATGGAAAATATAATTATTAATCGAGAGTAAAATTTTAATTGATAAATATATTTAAACGACAAAGTCCACGAGTGACATGACAAAAGGGTCAAGAGAGTGGTTTAAATTATTTATATATATACGATGTATTATATGGTGCATCCGACTAGCAGTTGCGATTCGACGTGTGCAACACACACACACACACACATATATATATATATGTATGCACACACAAAACTAATACACACATGAAAAGATATACAAACACAAGTGGAAGAAGGATAGAGCAGTTAAGTTAGTCTGTCGGTCAGTGACTGCCTGACTTTCCCGTCGCAGCTGAAGGTCAACTCTCCCCTTCTCCCACTGCCCAAACCATCTTTATCCCACTCTGTTTTCCACTTCACCTCCTTCATCTACCGCCATTACTCCCTCTCGTTTTATTCGTCTACTATATGCACTCACTATCATATGTATATTTGTGTCTGGATGTGTATGTAAACTCGCGCTACTTTGTCATTTGTTGTATCGTTTAAAATAAAGCCGACAATGAATTATTTTCATATCATTTAATTCTATCATTACTCTCTCTCTCTCTCTATCTCACACTCTCTATTTCTATTTATTTGTTTTAAAATTCTTTATTTCCTCTTACTCACTCCCTCGCTCTGTTTTTTATAGATTTGCAATTTTTTTTGCATCACTCATCGATTTTTTTTATGTCAATTTATATATTTCATTTATTCGTATTATTCTTTTTCCAATATTTTCTTCTTTATTATCAATATATATTTCATCAATTTCATTTTAATTCTATACACTATATAATGTAGTTGAATTATATTTATTTAAATCACGTATATTGTACTTGTTATATTTTGTAGTTATGAATTATATTCAAGGAGTGAGTTTGAGTGACGGTGTATAGAATTTCAATACTAGATAATTGTCTTTATGTAATTTTTATCCTTCAATCCTTTTTCTTGATGATTTATCCCGACGATTATCTATCGTGTATATATACAGAAAAATATGTGTGTGTATATATAACATACTCAGAGATATACGTCCCTGGAATCCCCACCACTCAAAATACACATCGCAGTCTTTATAATTCGCCCTCTTTCTCGAGTCTTTTGCTATACTTGTACTTCCGGTCGCGCGTTGTACAGTATAGCGCTAAATTCTCGCTAAATAAACGATCGTCTACAGTCACTCCCCTCAATCTTTACCGCTTCACTTTAACATTTATACATTCATCGTTCTCATTTTACTGTACTTTTCTTTCTCCTCAAGCTCTTTTTGGTTAATTTTTTATTTTATTTTTCTCGTATTTTATTCTCAATCCACAACCATCATCGTCATCACACTCACATTCTTTATATTGTCATAAATTACGTACATCCATACTTATAGTATTTTTAACTTGTGAATATTATTATGTACATATTCATTTTTTTTTTTTTTTTTTTTTTCACTCGCATAAACTTCCTCTATTCACTTTGACAAATTGAAAAAAAAAAAAAAAAAAAAAAAAAAAAAATACAAAAATTACTATTGGGTAATTATTTCAAAAAATTCTATAGAATTTTATCTATTTATTGTAAATAGATAATAATAAACTCTGTATTTATTGTATTCTATTTTACTATATATATGTGTATGTATATATAATCAACATTAGTAGTACATACGATAGTCAACA
>OY987189.1:3522365-4014865 GCA_963920625.1 Dinocampus coccinellae
ATCCCATTTGCATATGCACACACGAAAGAATTAAAAAAATAAAAAAGTAAAAAAAAACCAAGACGAAAACTATAGGTAAATAAATAAATAAATAAATAAATTTAATAATAATCTGACTAATGATGTATATTTTTGGGACGCCCAATTACTGATGATACAAAGCAAATTGCCTTCATTATTTAATTACAAAGACGTGTTGCCTTTAAACAGTGAAAAAAAAAAAAAAAAGAAAAAACAACAACAAAAAAACATAAAAAAAATAAACGAAACGACCGTGTACCATAATCTACTGTTATATTGTCTCTCAGTACTTAAATATATCATGTCTCCTTGATTACAATAATAATAAAAAAAAAAACCTCTAACATTTTTAAGAGATCAAGATGAAAACGAAAACAAAACAAAAAAAGATATAGTAATAATAATAATAATAATAATAATAATAAAGGAAATTATTTGTTATATTTAGTACATGAAGATTTTGAGATAAAAGAAAAACTTATATTACGTGTATTTGGATATAAACATAAAAATAATAATATTAAAATATATATAAAGAAAAAAAAATAATAATAATAAAAAAAAAAGAAACATCAGAGTACAATGAACAAAGCAAGTACCTTTAAATAAATAGACCACATCTATACATTGATATAACAGGGAAATAGGAGAATGCAAACAAAAACAAAAACAAAAAAATGGAAATGTAAAAATCGCGACATTAAATAAACAAACAAAAAAAAAAAATGAATAAATATATGAAACCTATTTTTAGGTATATTAAATTTACGAACTTACGTATATAAAATTTGATCACATTACAAGATATTTTAACAGATAGAGGACTCTATTATTATAGAAAATAGAAATATAATAGTTTGTCTGTAAAATGTGAATACAATCAATTGACGTATAAAAAAAAAATAATAATAATAACAATAATAAAAAAGAAAAAAATAAGAAAAAAAAAAAACACTCTAATGTAACGTTCTGTGATTCGTTGTTTGTAGGTGAAATTGAATAAAAACAATACTGTATCATAATATCTCTATATATTTTTTTCTTTGTTTTTCGTTGGACTATTTATTTCCAATATTTTTAATTTAACAATGTGAGATTTTGATCAATTGATCGCACGAAAATAATTATGTATATCTATATTCATGATTGAAATATAAATTTAAAAGTTGGTGGCATTAATTGATGAATAAATTATTGCAAATAAACATCAAGTTAATTTCCTATTTTCATTTCTTACTTTACTTAAGCCTTGTGTATAAATACACCTGGCCGCCATTTTATGTGAATATTGAATAATTATTAATTATTAATGTTTCAATAATTGCACTTACATATTTGATGATACGATAAAGTCCGGATAAATAGCACAATCACTCTACTTTTATTCACTATGTTCACTGAAGGATTAATTTTTATTTTTAACAAAAAGCCGATTTGCAATTTTGATTGTCCATGAAAAACCAAAAAAAAAAAAAAAAAAAAAAAAACTACCGGACGCAAACGTTTATATCTATTTATTATTTACAAGTTCATAGCATGAAAATTTACCTTCTTTTTTTTTTTATTTTGTTTTATTTATGAGGGAAGAAAAAACATTCGCGTAATTTCACGCTTACATTTCACGTGGATCAATTCAAATTGTGATCACATTCGAATGCCGAAGTGATTCCCAACAAAGATTTTTCACACTGCCACGGCCATCTTGCGGTATCAACGTAATTTCATTGCGCCATCTGTGTCTTCCGGTGGTAAGAACTCGTGTTCAAAGTTCCGATCATGCTCCACGTATTTTCCGTTTTCTTGTTTCAGTTGAGGTCATTTTAGGTATCCTTCAGCAAATACCATCGATATCGACGGACTAAACGAAACAAAGTTAATTTCGTGCCCCTCAGAGTTCGGTGTCTTCTTTCACTATAATATTTTTCAGAGTTTACCACAATTTATTGCAATAGTCAACTGCATCGGATCCAATTGCATTGAGCGTAGACGCTCGTTGCAATTGATTTGTCAATTATATTTCTATTTAAACGCGTCATTGAATAATAATCATTTGAAAATATTGGTGCATTTAAAAATGTGGTTCCAATTGGAACAATTTCATTTCAATATTAAAACTTATAATAAAAATTGTGCAGAATCATATTTACGATTGTCCATTACCGGGAGCGTTTGTGAAAAATGGCTGACCTCTAAATTTCCCACTACTCCCAATAACGTAAATGAAGTGTAAAAAATATTTATAAGTTTGTCACAAAGAAAAAAAAAAGACGATAAATCTAAAATATACAAACGAAAATGCCGAGGGTTAAAGGATCGCCGAAAAAATGCGTCAAAACATCTAATTCTCATTCATCAAATAATACATGGGTCTTTCTTATGAAAGGTAAATAAAAAACAACAAGACTCGTATCGATCAACTTTTTTTTTTTCTTTTTTTTTTTCCTCCAACGTCTCTTTCTCTCTTTCTCTCAACATCGATTGGACACAACCACAATTTTATTCGCCTTCTCTCTATACCGTATTACTTTATAATTCCTTTCACTAGATTTTTCACTGAACAATATTTATATAATACTTTTTTTTGTTTATCATATAGGTGATGGTTTGGATGGATCCGATGGGAGTTTACCAGACGTTGTGAAACTTCGACATCCAGCGACAAATCAACCTGCTATGTTTGTATTTAGTCCTGGTGATTTAACCGTGCAGGAAGTGGTTACATTTGATGAAAATAAAAGATCATGGTTCATTGATGATAATGTAAAGTCCGATGGTAAAATGCATCTTTCCACTCCAATTGATCCAATTTTTCTTGTATTACCGTATTTGAGAAAATCACAACATATTATGCCATTGGATCAATGTTTACGTGATGAAGATTATCCTGAGACACACCGATTACTACGGTGTCAAAATTTAAAATTATCTCTGGTTGCTGATCGTAGAGGTGATGAGTCTTTGCAGGCCTATAAATATAATGAAGAAAAAACATTGGCATGGTTGCAAAAAAAAGTCGAGCGAGTAACTGAAATACTTCGGCAAAAGAGTGTTCATGTGGCGCAAGGTGCAGTAAGCGCAACATATGTGAAAAGTAGCAAATATGACGTTGGTACAGACAGTGGTATGATTTTTATATTAATTATATATTATTTTTTAATTATTTCAATTCAATTGAATGAATTTAATTCTATCAATTTCACTTTTTTTTTTTTTTTGTTTAGAATATTTACGTTATGCTCATGGTATTGTATCAGAGTATTTAACTGAAGATCTCACTAAAAAATTGTCTCACTATTTAAATTTACCCGAGGACGTAGAGATTAAAATGAAACGAAAGTTATTAAATCCAAAAGATGGGCCAGATGAAAAGCGACAGAAGAAAGAACCGCTAGAAACTGATAATTCATCTAGAACGCGAGCTTTAGATCTCACTAAACCTGAAAAGGTACGAAATTGTTTTGAAAAAAAAAAAAAGAAAAAAAAATAATAATACAATGAATTGAAATTCAATGTGGTACTTATAATAATATTATTTATTTCTTTTATTAATTTTCAGCTGCAAAAGCCCTTGTCATTGACAAAAAAAGAACTGGCCCGACAAAAAGCTGCGACCGGATCGAAGAGTATTTCCAATTTCTTTAAAAAAAAGTGAATTTCATCATAGCGAAAATAAGATTACACACGTTCCCCCTCCTTATATATTTTCATGCTCACGTCAATCAATAGATTCATGTTTTTAATCGGTGTTAATACTTAGAATTAACAATTGAAAAATGGTGAGGCAAGAAAATTTTTTTAAAAAGTATTTACGCCTTCCGATTATTGCTCAAAAAGAAAAAAAAAAAAAACAAAAACAAAAAAAACGGCAACATTGTAAACAACAAAAAATCGTGATAACGAACTAAACTGTGTGAACTGAAATTTTTCAGATCTCAAAGATATTCTCGCGATTTTTATGTAAATAACGATGTGAATTATTTTTTTATAGGAATACATCTTGTTCATTTGTATAAATATATATATTTTTTTTATTTCTTTTATTTTTAACTCGACTTTCTGAATCGCCAAATTGTTACATTATATTTAGCCATTTTTATTTTTATTTTATACAAAAGAAAGAAAAAAAAAAAAAAACAAAAAAATTCATTTTATTTCGAAATTTTCTGCCAAATTCACCAATCAGTATACATTTTAGAATATAAAGCATTTGAAATATCTTAAAATATTCTCAAAAATAAATGTTTACATTAATTGTCCCAATTTCAACAATTATTGTATACTTGAACAACTACTGTCCAATAATAATCTGTCAAAATTAATAATTAAATTCTCCCAATAATAATTAATTATTGTATATTATATAAAACAAAAGTATACACATAAAATGTTTGATAATAACAATATATCTTATTATATGCTTGGCACTTCCATAGGTTCTGTTGTTTCAATATCACGGCATTTAGCATGTTGCAATTCACGTCTAATCTCAGGTGTAATTGTATAATGCGATTGCTTTTTTAATAATTCTAACAAATTTTCTTTTTGTTCAGAACTAATGTCGCTCTTGTATCGTTGAACAAAAGTCAAGAAAGCTTGATGCCATAGAACTGGAAGCTCTCGCGTTTCTCGTTCAAATCTGTAATATATAAACGATAAATGTCAATATTAATACACAATAATAATAATAATAATTATAATGGATAAAATTTAATGTGTATACCTAAGAAAATGAAAAACAACACCGTCAACAACGCGATATGGCAATGCATATTTTTTATCCAAAAATATTCTTAAAAATATGCTGTTGGCGCCTGTGTAATCCATTTCAGCAATTTTAAGAATAGCAGCGGATGAATGAAGAATCGGTATTGAATTTTTGGCAATTACTGAGCCAATAATTACTGCTTCACGCAATGTACAAGTGCCGGATTCTAATAATGGCAATAAAATACCTTTCATAAATCCAGCAGGTTTGAATAGAGCTTTTCTCAATGCTTGATACAAATGAAAATTTAATCTTTTATATTCAGCTAAATCATCACGTATTCGTGGAAGTAAAACTAAATTATAAAATCTTTGTGCCATTTTTTCTTTCAGATTTGACGCGAAAATTCGTGTTGCTTGATACATTGCCGCTGCTGACCAACGTGGTGGATCTGTTATGTAAAGTAATTGTTCCCAATTACGAAGATTGGGAATAATTTTGAATGCTTTTGGTAATTTACCACTTCTGTATTTTACTAAAACATCCCGTACACCTTCATACATCGTTTTAATACGTGGATCTAATTCTTGCATCTGTATTGATCCCGCATCGGAGAATTGTGTTTCAATTTCGGTTTTTTTCTCACTTAATTTTTCCATTATTATATCAGCCAATGTTCTTGTTGGCTCCCTATCATGTGCCATAAATAATTGTAAACTCCGTTCATCTTCCTCATTAATTTCAATATTTTCATAATATTCATTTCCAGTTACTTCATTATCACTGTCTGCGTCCTCTTCGTCACTTAAATCCGGGCCCAATTTTGTTACTGGCTTTTTTATAACTTTTGATGTTTCGCCAAATTCATTTTCTTCCTCCAACTCCATTTGTTGTTGTCGAGCTTGTGATAAAATTTTTTGCGATAAATTCGCATCGACAAACTGCAATTCAATTAATCGTAAAATCATTATTGTATTCAAATATTTACACATTTGTTAATGTATAAAATGTAAAAGAAAAAAAAAATAATAATATAACTAACCTCTTCGTCATCATCATTGCGAAATCTCACTTTTCGCTGTGCTTTTACTTTAACTACTTTTTCACCTTCAATTTGATCACCAAGAGGAACTTTCTTCGGTTTTGTGTCACCTTTTGAAACTTTTATTTTCTTAGCTTTGCCCATTATTATTTTTATTTATAAATTATAATCTAAACAATTTAGTACACGTGCATGAATGTTGTATGTAAGGAACATCAACCCAACTAAACCTGACTTACCAGGGGTATATTCATGAGTCGCCATTTTAAAAATTTCGACATCACAAATACGCGGGAATTCGTTCTCAAGTGGGATTCAAGTGTTGTTCAGTAAAGTTGAGTAATTTTTGAGTTTATTCATTAACAATTGTATTTTTTCAACTTTTAATTTATAAAATGGCTACGAAACGGCAACGAGATTACACTAAAGATAGAGGTAAGTGAAATATACGTACAAATGTAAAAAAAATTATTTACTTCAAAGGTGCGTTACTATGAATTCGGCAATTTCTAACCCCAAAAATTCGAAATTATACAATTAACAAAGTAATAATATAAAATAACATTTATTTCAGAACAATTGAAAACATTTTTCGAGGAATATGTAAAAATTGATGATAAATCAGGAGAAAAAACATTTAAATATCGAAATCAATTGACAAATATTGCTCACAGAGAGCAAATTTCTCTCACCATCGATTTGGATGATATTCACGATTTTGATGATGAGCTCGCTGATGCCATCGCAAATAATACTCGTCGATATGTTAATTTGATTTTAGAGGTAAAATAAACTCTTTTGCAATATTAAAAAATAATTTATAATACAATATGTACATAAATATTGTCTTTTTTTTTTTTTAAATAATTCATTAGCTCGTTCAAGAAATGTTACCGGATTTCAAGGAACGTACAGTTCCACCAAAAGATGCTCTTGACATTTATATTGAGCATCGACTACTCATGGAAGCAAGAAATAGACATCCAGGTGATCAACGAGATCCAAGAAATAGATACGCACCCGAATTAATGCGTCGATTGTAAGATTTATCATATATTTTATCAACAGAATATTTCAATAATTCATTTGTTATTAATTATATGATTTTTATTTGTATTTTACAGTGAAGTTTATTTCAATAATTTCGATAATTCCAAACAATATTCCGTGAGAGAAATGAAAGCACAGCATATAGGTAAGTTAGTTACTGTACGTGGAATTGTTACAAGATGCACTGAAGTTAAACCAATGATGGTTTGTGCCACATATACATGTGATCAATGTGGCGCTGAAACATATCAAACAATTCAATCATTGAATTTCAAACCACTCAGTATGTGTGACAGTGATGACTGTAAAGTCAATAAATCTGGTGGTAGATTATATATTCAGACAAAAGGTTCGAAATTTGTCAAGTTCCAAGAAATTAAGATACAAGAGCACAGCGATCAAGTGCCAGTTGGTCATATTCCTAGATCATTGACAGTTTATTGTCGTGGTGAAACAACACGTCATTGTTTACCCGGTGATCATGTTATTTTTACTGGAATACTTTTACCATTAGCTAAAATTGGTTTTAATCCAAGTGCTGGTGGTGGTCTTTTGAGTGAAACATTTTTAGAAGCTCATCGTGTAATTACATTGACAAATTTACAAACTGCCGATGATACGAATAAACAATTGACACAAGAAGAGCTTGAAAATATAACGGGTGATGATTTTTACTCAAAATTAGCGTGTTCAATTGCTCCAGAAATTTATGGATTGGAGGATGTTAAAAAAGCTTTATTATTATTATTAGTTGGTGGTACAGATAAGAAAAAGGGTGACATAAAAATTCGCGGTAATATCAATATTTGTCTGATGGGTGATCCGGGTGTGGCTAAATCACAATTGCTCAGTTTTATAACGCGTTTAGCACCACGATCACAATATACAACTGGTCGAGGCTCATCCGGTGTTGGTTTAACAGCGGCAGTCCTCAAAGATCCACTCACCGGTCAAATGATGCTTGAGGGAGGTGCACTTGTGCTTGCTGATCAAGGTGTTTGTTCTATTGATGAATTTGATAAAATGGCAGAGGCTGACAGAACAGCAATACACGAAGTTATGGAACAGCAAACAATTTCTATTGCTAAAGCTGGTATTATGACACGTTTAAATGCACGAGTGTCAATTTTAGCTGCTGCCAATCCAGCATATGGCAGATACAATCCTAAACGTACTATTGAGCAAAATATTCAACTTCCAGCGGCTCTTTTGTCGCGTTTTGATTTACTTTGGCTAATTCAAGATCGCGCTGATAAAGATAATGATCTAAAATTAGCTCAACATATTACTTATGTTCATCGTGTGGGTGTTCAACCACCTACAGAGACACAAGCATTAGATATGGATTTAATGAGACGTTACATTGCATTGTGTAAAACCATTGAGCCAACAGTTGGTCAAGAAATAACTGATTATATTGTGGATTCTTATGTAGAAATGAGAAGAGAGGCAAGAAATAGCCACGACAGAACATTCACATCTGCGAGAAATCTTCTTGCTGTACTACGTTTGGCAACGGCACTTGCACGTCTTCGTTTATCAGTTGAAGTACAAAAGGAGGATGTTGCTGAAGCAAATCGTTTAGTTGAAATGTCAAAATATTCCATCAATCATTCGGAAATTCAACCAATAAATAGAGGACAAAGTACGTCAAATAAAATATTCCAATTGATTCGTTCTATTGCTGGTGATATGAAAACAGTCAAAGTACCAGATATTTTGGAACGATGTACTAACAAAGGTTTTAATCAGCATCAAATTGATGATTGTATTGAGGAATATGAAGAACTTAATGTATGGCAGGTGAATCAAGCTAGAACACTCATAACATTCCTTTAGGTACAATCTCTTATTTATTATTAATATAATTATCGTAGCATTATTTTATTTTCTCAATATATTTTTATATTCGGCATTACATTTAAATATAAAAATTAATTATTGACTGTTTTGATGTGACAATAAATTAAAAAAAAATATATATCTATATATATATATATATATATCTCGACATTACCGATTGATTCACTTTATTTTTGTGCGGGAGAGTTGAAATTTTTTTTTGTTCAGTTTCACGAATGCGCATGCGTGATTTGACCCTCCCCAATTGAGTGCGCACAACAGTCTGCGCATAATTTTGTGTTTCCCTCTTTTCTATATTCTTCCCTCTTATCCATCCCAGTGGCTGTTACTGTGAGATACGTGATGTTATAAATTCTGTTGGGTAGTCTGTCGCGCGCCGGCGGTCTTTCCGCACTTTTTCGATCTTGTATACTTTTCGTCAATATTGAAACATTATTATTTATATATAATTCAAATTCAAGGACATATAATACAAATTACAAATTTAAATTATTATCATTACCGAAGACATTAAAAAATCAAATATAAAAATGCGGAAATCAAATATTTGCCAACGAAAAAAAACCGGTACGAATATTTATTTGTAAAACGTGTGATTTCAATAATTTCGCGAGTGAAATTTTCAATGACATAGTTTATTTATGTTTGGTTAAACGGTGAATAAAAAAATTAAGAAAGGTGGAAAGTTGGTGAATTTAAAACATCGTACATTAGTGAATATATTTATTTATTTATTTATTTATTTTTATTTTTTTTTCCCCGTACAATAGTACGAATTTTGAGAGGATAACAAAAATTGATAAATAAATAGAATAAAAATGCAATTGAGCCCTCTAATAATTGTGTGCCTTGGGCTGATTTGTGGTGTTTTCTCACGTTCAACTTCAAATAATTGTGAGACAGTCAGGCCCTTTTTTGAAAGTAAAAATATTACTGTTGATTTTGGAACAATCACACAAACAGATCGAGTTGGAAGTAAGTAAAAAATTTTTTTATCTACAATAAAAATATTATACTATCATTAATTCATTCAAATATTTATTTACCATTTTCTTTTATACAATCAAAACACACACACACACAATTCTATTAATAGTAAATTGTGTTAATTTATCAAAGCAATTATCTTAAAGCACGAATTTTCTTTTTTCCTTCTCCTCACTCAAGTCTGAAAATATTTGAACTGAGTGTAATTTTCCCAGATATATCTATACGTTTTTTCTTTTCCTTTATTTATGTATATATTTTCTCTATTTCACGTACATTTAAAAAATGCGAATATAAATAACAAAAATAAATTTATTGCAATAGTCACATGATTTTCAAAGTTTATTAACCTCACTCACTCACTCAGTTATTTCTTTCTCTTTTCTCTCTATCCCACTATCATCAAACATCATTTTTTTTTTTTCTCCACTTAAATTTTTTACACATTATTCTCTATACAATACTTGTATTCTTAAATACTCGACACGCTTCCGGCGCGTGCCAAATCATAATCCAACAGATCTGAATGTACGTGTCGAGAGATCGTGTAACTGGATCTAATCGTGTTCATTTCTGTTTTCCCTTTTTTTTTTTTTTGTTTATCTATCTCTCACTCATTCTCTCATCCTACCCTTTCATTTCATTCAAGATATTTTGTCCTCTGTGATGGATACACATGTACAGAGATATAAAGACATGAGATGCTATGGCAATCGTGTCAAAAAAAAATAAATATATATATATAAATATACCCGATTATTATCATTGAAACACAGAGAAGAAAAACAAAAAAAAAGATATTCATTGTTCATATTTATGTATAAATTATTAAACACACACACACACACACACACCACCACACGCGCGTGCCACTGTCACAACATTGAGGGTAAGAAAATCCTATGGAAAAGAAAAAAAAAAAGGTATTTTAAGAGACTTTTTATAGAGAGTGTATTTTATTTTATTCATTTTTCATATTTTTTTTTTTTTTTTCTTTTCCCTTTCATGTCGTACAAGTCATTTGTGGTGAGGGGAAAAAAAAAAAATAAATAAAATATATATATGTATATAAATGTAAGGAAACAAAGTGGGAGAAAAAGTAGAAGAGGAAGAGAGAGAGAGAGAGAGAGAGTGAAGATGAGATTCGTTGTCATAAATTCGCTATAAAGACGACGATGCCACAAAATACCATATACATATGAATATGTGTGTGTAGGTGGTGGGGGGTTGTGTTTATATATGTATTTTGAAATCGTTATTTTCATGGACAAGCAAAAAATATTTAAAAAAAGCAAAACGAATAAAAAAAAATATATATATATAGGAACGAGAAAATCGTAAAAGATAAATAGGAGTTGACTTGGAAATTTTTTTCACGTTTATTTCAAAGTTGTGACACTGCGTATTATTATTATAATTATTTAAACGAATAAATATTTATATAAAATATAAAAAATAAAACAATTGATAATAAAAATAAATATTTACTTTATGGTGTATTTAAATAATTTAATAAATGAATAATTGAATAATTTATAAAATAACATATCGTATGAAATATCTCGTAAAAATGAAATATAATAAATAAACAATGGGAATTGATTAAAAGGTAAAGCTCAAATAACGATGTAAATGACAATCTAAACGATTTCACCTTACATATATACTGAGAATAAAATAACTAAGATGGAAATATATAAGAGAAGATATATATCGATGAACGTCGTTGTGCGCGCGTTTGCGACCACTCCTGATCGTGGCGTATTAGCTCTCTATCTCTTGGTCTTCACACGGGGGCTTTCAGCCAGTTAATCTCCCTGTATATATATTTATCTTTCTGTGTGTATATGCCAACAACCAGTTTTGCGACTATCGTGTCCGTGGCCGACTCACGCTCATTTAGGTTAATTAACGCGTCCCGACGCTTCTCTTCTCACTCTCACTCATTTCCTTATAGCTAAATTTTATATCTATCTCACTTATACATTTTTGTTTTGTTTTGTTTTGTTTTGTTTCTTTTTTTCTTTATTCTGTATTATATATATATATATATATATATATAAAATTTGCTTTATAGACGAAAAGTCCATGGCATGATTTTGTATGATGTACCGTATGACCGTGCAATGAGACAATTTGCATGATTGACAGATTGTATTAAGTTCTAGCCAATCAACCGCATATTTTATACTCGACATTGGTGTGATAACACACATGTGAAGGTGACCGGATAAAATAATAATAATAATAATAATATATTATTTTTCTCTTGCTTCTATTTTATTTTATCTACTTGGTATTTTTTTCAGTTTATCCATCTCATAAATAATCGATTTCTTCATATTTTTCTTCCCTAATTTTTTTAATTTTTATTTTTTCCCCACTTGTGTGTCAATAATTTTTTTTATTATCTCATAATAAAAAGTGAATTGAAATAATAAATTAAATAATTATAATGCGTGACACAATTAATTTTACTTGCGAATATTATTATTAAGCGATTGAGAAATTGACTGAAGCCGATGATTGTCTCTTATTATATATGAAAATTCATGGCCATGTATCATCATTACGCTTCTTCTAGTACTTGACCATTCATTATCGTATATATAATGCGATTGTACATGGAGAAATGAGTGTTCATCTGCAAATGTTTCCCAGCACAAACGAGCACACAGTACAATACATATCTAAAGGGTCGAAGGTGTTGAATACTGATGAACGAGTTCACGTTAGCGAGAGAAATAGGGCACACTAAACGATATCTTATTATTCTCATATTTTTCTTTTTCTTTTTTTTTCTTTTCTCAACACTGTACATTGATATATATATTGTATAAATTGTATTTGGTATTACGTGTGTGATTTTCAATTGAATTTAATCGGAAATGCATTTGTGCACACCTGCGTTTTTTAATATATAAATTATGCAGTGAATTTATTGTTTATATTTGTCATTGTTATTGATTATTGATTATTCAATATATTAATATATTAATATATTAATATATTAATATATTAATGATTATTTATTTATTGTAAATAATGGAAATTTTTTTGTATTTTATTTATGTTGTTGTTGGTTTTTTTTTTTTTATATTGTTTTACAGTGATTGATGATTGTAGAGGGGGAAAACAAAAAGAGTAGGGAATGACGTAAAAGGGAGGGAACTTTTGAATTATTCTTTTACGTTGTTATTTTTGTGACCTTGCCATGACCTCAATACGCATTCGGGGAGTTTTGTGACTATCTTTTATACCCTAAATTCTCGACTTTCAATTTATATATTTATATATATTTACTAACAATCGTCCTCTTGCAAATGTCCTTCGATAAATCATGTTCTCGATGTATATAATACTATTTTTCTTCTTCCTCTTTCTCTTTTTTTTTTGCTCTTTTTCAACAATTTCGTATTTGAATTGAGTGAATATTCACGATCTAGTTTTACTTCTTACTTTGTGTTAATTGACTTTAATATTATCTTCTTTTTTTTTTCTATTAATATTTTTATATCTTAGAATTATTTTAATTTTAATTTTTTTATTGTTTTATACTAGATTTTTTAAAAATAATATTTCATTTTTTTCTTCTTTAATTATTTTATATTTGCCCTTTTGCTTATACTTCATCTCATCATGACTTGACTTTAATTGTGTAATTATAATCGGTGTATTATCGATAAATTTTATAATTTAATTTTTTATCATTATCATAATTATAATTTTTTTTTTTTAACAACGTCACGGTGAATATTCAACTGTGAGAATAAATATTACTTCAACGACAATTCTATGATTATAAAATGTAAAAAAATAATTGTCAAGTGGAAAAACCGTGGGACGAAAGACGAGAAATATGGAGGGATGAAAAGTTGGATGGATAAAAAGTAAAAGGAAAATAATAAAAGATATAAAATTATAAGTGTAAAAGAGAATGAGGTAAATTGTGGCACACACACACATGAATAAATAAATAATAGCAATAAAAAAAATTCTTGTGTGTATTTTTCATAGAATTTGCACAAAGATCATTTTCACTTTAAATAAACCACTTGGTATTTACTATTTTTATTTATTTATTTATTAATTTTTTTTTTTTAAATCGTTTATCCCTCTGTCTATTTTTATTCTCGCTATTTATTTCATTTCCTTTCATTAATTAATTTTTTTTCCATCTATTTTATTCTGAACTTTCGGTTAAATAAATAAATATATAAATATAGAAATATATTACATTATTTAACCACTGGTTAATTTGATGTAATCTATTTTCAATTTTTTTATTCTTATTCAATCTGTTTCTTTCCTTATTGAAATGATATATCGTTATATATTATTATTATTATTTATTTATTTATTATTATTTTTTTTTTTCTTCTGTCGCTGCAGGTACGTGCGAAGGGGCGTGTTGCAGTCGTGAGACTGAGGAACAACTGCGACAACAAGCCCGAGCTGATTTTCACAGTCTCATCCATCATCACAGTAGAAGTTTACAAGGATTACTTGCCACAACAGCCGATGCTTTACGGGGTAAGTCAATACAATATAATAAAAAATAATAAAAAAATAAAAAAAAAATTCTCTTTTTAATTATACGAAAAATAAAAATGAAAGAGAATAAAAGAAAAAAGAAACGAAAAAAAAAAAAAAAAAAAAAAACAAAAAACAAAGAATTATATCAATTACAAATTAATTTCAATGTAGATGAATAATTTAATCACTATAACCATTCGCCAATATAATTTTCCCACGTTAATCGGATGGTTGGGTGGGATTACGAGAAGGAGAGGGGGAAATTGGACTGTGGTCCCACCAAGTTTGAATTGTTTCGCGAGAGTGCGCACGCGGTGGTGGTAAACAACAGGGTGAAGATCGAGGGGAATGAAGAAAAATGCGGTTTGGCGACTGCAGGAACGCGGTTAAATCAGAAAGAATGAGACAGAAACTCTGTTTGGTATGTATTAGTATATATATATATATATATATATGTATGTAAGTGTGTGAGAAAGAGAAAAGAATTGAGGAAGAAAGGTGGAAGAGAGAATGGAACGAGAAAAGGGAGAGAGACCAGTTTGGGTGCATGTGCGTCTTCACATGCCTGGGACTTTTGTGTTGGGAGAGTTCGCAAAACGTGTGTATATGTATATATATATATATATATACAGCGCATATTTTTGGACATACCTTTTTTGCTGCATACGTTCATTAAGCAACATTATATCAATTGAAAACAATTGGAATTATGTTATATATGCTAATTGTTCAAAATGTATATCACTCTAAGTATGTAAAGCATACTTCCGGGACTCAGTGTTTGAGAGCATCTATTGGGGACAGTCTCCGTTCTATACGTTCAATATATGAATTGGTCGATTTCGCGGTGGTCCCAAAACTATGCGTTCGATAAATGGGTCCTTCATATATAGAAAGCATCTTTTGAGGACTGTTATTACATATCATGCGCATAGTTTCGGGACAGTTATCGTATATGTAATGCATATTTTTGGGACATTCGATTTTTTTTGTCACTGATATGCCAGCCAATCAGAAATTAGATTGTATGATAATGTTATATTTTGATACTTGTTCGCACAAATATCCTAACAAAATGGACTCAATACATGGTGAATGTCTTGGAACTATGCTCACGATATGTGATATCAGTGCTCAAAAGATGCTTTCGATATAATAAATTTATGTATCAAATGCATTCTTTGGGGACCCCTTCAAAATTAATAAATTCATTATTTGAACGCATATGAGGACTGCTTCCCGTGTATACTCCCAAATTCATTATTGTGGGACTATACATTATATCCCTTACAATTATTTATATCTTGAATATTGGATATTGTGAGCAGAGTAAAGATATTCATCATTACGTGATAAGATAACAATACTTGAGAGAAATTGAAAATGAAAATTATTTTTGGGCATTCCGATTGATGATTATGCGCGGTCGCTAGTACTCGGGGAATAGGCTCTACGCCTCAATATTTGACAGCAGGCAACGCGAGCGTGAACGTTGAGTTAGCAACATTTAATTCGTTCCAGAGGAATTCGTCAGAATGCGACCAACTAATTCTCATGAAATGCAGATTTTATCATTGGATTTGATCAATATTCATTTGTTAATTTTAGGGAAATCATGAAATATCATAACATCATATAGTGAATGATCTGGGTATGAATTGCATACTTTGGGACCTATGAAACCGGAGAAAAAAAACAATAAATAAACATTCTAATTTAGTTTGATTGATGTAATGCGCTACTTGCATTATACAAAATTGAATCTAGCAATGAAATGATTTTTCGCGTTCTGTTAAAGAATGTGCACGGTCGATGTTACACCGGTTGAATAGGCTCTGCGCCTCAATATTTGACGGCAGGCAACGTGAGCGTGAACGTTGAGTTAGCAACATTTTCTTCGTTACAGAGAAATTCGTCAGAATGCGACGAGAAAATTCTAATGAAATGCCGGTTTCATTATTGAATTTGATGAATATTGATTCGTTAATTTAAGGGAAATTATGAAATATCATTACATCATATGCTAATTGAATCTAGATATGAATTGCATACTTTGGGACCTGGGAAACCGGAAAAAAAAAAAAAATCAATAAATAAATATTCTAATTTGGTTTGATTGATGCAATGCACTACTTGCATGATACGAAATTGAATATAGCAATGAAAAGATTTTTTGTGTTCTATCGGAGAATGTGCACGGTCGATGTTACATCGGTCGAATAGGCTCTGCGCCTCAATATTTGACGGCAGACAACGTGAGCGTGAACGTTGAGTTAGTAACATTTCATTCGTTACAGAGAAATTCGTCAGAATGCGACCAACTAATTCTCATGAAATGCAGATTTTATCATTGGATTTGATCAATATTCATTTGTTAATTTTGGAGAAATCATGAAATATCATAATATCATATAGTGAATGATCTAGATATGAATTGCATACTTTGGGACCTGTGAAACCGTAAAAAAAAAAAATCAATAAATAAATATTCTAATTTGGTTTGATTGATGCAATGCACTACTTGCATGATACGAAATTGAATATAGCAATGAAAAGATTTTTTGTGTTCTATCGGAGAATGTGCACGGTCGATGTTACATCGGTCGAATAGGCTCTGCGCCTCAATATTGGACGGCAGGCAACGTGAGCGTGAACGTTGAGTTAGCAACATTTTCTTCGTTACAGGGAAATTCGTCAAAATGCGACTGGGAAATTCTAATGAAATGCCGGTTTCATTATTGAATTCGATAAATATTCATTCGTTAATTTTAGGGAAATTATGAAATATCATTACATCATATGGTAATTGAATCTAGATATGAATTGCATACTTTGGGACCTGTGAAACCGGAAAAAAAAAAAAAAATAAATATATGAATTAACATTCTAATTTGGTATGACTGGTGCAATGCACTACTTGCATTATACGAAATTGAATATAGCAATGGAAAGAATTTTTGCGTTCTGTTGGAGAATGTGCACCGTCGATGTTACATTGGTCGAATAGGCTCCGCGCCTCAATATTTGACAGCAGGCAACGTGAGCGTGAACGTTGAATTAGCAACATTTGATTCGTTACAGGGAAATTCGTCAAAATGCGACTGGGAAATTCTAATGAAATGCAGATTTTATCATTGGATTTAATCAATATTCATTTGTTAATTTTGGAGAAATCATGAAATATCATAACATCATATAGTGAATGATCTAGATATGAATTGCATACTTTGGGACCTGTGAAACCGGAAAAAAAAAAAAATAAATATATGAATTAACATTCTAATTTGGTTTGACTGATGTAATGCACTACTTGCATTATACGAAATTGAATATAGCAATGAAAAGATTTTTTGCGTTCTGTTGGAGAATGTGCACGGTCGATGTTACATCGGTCGAATGGGCTCTGCGCCTCAATATTTGACGGCAGGCAACGTGAGCGTGAACGTTGAGTTAGCAACATTTTCTTCGTTACAGGGAAATTCGTCAAAATGCGACTGGGAAATTCTAATGAAATGCCGGTTTCATTATTGAATTCGATAAATATTCATTCGTTAATTTCAGGGAAATTATGAAATATCATTACATCATATGCTAATTGAATCTAGATATGAATTGCATACTTTGGGACCTGTGAAACCGGAAAAAAAAAAAAAAATAAATATATGAATTAACATTCTAATTTGGTATGACTGATGGAATGCACTACTTGCATTATACGAAATTGAATATAGCAATGGAAAGAATTTTTGCGTTCTGTTGGAGAATGTGCACGGTCGATGTTACATTGGTCGAATAGGCTCCGCGCCTCAATATTTGACAGCAGGCAACGTGAGCGTGAACGTTGAATTAGCAACATTTGATTCGTTACAGAGGAATTCGTCAGAATGCGACCAACTAATTCTCATGAAATGCAGATTTTATCATTGGATTTAATCAATATTCATTTGTTAATTTTGGAGAAATCATGAAATATCATAACATCATATAGTGAATGATCTAGATATGAATTGCATACTTTGGGACCTGTGAAACCGTAAAAAAAAAAAATCAATAAATAAATATTTTAATTTGGTTTGATTGATGCAATGCACTACTTGCATTATACGAAATTGAATATAGCAATGAAAAGATTTTTTGTGTTCTATCGGAGAATGTGCACGGTCGATGTTACATCGGTCGAATGGGCTCTGCGCCTCAATATTTGACGGCAGGCAACGTGAGCGTGAACGTTGAGTTAGCAACATTTTCTTCGTTACAGGGAAATTCGTCAAAATGCGACTGGGAAATTCTAATGAAATGCCGGTTTCATTATTGAATTCGATAAATATTCATTCGTTAATTTTAGGGAAATTATGAAATATCATTACATCATATGGTAATTGAATCTAGATATGAATTGCATACTTTGGGACCTGTGAAACCGGAAAAAAAAAAAAAAATAAATATATGAATTAACATTTTAATTTGGTATGACTGGTGCAATGCACTACTTGCATTATACGAAATTGAATATCGCAATGGAAAGAATTTTTGCGTTCTGTTGGAGAATGTGCACCGTCGATGTTACATTGGTCGAATAGGCTCCGCGCCTCAATATTTGACATCAGGCAACGTGAGCGTGAACGTTGAATTAGCAACATTTGATTCGTTACAGGGAAATTCGTCAAAATGCGACTGGGAAATTCTAATGAAATGCAGATTTTATCATTGGATTTAATCAATATTCATTTGTTAATTTTGGAGAAATCATGAAATATCATAACATCATATAGTGAATGATCTAGATATGAATTGCATACTTTGGGACCTGTGAAACCGGAAAAAAAAAAAAATAAATATATGAATTAACATTCTAATTTGGTTTGACTGATGTAATGCACTACTTGCATTATACGAAATTGAATATAGCAATGAAAAGATTTTTTGCGTTCTGTTGGAGAATGTGCACGGTCGATGTTACATCGGTCGAATAGGCTCTGCGCCTCAATATTTGACGGCAGACAACGTGAGCGTGAACGTTGAGTTAGCAACATTTAATTCGTTCCAGAGAAATTCGTCAGAATGCGACCAACTAATTCTCATGAAATGCAGATTTTATCATTGGATTTAATCAATATTCATTTGTTAATTCTGGAGAAATCATGAAATATCATAACATCATATAGTGAATGATCTAGATATGAATTGCATACTTTGGGACCTGTGAAACCGTAAAAAAAAAAAATCAATAAATAAATATTCTAATTTGGTTTGATTGATGCAATGCACTACTTGCATTATACGAAATTGAATATAGCAATGAAAAGATTTTTTGTGTTCTATCGGAGAATGTGCACGGTCGATGTTACATCGGTCGAATGGGCTCTGCGCCTCAATATTTGACGGCAGGCAACGTGAGCGTGAACGTTGAGTTAGCAACATTTTCTTCGTTACAGGGAAATTCGTCAAAATGCGACTGGGAAATTCTAATGAAATGCCGGTTTCATTATTGAATTCGATAAATATTCATTCGTTAATTTTAGGGAAATTATGAAATATCATTACATGATATGGTAATTGAATCTAGATATGAATTGCATACTTTGGGACCTGTGAAACCGGAAAAAAAAAAAAAAATAAATATATGAATTAACATTTTAATTTGGTATGACTGGTGCAATGCACTACTTGCATTATACGAAATTGAATATCGCAATGGAAAGAATTTTTGCGTTCTGTTGGAGAATGTGCACCGTCGATGTTACATTGGTCGAATAGGCTCCGCGCCTCAATATTTGACATCAGGCAACGTGAGCGTGAACGTTGAATTAGCAACATTTGATTCGTTACAGGGAAATTCGTCAAAATGCGACTGGGAAATTCTAATGAAATGCAGATTTTATCATTGGATTTAATCAATATTCATTTGTTAATTTTGGAGAAATCATGAAATATCATAACATCATATAGTGAATGATCTAGATATGAATTGCATACTTTGGGACCTGTGAAACCGGAAAAAAAAAAAAATAAATATATGAATTAACATTCTAATTTGGTTTGACTGATGTAATGCACTACTTGCATTATACGAAATTGAATATAGCAATGAAAAGATTTTTTGCGTTCTGTTGGAGAATGTGCACGGTCGATGTTACATCGGTCGAATAGGCTCTGCGCCTCAATATTTGACGGCAGACAACGTGAGCGTGAACGTTGAGTTAGTAACATTTCATTCGTTACAGAGAAATTCGTCAGAATGCGACCAACTAATTCTCATGAAATGCAGATTTTATCATTGGATTTGATCAATATTCATTTGTTAATTTTGGAGAAAATATGAAATATCATAACATCATATAGTGAATGATCTAGATATGAATTGCATACTTTGGGACCTGTGGAACCGTAAAAAAAAAAATCAATAAATAAATATTCTAATTTGGTTTGATTGATGTAATGCACTACTTGCATTGTACGAAAGTAATTATGGTAATGAAATGATTTTTTGCGTTCGGTTGGTGAATTCGCACGGTCGCTCGTACTCCTCGAATGAGCTCTCCGTCTGAATATCGAACGGCTCACAATGTAACCGTGGAAGCTAAGATCGTGACAATTCATTTGTTTCAGCGCAAATCATTTTAATGTCTGTTACTAGTTTGAAAATTGTTCTCTCCTCATATTTACATTCATGATATTATTCCAAAATTGATGGAACATCATATACTGCAACATGCGTTATATATTCAACTGAGCGTATACTTCGGGGACCGTAAATTGAAAAAAAAAGGAGATCTGAATTGATCATGATAAATTGAATGCATTGTTTGCTCTACATGAAATTCAATAACATAGAAATTATGCTTGGGCGTTGCGATTGATGAATGCGCGCGGTCGTTGTCACTCGTCGAATAGGTTCTGCGTCTCAATCTCCGACGGGAGGCAACGCAACCATGAAATTCATAACAACATTTCATTTGTTGTTGCGAAAATTTTTTTAGTACAATGTACAAATTTAGAGAGACTGCAGGAAATATTATCAAATTTTATTACTTTTCTTTTATAAATTTCAGGTAAATTCTCAAACATCATTACATCATATAGGGGCAGATCGAAAAATAAGCTACACATATTACATCGTAATTTTGAAATAAAATAAAATGAAATATCATTCCATTCTGTGTGTCATGTATTTCTAATATTCTAACAGAACATATATATATTATTCATTCAATGATACTGCACAAAAAAAAAAAAAATTTGTTCGAAATAAAGTTTGATGAAGGTCACATATATTTTGTTTCATATGAAACTCTATTGAGCACGAATGTCGACCGCTAGACGTTTAAAAACAAAACAGAGTCGGTGTATATACATAGAAGTGTAAATAGAAATATGATCCTGCTATCCCGTCGTGATGAATTTTTATGATAAAAGACAACTTGTATAGTGACGGAAAAAATCAACAATTCATCTGTTCGTGTTGACGAATGTGAATCTTTGTTTTGAGATATCTCAATTTAAGAAAATCACAATCAATATAATCTTATATTTTCATATGTATAAGACTACTTTGGTATCGGCTATTTTTTTTCCGATAAGTCCATCGTGTATCTGGTATTCCATTATTCCCGTAGTATTGAATCTCTAATGCTAATTTCAATCAGTATTGAAAAATTCACATTTGCGGAATGTAGACTTCATGCACACATCACTTGATGCATGTGTACATTTTTCCATGTATCTCTCAAAAAATTTTATTAAAATGATTTCATGATGTATAATCAATGATTTGATACGTAGTAATAATTAAATTGGTTATATGATTGCGAAATGGAGAAAAAAAGTGATCAAAAGAATAATAAAAAATTTTTTCTCTATTTTTGATGTATAGCATGTTTTGAGGACATTTTGAATAAATATTTATGATTCCATTCAAATATATGTTTCAACAATAACAAATAAATTTCATGCTTTGAGCGATAATTTTGGGACAAAAAAAAACTTGAATATAATTTTCAAATCTCATTCTCGGTTTCTGAGATGAAATGGTGTACTCTGGCGCCATCTATTGATACAATGTAAGAAATGAGTGGACCTAAAAGTATTCATTTAATCCCCGTTTTGAAAAAGACCCAAAAAGATGCATTCCATATAAGAACACTTTTGGGTCAGACCTGAAAAGATGCAAATGTCGCAAAAATATGCGCTGGATAAAATTTTCGACTCCGATGTATGCGATGGACATATATATATATATATATATATATATATATATATATATATATAGAAAGAAATGTGGAGAGGATGAGGAAGAGGAAGAAGGATGAAGGGAAAAGACGACGGTTGGCTTTCTCGCGCTCTATACTCGTATGGGTCCACAACTCTTTTGCTATATACTCTCGCCGTATAAGGCCACGTCACATACAATACTCGCACGCCCGGGCGCGAGAGGGTCTCTCCTCTCTCTTTTAACTTCTATATATGTATAAAACTGTGTGGTAATATATCCCTCTACCCTCTTATTCATTCTACTTTCTTTCTCTCTCTCTCTCTCGTCCAGTTCCTCATCATTCAACTCGTGTCACAACCTGCTCGTGAATTCGTATCGAGTATTGCAATTAAGCCACAATCATATTATTTCAATGTATAATCGTGTGTCTCTAATATCCACCAATGTAATTTATATAATACATTATTTATTTATTTATTTATTTATTTATTTATTCATTTATTTTTTATTTTTTTTGATTTTTCGTGTCTGTGCTAGATAAGTCTACGTATTTATGTACACAATTCATTTATCCTTGATATAAAATTCATTTTTATTTTATTTTAATATTTTATTATCTATAAATATATATATATGTCACGGGGTGAAAAAAAAATATTAATTTATCAATGTGTAATTTGTAAAAGATCAAATATAATTTAATTCATCATTTTAAATTACATAAATTTCAATTATTATTTTTCATTTAATATTTAACTATTTAATTTCACAAATTTAATCATGTCAAAAGTAAATTTTTACATTAATAATAAAAATTATTTATTCAAAAAATAAAAAATTAAAAACAAAAAAAATATATAAAATACATAAATAATATCATCATATACATTAACAAATTTTTTTTTCTCATTATTCTCAATCATTATATTCTATAATAATACCACCACCATCACCACCACTACTACCACTACAACTACTTCTACTAATTTCAAACAATAAATATTATCATCATTACATTGGCAATTGATATCAAGTTGACTCATTTATCTTCAATTGATTGAAGTATATTTATATATTATATATATATATATATATATATATATATATAAATTGAATGGCAGACACTTCAACACCGTGTGTGCCTACACTCAATGCATACTTTGAATACATAAACATATACCATACAATAATAATATACATTTACACAACGTGCAATACGTGATCGGTATTTAACAGATTATAAAACACATGAACAAACAATAATGACAATCAACTATATAAAAATTATGTCATCATTATGATTTATTCAATGCATCACATTCAATAAATAAATATACCCACACATTTATATCCAAATAATATAATATTTTATAATAATAATAATAATAATAATAATAATAATAATAATAATAATTTTATTAAGTTAAAGTTGACATGGGAAATTGTATATAAAAATTGACGTCAGGGTCACGATGAAATTTTACTTGCACACAATTTCTCAGTGTGGCAAAGGCACAACATCACATTTTACACTTGAATGTTGTGTTGATGATGGTATATTTAAGTGTATGCGTGTATGTGTGTGTGTGTATGTGTGTGTGTGAGGGAATAAGAGAGGAATAAAAGTGTGTATGACTGAGAGACAAACAAGATGGAGATATAGGATGAGGTGGAATATAATGGAATGGTTCACTAGAGACAGCGAGACAAGAGCGAGAAGATGGGGGGTATATTTTATGTGAGGGTGAAAGAGTGAGGAGAAGGAAGAGAATTGAAGTAGGGATATATAAGGGAGATGGAGGGCGGTAGTGGGGTGGAATCCGGAACGAAACGCCTACGCGAGACTATCGTGCGTCGAATCTCGATCGACCTCTTATTCTCCTTCTCACTCTTTATATTATTATTATTATTTATTTATTTATTTATTATTATTTATTATTTCTTTTTTTTTTTTTTTTTCCATGTTTCCACCCACACACTTCATCTTCTTTCAAGATATATTTGTTCTTTTTGTTTTAGTCAATCTTTTTTTTTTTTTGTTTTTTTTTTTTTTTAGTTATTACTATCCACACACACTTGTCTTTCTCATCATTATTGTTGTCATTGAAATTGTTACTGCTGTTGTTGTCATTGTCATTGTGTCATTGTGTTATTGTGTTATTGTTGTTCTCAGAGCACGCACAAATTTACACGTACAAACATCAATTTAGTTGGTAATTTTTTGTTTGTTTGTTTATATATTTAATTTATATTTGTGGTAGGAAATATTTTTTTTTTTTTTTTATATATATTTAATTAAATGTTTATTGATTGATTGATTGATTTTTTTTTTTTTTTTTTTTGAAATACAAATAGAAATAGCTTTGAATTTTATTACAATTAATAAATGTCTAGAGATGAATTGAATAATAATGAAAAAAAAAAAAATAATAAAAAAAAAATAAAAAATAGTGATGGATAAATATTTTATGTAGGTGAATTTATATACAAAGAATTTGTTTGATCTAATAAAAATGTGGAAAATGACAGTGATGAATAGAGTGAAGAAATAGCTGAATAGAAATAACGGCGTACTAGTTATATACACTAAAGAGATTCGATTCAAATACATTCAACATATAATATTCAACGTCGTGGACACGCGTAGCTATTGTTGTATATTTGTTTGACCGACGTACCCACTATATTCCAGTCGTTACGTTACATCTATCTATAATATTTTCTCATATTATTTTTTCCATGTATGCCTGGCGGCCATTGTCGATAGAATATACGTGCAATGCTTTTGAAAAGATTTTACCTATTTTCCTATAATATTCTTTTTCTCATTCACAACTCGTTCTTTTATATATATATATATATATTCATTCTCTGATTATTTACCTGATGAAATACATATGTACATATATTAAAATCATTGTCCCAGTTAATTTGCCATTTGATCAATCACAGACATCTCAATATGTTGGATTTTTGTAGAGGTGTCAGTTTATTCTGTTTTTTTTTTCTTTTTTTTTTCATTTCTTTTCAAAAGTCGTTAATATTACAAAAACTTTACTAATTAATTTTATTTATTTACTTCAAAGAAATACACATGTGTATTATAATTCTCTACGTGAATGATTGATATTTATTTAATTATATTAATTTCAAGAATTTACAAGTCGATTAAAAAAAAAAATAATAATAATAATAAATAAATAAATAAAAATTTATATTCCGTTGCATCGATTAATTTTTTCTTTTAAAATTCTTTTTTATACTTTGTCATATTATTATTAATATTATTATTATTATTATTATTATTATTTTTTTTTTTCAGATTTAATGAATAATTATGTCTATATGTACATTTTAATAATAGTTTTGAAGGAATATTCAAATTTATGCTGATTAAAGAAGATGATTTTCATCATCATGATCATCAGTGACTTGTGTATACGGTATATAGACTTAATACGATGGCGTAATAAGTTTACATGAAAGAAAAAGTTCCGAAAGGTGTCCCAACACAATTCAACTATATACACATACACACATACTTGAGTGGTCCTTGAACTGTTTTGAAGGATTCACAAGTCATGTCGTAGTATGCAAAAGTAAAAAAATTTCACTGCGGTGAATTGATTTTATACAGATTTTTTTTTTTTTTTTTTTTTTTTTTTTCTCTATACATTTTTCATCTTTCAAATAAATCCTATTTTTTTCCTCCCCTTCCATTTCATTTATATTCTATCCTCATTTTTATTGGAATATATTTAGGCCATTTCTGTGCATTCAAACGTTCATATCTCTCAAATTTTTTTAACAATAAAAAATAATCGACTTCTCTATTATTATTTTTACTTTTTTCTTATCTTATTTTCATTTTCATTATTATTATTATTATTATTATTTTATTATTCTTCTTTTATCTACACACACACAACACACACACGCTTATAATTATATAATATTATATAAAGTTTCACTTGCACGATGTCATTCTGAAATGTAATTTAATTTCTATAGAATATTGCGCATGAATGGTTGAGCTTCGTCGGCTCGTTTAAAGTTTGCCGTTGGGATATATTAACGAGAATATATATTATTACTATATAAACTTATAGATATATATGTGAGTATTTGAGAATAGGAAGCAACGTTGAGAGGACGAGAGGTAAAAGGAATAAGAAAGTGGGTCGGTGCTATTTTTGTTACATTCACGTGTTGGATGTATAAACTTTTGCATTTTATATTCCACCGATCGAATATATATATATATATATATATATACATACATATATAAGTCTTTTGTTATTTTACGTAAATATGATAACATTAGTTTAAAGAAGGAAAAATAAAGAAAAAGGGAAAAATAAAAAAATAAAAAAGAATAGGTAGATAGATAATAAATATTTGTGTATATTTAATTTTTAAATTCGATATATTTTATTTATAAAAAATTTTAATATAATAATATAAATGTATGTAATATAGTACTGTTATATTGATACGTTTATATTGAATAAATGTACAGCTATAAAGATATATAATGGTGTGATATATATGTCATGTTTATTTTCATTCGTTACGGAGTAACGTGATATTCTGTGCATCGAACTAATCATTGAGATTGAGTAGGCTGTCGAGTAAGGTAGATATAACAGTGTCACGACACGTGAAATAAATATATATGAATAATCAAGAAAAATAATAATAAATAAATAATAAACATATCAAATTAAAAATAGAATGTCGTAATTATTTTATAATAATTTTTTGTGGGATAATTATAATTTATTTATAATCCACTTGTATCATATTGATCTGTAATATTTCAATTATATAATTCAATTTAATCAGTGTGATATTATTATTAATTATTAATAATATAATATATTAATAATACATAGATGCAAATTTTTATTTATTTATTAATTTTTTTTTTTTTTCTTTTTTTGTGTATTTATATTCGTAAATTTTTGAAATGAATTATTTACTTTTAAATCATAAAAATATCACAAATAATTTTTCTGAATACGAGTGTGATGAATTAATTAATTGTATCGAATAAATATATAAAAATATATAATCGATCGAAATACTCGAGTTTATTAGTTTTACTTTGCTCTTATTGATTTAATTTAATTGTTTTTTATTATTTTTTTTTTTTTCACTCTCTTTATAAGCAGCATCTGCTCACTCCACTTGTATATTGACTGGCCACTTTACAGCGCAAGTGGTAGCACTCGAGTGATAAATCGAATGTAATCGATACAGTGCCCACTTACACTCATTAAATTTATAAAAAAAAAAAAATCTTTAAATTGTAAGAATAACTTGAAACACTTGATACATATAATTTATATATTTGATTATAATTTTGTTTAATGATTAAAATTCATTGTCAAGTGATAAATAATATTTTGATTACAGAAACAGTAACGACATTGGCACGTCAGTCGGAAAATAAGACTCTGATCCTATTCGAGCAGGTCTACAGGTCAATGTCACTGCTCAGTAGACCATCAATCAAAGCATTGTATCAAGCTATGGTGGACTATGTGTCGCCTAGCAACACACCAGACACCCTACAACAGCCGCTCACACGTGAAATGTTGCAGGAACGTTTTACGGAATTTTTCAAACATCTCTTTCCAATTGCCTACCATCATGCAGTTAATCCCCATCAACAGGATTTCACTGATAAATTTAAAAATTGTCTCTACATGACAATGGATGAGATTCAACCATTTGGTGATATTCCCAAACAAATATCACGATCAGTTAGTAAAAGTATTGAAGCAACTCGTGTTCTTGTACAAGCACTTACTCTTGGTAAAACTGTACTTGATCGTACAGACAGTGTACTTTTTTATGGCAGTAATCCACAACAAAATTCATGTTATGAGGCTCTTTTAAAAATGACTTATTGTCCAAAGTGTTCGGGTCACGGATCATCTATTTCTCCATGCAGTGGTCTTTGCATTAATGTTATGAGGTAAATATTAATCGAATCAATCAATTTATAATTGATCAATATATTTTATTACATTTATAATTATATACAATTGATATTGAATAATTTTTTTTCTTTTTATTTCTTTGATATATTAACATAATATTTTCAAGCACAAGTTTTCTGGTATAGAATATATTTACAATGAAATATTTTCTATTAATAATAATAAGAAGAATAAAAAGAAGAAGAAGAAGAAGAAAAGAAACGTTTAATGTACTACTCAAAGTTATACAAAATTTATTCAAAAGTGATAACAATTATACATATATGTATGAGGATTTTGAATATAAAGATAATATTTAATGATATACTTGACGCACGTCAAGGTATCAAATTGAAGTAGTCGATTGCCAGTTATTTCTCAAATTTACGTAATTTATATTAATATCTTATCTTTTCTTTTATTATTATTATTATTATTTTTTTTTTTTTTCTACTTTTATTCTACAATTAATAGATTAAATTATCAATCAATGTGACAATATAAAATTTATTGAAATAATTTTATATCCTAATCTTAATCACTGGATAATATTAATTTATAATTGGATTATTGAATTTTTGAAAAATAAATATACAATATTAATTTCATTAAAATTATTATAATCATTATTTATTTATTTATTTATTTATTTATTTATTTATTACAGAGGTTGTTTGACTGAACCAGCGTCAGAATTGGATTTAGCATGGTCTGGATATGTTGAAACAGTGGAGCGTTTAGTTGTGGCTGTGGATGGACGGACAGATCCACTTGGTCTCAATGTTGAAAGAGCAATCCGACAATTGGATTTTCGTATTTCTGATGCTATTATGCATGCAATGGAAAATGGTCCAGCGCTAGAGGAAAAAGTAAGTTTTAAAATAATAATAATAATAATAATAATAATAAGTAAAATTTTCTTTTTTCTTTTACTTATTAATAAAAAATTTACACTCGAAAAAATAAAGTGAAGAAAAATAAAACAAAATTTTAATTAACATATATTTTTTTTATTATTATTTTTTTTTTTCCTCTTTTTTTATCATGTTCAATTTTATGTTGAACGTTATGTCGAGTGTAATTTTTACTCATTCATTAAATGAATCACATAAAGTGTTTGTGTGTGTGCAAACTAGTATAATTAATTTGTACGTACGCGATATGAAACAGTTTATGAGAATAATTTATATCATCATTGGTTAATTACATCATAAATTAAAACAATTCATATATATATATATATATTTATAATGTCAAAAACATTTTGAAATATCATGTTCATTAATGAATATGTGGGAAATTTAATAGAATGATATGGAACTGATGTATTCATTAAGGAAATATTTATTAATTTTTTTTTCATACTTAATATTCGATGTGTATAATATAAAAGTAAAAAGGGAAAATCAAACGATTCATCTTTTTTCTCATCATCATCTTCTTTTTTATTTATTTATTATTATTATTATTTTTTTTTCTTTTACTTCTTCTTCTTCGCCTTATTTATGCACCTCTTGGTCACTCTCTCAATCTACTCACTGGGCATCATCATTATCATTATCATCATCATGTCCCTTTTAGCCTTCTCACATTGCGTCTTTTGCCCAAACTCGTTCACAGTTGGCGCCGCTGGAGCAACTCAGCCTACACACTCCTAATTAAAACTTTCGCACGGTTCCCTCGTGCGAACGCGCGACACGGGTCATTCTCTCCGCCTTTACCACGCCATTGATACGCACACACAAATACACACACACACATACACACATATATATATATATATATGTATATATACTCAAACAACATCAATGGACCACCGAAATATTCGTTCAAACATGAGGACAAAACTTATACACAAGTATATATAGAATAGAAATTTCATTCAAAACAAGTTTGAACAAGTTTGAGAGATGGAAAAATAAAAATATAAAAAAAAAAAAAAAAAAAATACATATATACCTGTATATCTGTTAATATTATTGACAAAGACGCAACAACAGTATATATTCTTTTGCGCGCATGATTAGAAACTTTAAATACATTTCGGTTTATTCGTTTCATCTTGGTGTGAGGCATTACCTGGTGGAATAAACAGCGGGGGGTCGCACCTTGTGAGCCTGGCACCCGATTGACCGTACCGATTCCACTAATAATTCTTCTTCGTCTCGGTCTAGTATATATATATATATATGTACGTATACATACACATATGTATTAATATATGTGAGTAAAGAGTGGGGGCGCCCACCGTGCAATCGTCGCGACCACCACCACCATCATCATCATCATCTACATCATATATATATACACACACACACACACGTATATATATTTGTACCTTTGGTGCGTCTGCGGTTCACCAATAGAGGAAGCACAGCCGAAAGAACAAGAGAACAGGGTGAGAGAGAGAGAGAGAGAGAGGGGGAGAGGGAGTGAAGAAGAAAGAAAGGAAGAAAAAAAAAAACGGTCGCACATTCTGCGTGCGTTACGTGTCTGCATTCCGCGTGGCCTTTGGCCTTGCCTCCATAGACTGCCGGGCCCACAGATGGATCTGCGAGACAGGACGTAGTCTGTATATATATATATATATACATATAGAATACTCGATATAATAGACAACGTGTGTATATATATATATAAAGACAGAAAGAAGATCGTTAGGCAAAAGTTTTGAGTGTATACGTGTGCGCCAATGTATCAAGTCAATTCAAGTCGAGAATTTTCAGACTCCCTTTCTTTCATCTCTTCTTTCAAAAATTCGGCTACGAATATATATATATATATATATATATATATATATATATATGTTTTTTTTTTTTTTTTCAACCATTGGTTTTATTCTTTTATTTATTTTTTTTTTCATTCTCGTTCTTTTCCTCGTGCCCTTCATTATTATTCGTCGCCGTGCGGTGAGTTTATACCAGCTCCGTACCTCTTGGTCGCACGCGGCCTTTTTACCGCGCACTCTGAAACTCTTATATAGGTATGTATTGATGTGTGTGTGTGTGTGTGTTTGTATATATATGTTTGTATGTGTTTAGTTATGTATATAACAATTTCTGTCTCACTTGCCCTTGGTATTTTTCCCCTTTCTCAGTCTCTTTCATTATTATTCTTCACAAGAGGTTTGCAAAATGTATATAAATATATATCGAATGTTGCTCTCGCGCGAGAAACACGCGGCGCCTTTTCGTGGCTCCTCTCTTGTTCTCTCTCTCTCTCTCTCTCTCTCTCTCTCTCTCTCTCTCTCTCTCTCTCTCTCTCTCTCTCTCTCTCTCGCGCAAACACCGGCACTTTCATTCTCTTTTCTTTATTTATATATATATATATATATATCTTTACTACTACCTCATCGTTCTCTTATGTGCCCCTGTTACTTCTTTTACTCTGAATTCTTTCGATTCTTCTTTTCTTTTATTCTTTTTTTTTTCTTCTTTTTCCTTTTTGTTACTCCTCTCCAAGGAGCCTCTCCACTGTGGGAGAATCGATTCTCTCTCCTCCCCACTATGTTTTCAACGACTATATTTCTCTTTCACTTTTTCTCTCATTTGTATTGTTATTCGGTCTCACTCGGTCACTCGTTAGGTCCCACAGAAAGTTTGCATGAAATTCCAGCTGGTAATATATATATATATATATTTATGTGTGAGTGTGTGTATAGGGGTCCTCTGGAATTCTTTCATCCACTCGTGATTGTCCTTTTCTTTATTTTTATTTTTATTTTTTGTTTTTATTCATATTTACTCATTTATATATATATATTTTTTTTTTTGATACAATTTATTTTATCCTTATTTTATATCAGATAATATAATATACACGTCTGTTACACTAGGTTTTATGTTTGCAAAAACAAAAAAAAAATTTTAATTTGATGATTTATTCGATCATTTCATATGTGAATGTGTTTTGATAAATTTTATTTTTAGATGTATTTATTTTTTCTTATTTTTTTGGCATTAAACTTCCGGAAACAGACGATTTCCCTTCAACCTTCATTAATCTCAATTTAAGATTCATTCACTTTTTTTTTTTTTTTTTTTTTTCTTTTCTCATCTTTGTTCTTCTTCTTTTTCTTCTGCCAAATCCAATCCTCCACTAAGTATAAATACTATACACATGTAATTCTCTGTCCATCGTTGAAATATACATAATGATCTGAGTCAAATTAATAAGAAAAAAAAAAAAATAAATAAATAAAAAGATTGAGATACAGTTCACTGTGAAATTGTCATTTTTTGTTGTAATAACAAAAAAAAATAATAATGATAGTAATAATAAAATATTTTTTTCTCTGTCTAATTTTGTTTTTGTTTTCTTTTTTTTCTTTTTCTGTTTTACTCTTTCATGACAATGACGTTCTGAAATAGAATTATGTGTCACACTTTGCCTCGTTGCATATGAAAAATAAAAATAAGAAATAAATAAATAAAATGAAATAGCAAAAGTAAATTGTATTCTTGTTGTTTTATTGTTATTCAGATATTGAAGAATATAAAGCAAATGAATGAGTTAGTGGAAAAAGAAAAGGAGGAGGTGGTAAAGAACAGGAGAGGGACGTGTACTTGATAATATGAAAAAAAAAAAATATGAGAATAAAAGAAAGTGAAATAGGCGTGAGATGATAGGGGAATTGAGTAGGGTGATTGCTATTGAAAAAAAATAAATAAATAAATAAATAATTAATAAACAGTGAAAAGTCGAATGTTATTATCTACTCTTGTGTTATTCTCATATTGTAACTGTAAAAAAAAAAAAAAAAAAAAAATATTTTAATCTCTTCCTTCTCATTGCTCTATTTAAACGTACACCCATTTACATATATCTCTATATATAAATTCATATATTTTATTTATTTTCTTTTATTTTATTTTATTTATTTATTTTTTTTTTTTTTTGTTATTATTTCAACGTCATTTTTTATGTCTACACAATGCCCTCTATTTAATTTTTTTATTCTTTTATTTATTTCATTTATTATTATTCTTCGTACTCATGTACGTAAATATTTTTCCACTTTCAACTCTCTCACTGTCTTTATCATCCATTAATATGATACTATTTTTTATTCATCTATATTTTTCTCAATCTTAAATTTACGTATGTATACCAAGAATACACATCAAGATACAGAGTAAAAGTCAAATGGAAAAATGAAAAAAAAAAAAAAAAAATAGAATAAACAAAAAATTTGGAAGAAAGACAAATGTATAATGAGAATAATAAGAAGTGTTGGAATATAAATTTAGTGAGAAAAGTGAGAAAGAGTAGGACAGTGAGGGTAGTAAGGAATAAAAAAAAAAAAAAAAAAAGGGAGGGATAGTGTTAAAAGCCTTGAGGCAAAACCATCGAGTGACTTAAAAACTCTCTGTGTCTCGTTCCACATTCGCGTGACGACAATGACGACGACCACGACGACAACAGAATTGACGACGAGTTTAGAGTTTTAACTGTCTAGTCATCCAGTGTATACAGACACTTCACGCAGACACGACATGAAAAATAAAAACAAATATAATAATGCAATGGTAAAACGTGCTATACATTTACTCGTGAATTTTTTTTTTATTTTTTTTTTTTCTTGCCCCCATTTCACATACACATGAACACTCAGATATAAAGTCAATAAATTTATCGTGCAATTTTTTTTTTTCTTTTTTTTTTATCACACGTTTATATATATTGAAATTTTTTTTTTTTTTTTCTCTCTATCTCTCGTCTTACTTATATTTCGTCGTATTCTTGTATCGATAAAAAAAAAAAAAAATTCTACTTCATTTCTCTTTAATATTCAACGTTGAATAAATTTTTATTCGGTACAAAATATTGATATTTCATTATATATGAAAAATATATCCGTATTTTATGATAAAATATATTTTTCTTCTATCTATTTTCTTTTACATTTACTCATGTCCCATTCTCACACTGTTGTTCTCAACATTTTCATGCCATACAGTGATGGTAGTAACATAGCACCATCATCCTGGCTCAACTCCAGCCACTCCTCCACCCACATGGTCGATATAATCATCCGACATCTTGGACCAACTCTGCTCAAGGCATTATATACACCTACAGAATACACTTTCATCGTTTGTTTTTTACTTTGCAAAACGTTTTTCATATGCGTTTTAACTCTTGACTGGACTCTACTCGTGACTCACGATTCCATATTGAAATGAAAGTATATAGAAAATTTATATATTTATGTGTGTGTATGTGTATGTGTGTGTGGATCTATATATTTTATATTATACACGGCAATTTTTATATATAAAATGTAAAATAAAATAAAAATATATTTATATATATTTTTGTTTTTTTTTTCTTTTTCTTCTTTTTCTTTATTCGTTGTGAATTTATCAATGTTGAAGGTGTTTATTATATTGAAATTAATATTGCAATTTGTCAAGATTTGATGTTGCTCAGGGTTATATTAAAATTGGGCCACGGTGATATATGTCAGAGTGTATTTGTGTATGTATATATGTATATGTGTGTACTGTATTGAATCATGTTACAGATCTGGTACAAATGAACTGAACACATGTTTAAATCGGTTATGAATGGAAATTGTGGCGAGGACTCACTTTAATAATATTCCACTCAATTTCCTGTAATAATAAATAATGATGATGATGATGATGATGATGATGAGATCAGACATCACACAAGGACATAATATTTATATGTATATATATAAATTATAGAATAGAGAATGAAGAAAAAAAAATATATATATATATGTAGATATATAAAATAAAATAAGTGAATGAATTAAAGTAAGAAAAAGAATGATATATATATATATATAATATACCTGTGTGTCGGTATGTATAATATAATAAACGGGTTTGAAGGTGTGAAAGCGAATAAAAAAAATTAAGAGAGACGAGAAACAAATTGAGAATTGGCAAGGTGCCTCCACACGCATTGGTATAGGAATCAATGACCTGACACTTGTCTCTGTCTCTTGATGTTGTTCTCTATTCGTCGTTGTTGGTATATTTTGGTGCGTTGAATATCCTATCTCTTTGCGGAATGAGACACACACACACACACACACACACACACACACACACACACGACATGACCTAAAATAAAAAATAAAATGAAAATAAATAAATAAAAATTCAACAAACTTTAAATGCTCACCAAGTGACGAGAGATCAGTTTTAGAATTGCTCTTTGCGTGCATGAAACACACACACACACACATATATATATATATATATATATATATATATTAATATAACAAATTATTTATTTTTATTCTTTTTCTTGAAACATTAAAAAAAAAATAATAATACAAATCAATTTATTTATAAATATATACAAATATTTGATACAAATTTTTCTGCTTTTTTTTTTCTCTCTCTCTCTCTTCTCCTCTTCAAAAATATTTTTACGCTGATTCATGCGAATACTAGGACGACGTTTGTGCCGATGAGTTGTGTGTGTGTGATGTAGATCCTAATGGTGGTTGGCTCAGTATAGATGTACACGTGAGGGCGGTATAAGTCTATATAGTGGGAGGCATAGGAGATAAAAGAAAGGATAAAAGTTATATACATAGAGAGAGAGAGAGAGAGAGAAAGAGAGAGTAAAGAAAAGAAAAAAAAAAAAAAAAAAAAAAAATGCGAGAACAAGTGTAAGAGAGAACAGAAATAAAAGACGAGTGAGAAAAAGCGATGCAACATGACCACAAGTGGAACGAGGATCTTTCGTAAAAGGGAGGCGAACCTGTTATATTATACCTGAACGAACTTGCACGCATTGGGTTCGAATCCTGCTCTCTTTATCTTTCTCTCACTCACTCCCTTTTGTTTCATTATTTCTCTCATTTTTCAATATTTTTTTTTTTTTTTTTTTTTTTCTCTTTCTTTCCTCTTTACTCGCGTTCGCCAAGTCGTAGTTGGCTCGTGATGACGCCAGAATACATGCGTTCTCAACACACACACACACACACACACACTAAAAAATATCAATGTAGAACTTGTATTGAAGAAAGATAATCGTAAGGGTGTGGGATAGAGGAAATAACAGTGAGGGATAAGGAGAGGAGGGGAAAAAAAACTGAAAAAAAAAAAAAAAAAAAAGTATATTATTCATGTTGAAATACAGAATAGAATAGTTGAATGGAAGATGTACAAATCAGGGTGGAGATGTGCAAAAAAATAAAAAGATGAAGCGAGAAAAGAGATGGGAAGAAAAGAGGAACGAGGGTGGGCGGGGCATACAGAGGAGATTGCTGCCGTCATGTGACTCTCGTTGCCGCTGTTATGTAGCTATATATGCAACTCTTGAGCCAGGTAACCATCGCTCTTTATTATTTTTTTTTTTTTCTTCCTTACTTTACCTCTCTCTCGCTCTCTCTCTCACACACACACACTCGCACGCACGCACGCACGCTCTGGGTATTTCGTTCTTTCATTCGTTTTTAAGAGTGATCATTATCCTCTTATTCAATTTTTTCTTATTTCTCTCTTTCTTTCTTTTGCGCTTCTGAAATTTTTACCGCGTGACGTATACACAAATTGTCACGTGTATTTGTGTATTGTCATCGAAGGATTTATATTTAAATACAGTATGTGTGTATGAGAGAGAGAAAGAGAAAGAAAAAAAAAGTCACAGACAAATATTTATGTTGGACGTATACACGAAATCGATACAATAAATGTAGGTCGATGGTAGAAGAAAAAAAAAAAAAAAATAATAATATGAGACACATCGTACTTTTTATTGCTATTGCTATGTGTGTTGGATAAATTGGAGAGATGTGATACGAGGAAATTCAAACTTTTTCATCCCACGTGGAATAATTCATCTTTTATATTTGAAAATTTTTGTTATGTTGGATATATTTTGTATACACACAGTATGTAGAAGTTATATAGGGTGTGAGAGGGTATGGGAGGGTATAAATCGAATGAAAATCTTCGCGAATAATATATATATATATATATATATATTAAAATGGTGAGTTTGAGATGTAGTCGAAGAAGCCAGAGAAAGAAGAACTTGTATACAGTATAAGTGTGTGTGTGTGTGTGTGTGTGCGTGTGTATAGTTAAATTCCCCGGTCGAATTCCAAACTGCGCGGGATAAAGGATACCGCGACGTTGCCGCTAGCTCTCTGAATTTTGCTATTCCATCTTCTGTTTTATACTTTGTCTTTTGTTTTTTTTTTTTTTTTTTCATCTTTTCTTCTTCTTTTTTTTATTTTTATTTTTATTTTTTATTCATTTTCATCCCGCTCTTCTTCTCATACTTCTCTTACTTTTACTTATATTTCTCACTTTTAAAATCATGAGAACGAATAATCGAGTTCTAAATCCACTGGAATTTATTTTGACATTTTTTATTTTTATTATCACTCACAAATTTCTATATCTTCCGGGTTCTTTATTCAAGAACTTTGAATTATTCCACTTTTCGACAAATTTTTATTTCATTTTATTTATTTATTTATTTGGAGTTTATAATGTCGTGTTGGCCAAAAATATTTCCAAGACGCTACTGTATAATATTTGAATTGTATATTTTTCGTTGATAGACGTAATATGTTGAAAAAAAAAAAAAAAAAAAAAATACAAAATGAAATAGGGATGAAGAAATTATAATTAAACGTGTATTATATGTGTATATTGAGGATGATCCAGCAAAGAGGATGCGAGAAGAGAGAGAAAGATAGGAAGAGTGAGGCACACCCATCGCATTCCTCACATCCTTTTGCCAACACACATTGCTTATATGTGTCCAGTTGGTTTGTTGCTTGCACAAACATATATATATGTGTGTGTGTGTGTGTATAAAGACACGCAATGGGCTTTGACTTGAGCCGCAACAAACTCCCCGTTCTCTTTTTCCCATATCGATTTCTTCTTCACTTTTATTTCTTCCTATTACTCTCATCTCATTTTTCCTATTTCCGCTCCCGCTCTTATTATCATTATATATTTATTTTTATTTTTATCGTGTATCGTTTTCTCGGTTTTCTAATGTCAATTTTTTCTACCTCTACATCCTCCTCGAACTTTCATTTTTTTATTTTTTTTTTTTTATTATCATTTAAACGAACAAACAAAAAAAACAAACAAACAAACAAATATATTTATGCATAAAAAATAATTAAAAAATTTATTTATTTCCATATTATTCAATTATATTATATTTTTTCTTTCAATTTCTTTGTTATTATCAATTTTATTATTTATTTATTTATTTATTTATTTTTTCATTAATTTCATACAGTTGTGATAATTGATGGTATTTGAAACACAATAAAAGTCTATCTATTTTCATTGAAGCTCGTGACGATGATCAGAATTACTTTCAATCCATCGGTCGATGCACTCATGAGTTATATATACGTCTTCTTATAATGATGAGAAAAAAAAATTAAAAGGGGAAACAAAAAAAATTATAAATAAATAAATAAATAAATAAATAAATAAATAAATAAATAAATAAAAATATCGATAAGCACTTACCCTCAATTTAATGTGTGTCTGACAATTAAACAAAATAAAACAAAAGAAAACAAGAAATAATAATAATAAATAATAATAATAATAATAATAATAATAAAATAGGAATGATACGAAGAAAAGACGCAGTGACTGATATCATCGTCTATCCCCGTGACAGCTATTATTTCCGTTTCATGTGTCCTCTAATGTGTTCATTTTGCTTTAAACCCGTCGTGCTAGTTGGCACACTCAATTCGAATTTTCGATGCCAGTGACGTCTGATCTGTACACAAATATATTGTGTTAATCGTGAGTGTGTGTGTATGTGTTGTGTGATGTGACAGACACACCCAAATGCTGGATTTGAGCTATCGCATAAACTGACGTCACGTCGAAAATAAATTGCCCGAGTGGCACAAAGCCCAATACAATATTTTATTATATATATATATAATTTTTTGTTTGTTTCTTTTTTATTTGTATATTATTTTTTTTGTTTGCATTGCACTTTTATTTATCAGCATTTGTACATCTTGGTCATCATCAACTACATCACACTCTTTTCTCAATTGATCTCTCAACTTCAATCTCGTGACAGTTGCAATTAGACGTTGTAATAGGTTTAAATTTATATTGGCTATTGTATAAACATTATATATATATATGTACAATGTTCTCTTGTTATTTGTTGGTCGGTAATATAAATCGTTACTTTTGATTTGTCTTCAATGCGCAGGAAGACGACACTCGTCGCATCGTGATTTATCAATGAAAATTAAAGAAACATATTTAAACGTGTCTCAAGGTTAAATGTCAATTTTTATTTTATTTCATTTTATATTATTCTTTTCTTCTATTTGATACACGAAATAATAATATTGAAATGTAAATGAGTATTGAAAAATAAATGAAAAAAAAAAAAAAAAAAAATTAAAGAAATAAAATGAAAACAAGTGGAAACCATACGAATTGATTTTTTTTTTTTTTTTTTTTTTTGTTCGTGGAGAAAACAATGAATCAGTCTTCAATATCCGGCCAAGTGTGTGTGACTCACCTGGGAAGATATAGAGACACAGCGTGAAAGAGGAAGAGAATAAAAAAAAAAAAAAATAGCAAGTGGGCAGGGTAGAGGATGCTCGGCCTAATCCACCAATACACGTAAAACAACCATATTATATCTGTATACATGTGTATAATAATAATTGTGTTGGATTATACGCAAAAAATGATAATGACAAAGTGTATAGAGATATATACGTATGATTATGTATATGTGAATAGTTTTAACCTTTTTTTTTTTTTTTATTTTTTTTTTCTTCTTTCATTCTCTTTCTTTTTAATCTTTTAAAGTACATCAATTTAATTTTCAACTGATACTTTACAATTTATTTCGATAATTTAAATACACAGTTGGCAAATTGCCACCGATATGTGTAATAATAATAAAAAATTAATAATAATAAAATGTAATGAAATGAAATGAAAAAAAAAAAAAAAAAAAAAAAAAAAAATTATATGATCGCGTAGTTTAACGCCCACACGCTATATACACAGTTGTCTTAATCATCCAACAAAATTTAAATATCACAGTGTTTTTAAACTAAATTGCCCCAAGGTTTATTTCTCAATGTATAAAATATATATATTTGGTTAATTTATATTTTTTTTATTCCATTAAAAAAAAAAAAAAAAAAAAAAAATGCGAAATGTCCTCCGAAGCAAATATTTGCCAACGATTTTTCAGCATAAATAAAAATGTAAGTTTTTTTTTTTTTTTTTTCCTTCACTCTCTTCTCTTTGTCGAGTCATAAATTATAAACGCGTGGGACTGCGATTTGTTTCGTTTCTTTTCTATCTTTTATTTTTTTATTCTCTCTGGTTTTCACACAGGAGTAATAAAAAATAAATTCAGAAGCCAGTCCACGAAGGATGACGTTCATACGAATGAATGTCTATTCACAGTAAAAAAATATTACCCAGAAATTTAATGACAAATTTTATAATTTATTTATATATCACTGTATATTATGTTGAAAAAAATTAATTAATTAATTAATCAATTAATTAATAATATAAATATATTTTATATTTCATAATTTATATTACATAAAATGTGTGAATTAAAAATATTAATAAAATTATTGATTATTTATTTATTATTTATTATTTTGTCACAGGTGAGAAATATTTGTGGTCGGTCAGAATTACAACCAGCGGGTAAAGCATCAACAGAATCTGATGTAGCAGTCTCTATTGCCTCCCGATCTGGTGCTTCATCATCATCATCATCATCATCATCATCATCATCATCATCATCATCATTGTCGTCGTCGTCGTCATCATCATCATCACCAAGCCTTGAAGAAAGACTGGCTGCTGTGGCGCATCCTGGAGCGCAGGCGCACCGACCAATGCCCATGCAACTACACGTGCAACTCGGAAATTTTTTGGCGAGTGTCGTTAGGTCACGTACTTTTTATGGTACATTGGCTGATTCTATATGTGAAGAATATCCAGACAAACATTGTTGGAATGGCGAAAGAGTTGGAGAGTGAGTATAAATATAGACATATGAACAAAAAAAAAAATTAATTCATCACTCATATACGTTATAATTAAAAATTATTATTTTTAATTTAATTACATTACTTTTTTTTTTTTTTTTAATTTTTTTGTTTTTGTTTTATTCATTTACATTTTTTGCCGTGTCTTTGCCCCGTTATATTTGGACGAAATTAAGTGACAAATCTGTCATCATTCACAGTAATTATTTATCTAAAAAAAAAAATTTTTTTCTAATCCACCACATTATTCATATGTTACAATATAATTCTCTCTTTCATTATATTTTTCTTCTTTTATTTCTCAACTTTGTCTTTAGTCACAGACAATTTGCGTCTGGTACAAGTCAACTTTGTCTGACTTTTGTTAATGCAGTATAGCCACGCGCTGATTCTCTTCTCAACTAAACCATCCACACGCTCGTAACTGCAGGCCGTGTGCACTGACTCACTAATTAATTTCTTCAGTGATGGTTTGTCATGAAGCGCGAGTCATCATCTTCATCTTTTCTACACAATTTTACCTTTCAACAAGAAAGAATGAACACCATGGAAAACACTAAATTACTACTACTTTCACATATTTTTTTTCATTTTTACTTCTTCAACTTCCATAGCAAATTAATTCCTTTCAATTATTTATTACACTCTTATTTATATATATATATATATATATATTTTTTTTTTTTTCTATATTTCATAATATATATAATACTTAAATGCAACCAGACAGTTGAAAAAACTTTCACAACTGCTGTCCAAAATTGGTCATCACACGTAACAATTTAACATTCTGCAACTCGCACCAATTTGCATTTACCTCGTGTTGAAAAAAAATTACAAAAAAAAAAAAAAAAAACAAAAAAAAATTCTTAATATATTAAAAAAATAACGTAACTGTGAGAAAAGTAAATAAATTATTATTTTTATTCTCCGTATATACAATTTGTATTGAAATATTGATGGTAATGTAGAGGAGGAAAAAAGAAAAAAAATGATACTAACGTATGGATAAAAGAAAAAGTGATGCGGGGAAAGATGACGCGTGGGAGACATGGCAAAATAGTTGGCGAGTCGTTTTATGACTCGACTCTGTGTCTATATGTGTGTGTGTGTGTGTGTGTGTGCGTGTGCAGAGAGTTCGCCCAATATAATACACCATCACCAATAAGAATGTGACTGAGAAACTGATATAGAATAAACAGAAATGGAAGAGAGAAAATGAGATGAACAAGAAATAAATAGAAAAATAAAGCAGAGAGAAATAAAATGAGTAACAAGACAACGATATAGAAGAAGAAGAAGAAGAAGAAGAGAAATGAGGAGAAGAGGTGCAGAATTTTGCTTATCCTCGTGGATAGTCGACTCTAAAGTCCCGACTCTACGGCGCCAGTTTGCTCTCATTGCCAGACTCATTGGCGGCTTGGCGTCCCACCGACTGCGCTCGCCGTTTTCCACTCCCTCTTCTCCCTCTCTATTTCTCTCTCTCTTTCATACCTCTCTCCTCGACCTTCCTATCTGTTCATCGTCATTTATTATCTCTCTCTCTCTCTTTCTCTTGGAATATACGTGTGTATAATTTTATATAGTAGCCCTGGCTTTGGATTATTTGCGCTTGAGCAAACGATGCGAGCCACATCCAAGTCTATAAATGTATACACGCATTTATATTATAATACAAACTAAATTTCAATTTTTATTATTATTATTATTATTATTATTTATTTTTTTTTCTTATATTTTATCGTATTATTGCAATCATTAATATTACGATAACACATACATTATAATATATTTCAATCAAAATAATCGTAAATGAGTAATATTCATAATTTAAGAGAAAAAAAAAGAATAATAATAATAAATATTCTCTTTCATTTTTTTTTTTTCCTCCCAAACACACAATAATCTTCTTTGATAAAAATAATGATAAAAATTAAAAAAACTCATATAAATTCTATTTATTTCAATTGGAATAAATTTTATATCACAATTTTTTATTTGTCAAATAAAATTAATCGCATAGATAATCATTAGAATTTCGTTTTTTTTTTTTTTTTTGATTAAATTTACATTAAACAAAACAAGAAAAAAAAAAATGTTTGTAATGAATATTGAGAGAATTGTAAATATAAAGCAATTCATAGTTGACGCCCATGCGTATAGAGTCTGTTGAGTGAATGAGAGAGGAAATATGAGAAAAAGAAGATGGAATATACTGTGCATTGAGATTTGGTAGGCTATCGATTTGCGCAGATGGGCAGCGAGAATATCTAGTGGCGGTTGACCATATCATGAATCGTGTATCCATACTAGCTAATAAAATAACACTGTCATATTATATCTATATCTATATTCATATATACATATATACATATATAAATAGATAGATTGATGAACGGCGTATGTACATGTTGAGATAATCCCGAAATAGTATCGATGTAGTATTGGATTTATCGCTCGGAAGTCGTTGACCAAGTACCCGCGACATTTTCGTTAAGTGAAACACGTGAAAATAGATTTGAACTGAAATAAATTTGGCCCAGACTTAAAATTAATCAATTGAATTTATAATTGAATTACTTTTAATTATATATATATATATTTTTTTTTTTTTCTTCTTCAAATTATTTTTATATTATTTTTCTCTATTTTTTAAGGATAAATATATTATTATTATTATTATTATTATTATTTATTGTATTATTTCTTTGAAAAATTATTCTTGTTCAATTATGAGATTGATTATTGTGCAGTGATGGAATTAAATAGTTTTTCTTGACGTTTGTATATACAATTACCTAACACGGTGTTGATATTTGATTGCTCATCATTATTGGAGATCAATCATTTTTCATGTGTATAATAAACTTTATTTATTTATTTCTCGTTTCATATTTTTTTCATCTCTGTATTTCTAATTTGATTGTAATTTATCAAATCATTTTAATAGTGAAAAAAGAAAGAAGAAAAAAATTAATTAATTAATTAATAATAATAATAAATAAATAGAGAAAATAATTTATTCATTCATATTTTTTATTTCTTGAATTTTTTATTTATCACAGATAAAAATAATTAATTACACATTAATTACTTCATATGAAATATAAATTGAATAATTTCTTATTTTGTTTTGTTTTGTTTCTTGTTTTTAGTTATTTATGTAATAATTTTTTTTTTTTTTACAAATTTTTGCGTCAATTTGTTTACAATTAATTGTAAAAGACTAAATTAATAAATACAAATAGTTGGATAGTAAAATGGATTTTACTATATATTAAATTTAGGTTTACATAACAATTGCATTTTGAAAATAGAGCAATACACGCAGTGGCCTCGACCGCCATCGAATCCAATTATCTGGTCTACTGCGTTTGATATTTAAATTCCCTGTACAAAAGTAGAATGAACAAAATTTTCTATAGTAACATGCAATTTGTAAATTCTCATGGCACATAGACATACACTCATACATGATAATCACTGTCTATTTGTGTATGACCGAAAGACCTGCACAAAGAAGAATCGAATCTCATTTAGATACTCATCCACAGATAACGAAAACTCACGCTATGTATTTTGTTTTTTTTTTTTTCTTTCTATTTTTTTTTTTTCACATCGTATTTTATTTTTTATCATCTTTTGAACCAGTTTTTACATGGGGTATTAAATATTCTATTCAAATTTTTGTTTTTCATTCATAATCATTTGCATTTTTATCTACATAAATTGCAATTTCGCCGCTCACGCATCACCTGTCTCTCAAAGAATCATCACCACCACCATCTCCAACATCATCTTTACCAACCATAGAATATTTATTTATTTTTTTTTCATTTTAGTTTTTCACGTATTACGATAACCAACCACTAATGAAAACAAATACAAACACACACACACACACAACCCATAATGTCTTATCACATATGAATATTTACCGACAAAACGTTGCAAAAGATTTAATCGCTGGTGCGCACGACCAACAGAAAGAACAAAATAAAGTAACACGAGAAAAAATAAAATAAAATAAAGAAGAAAAAAGTGTAAGGAGACGAAAAGAAAAATGTGTCGAAATATAAATGAAGAAAAAAAAAGAAAAAAAAAAAATAGAAAATTAAAGTAGAAACGAATAAGAATAAGATAAGTTGTGTCAGATAAGTCGACAAAGTTCTTTTGGTAATCGAGACGCGACGCGAAACGAATTACTTCTTTGGCAATAAAAACGTCCGTAAAACTTCTCAAGGAAAGACATTACACACTCGTTTTATTATTATTATTATTTATTATTATTATTATTATATTTTTCTTCTATTTTTTTTTTTTTTTTCACTCAAAAAGATATGAGAAAAAAAAAAAAATGGAGAAGAATTCTCACCTCGATCTCTCGTATCTCTCAATTTTTATCCACAAACATTTAAATGAGAGAGATGAACGAGTCGTGGAATGCAAGAGAATGAAAAATAAAGAGGCAAACACCTTCGCCACCCGTGGGATATGATTAGGCAGAAAAAAAAAAGGAACAAAAAAATAATAATAATAATATAATATAAAAAATAACAACGAAACAAGAGAAAACAAAGTTCACTGCAAGCGGATCCTTCGCGCGGCTCCTTTTTTGATTAATAATCCCCGCGCCAGTGCAGTTTCTTCACATATATACATATGTATACATATATATATATATAGAGGTGTATATCATCGATATACGCTCTCGCTTTTCATGTATACACACGCGATACCTTTATATATATATATATATATATATATATATATATATATGTGTGTGTGATACCTCCTGTGGTTTTGTTCGTTTCATTTTATTCTTATTTTTTTAAATTTTCATTAATCTCTCTCTCTCTCTCTCTCTCTCTATCTCTACATTGTATATACATAATAATAAGAGAATAAAAAATGATAAAAAGTAGGAAAATACGATGATTATTAATGTGAATTTTAACGTTTTCCCCCACACAAATTATTATTATTATATTTATTATTTATCATTGCAATATAATTTACATTATTATGTGTATTTAAATTGTATTTTTTCTATTATACAAATTTATATATTTATATAAAAGTGTAAATATTTATATGAATATTTGAAAATTTAATGATAAATTAAAACAATAGAAATTATTAATTTTTCTATAATACAATAAATAAAATAATAATAAATACATTTATCAACATGTAATTGAAATACTGTGCAACACTTATAAATGCCAATTAAAAATATTATACAACATATTTTTACTGTGCAATAATAATATTATATATCTATATCAAAGATGAGAGAAAATACACCGACAATGCATCTGCTGTTGAAGATGATTATAACTACACACACGCAGATGGAAACAAAAAAAAAAAATTATTGTAAGATAAAGATTGAATGGGATATAAAATTTATTTATCTGTGTAAATACGTGTAAATACGTGTGAGAAGATGTGGTAAAGTAGAGTCATTGAAAAATAAATTTATATGAGATTATACGTGTTTATTATAATTATTAATTTAATATTTTTCTTTTTTTTTTTTTTTTATCATTGAGAGATTAGATATAACGATATTGGCTATACAATATGTTTGCAACTCTCTCAATATGGAGTAACCAATGGGTGTTGCAAAATAAAGAGAAAGAAATAAAAGAGTAAAAGGCAAAGTCGTCAATCGTATGTCACGTTGTGTTCCTACCAGTTTTTATTTCAGTCACTCTCCCTGTCTGTTTAGTTGTATCACACGACTTCACCCAGCAAATTACTCGTTAACGAGCGACACATAGAATGTATATATATATATTTACAAGCATCTTAGCAATATATACATCTATAGATCGGTCTGGTGAATGGTTTTCTTTGAGGATAACCCAATGATGAGTGAAAAGAAAAAGAAGAGGAAGTTGGAATAAAATGAGAGAATGTACTCTATGAGACATTATGAATGTGTATTTTTGTGTGAGTATTGGTGAACTAAAGAAAATGAAAATGTGTGAGGAAAAATGATGATAAAAAATAGTTGAAAGAAAAAAAAAAAAAAAAAAAGAAAAGAAAAAACCGTTTTCAACTGTTGGAATCAAGTATCGGTTGTTTCGTCAATTTCGAGTACTGCAATTTCATATCCAATCATTCATTCTGATGTGAGCTTGTTATATATTATATATATATGTATATATATTTATATATACATATAACGGTGCAATGAACTCCAATATGTTTGTATCGATTAATTATCTATCTTCGTGGAATAAAAACTTTTACCTACTTTAAATTATTTATTAATAATAAAAATAAAAAAAAATAAATAGAAAAATATTTTATGATAAAAGATAATTTTTATTTTGTTTTTTGTATTGAGATGATTATTAATAGATATGAAAATATTAATTTTAATTTCAGATATGTCAAGACAGTGGTGGACTCGAGTTTAACTGCTCAAAAATATAATCCCGAGTTTACAATGATTTCATCACGTTCAGGTACACCAACATACGGCAATGCTAACACCAGTGTCCTTATCGATCAGTTGAGACACATAAATCAGGTTAGTAATTAATAATAAATATATATATATATATATAAATCAAGGTGTGATTATATATTTATTTAAATTGTATTTAAACAGGTGGTCCAATCACAATTGGCCTCAGCGCCTGACAGTGGTGTATTATTGGCTGATGAGGCACTTGATGGTTCCGGAAGTGGTTCACGACCAAGTTGGAATAGAAAAGAATCTGTAACTATAGACAATGATGATGAAGATGTTGGTGATAATGATGATGATGAGGCATCGGGTTCAGGACAGGGTCCATCAACGATAGGTAAAATTATTTTTTTTTTAATTTTTTTATTTTTGCTCAATGTGTATTTGAAAAATTTATATTTATCATTCAATCGTTTTTTTTTTTTTTTTTTTTTCAGACACGGGAACCGAAACTAAGAGTACGGGTGACACGAATAATATAACAGGAGGCAGCGATCCAATTATCAGCGTTAGTTCATTACTGCTCTTAAGTTTTGTTTGGCTTGTCCATCATTATGTTTAAAATCCATAAATAATGAAGACAAAGTAGCCATTGTACAGTAGCACAAAATATTTAGAATGGATCCCCGATGGATGACCGACGGTGGATGAGAAAATGAAAAAAAAAAAAACAAAAAAAAAAAAAACAAGAAATGAAGAAATATCAAGTTGACTTATGTCAATTGAAAAAATACCACTGAAGAATTTTTATTTGAGATGAGTGAAGAAACTAAAGTTGAGATGATGTTGAATGGAAAGATATAAAAACGATGAAAGTAATCGCTTTACTGCCTCATCATGTATAGATATATAATATTAATGTGTCGTTTGGTTGATTATTTAAACGTTCAAGATAAAATGTGGAAGGGATCCATTCACACATTATTCCCACTTTTACACTACTCAGCCATTATTATATTGGGCGTTTCTCTTTATTATTGCCTTTCCAACAGCATTTTATTCGTCAATTTCATTATAGTACTTGCCATAATTCAAATATTAACTGCCAAAATACCAATCGCGCACGTATCTAACAGGTATATATAGGAGAATATATATTTTTTTCTATATATATTTCCCATTCGTTTTTACTTATTATTATTATTATTATTATTATTATTTTCTACATAGTTTCTTATATTTTATTTGTGGAACACGTCAAAGCATTAGTTATGCGGTTAAAGAAGACGAATAAATATCGACCTCGTCACACATCGAATAATCTATATATTCTCATTCGAAAATAAATAAATAAATAAATAATAATAATAATAATAATAATACGCGTAAATTATTTGATATTAAATATCTACGCGGTATTTTACGTACACCCCTGCCATTATTAACACGCTTTTTTTATTATTGTTATTATTATTATTATTATTATTATATATTGTAAATTTTCAATTTTTTTGAGAATCGTGCCTTGCTCTCTCTCTTTCCCCCCCTCCCAATCAAATTACGTATGTCATCGTGTTATTTCGCATTACAAATGTTTTTTAATCAAATTACTCTATATATATATATATATATATTTATATCTATACGTAAAAAAGAAAGATAGAAAAAAAAGAAAAAGAAAAAAGAAGAAGAGAAAGATAAAAATTCGTTGTTAATTATTAAAATAGAAATATCAATGCAATTTTTTTTTTCTCCAAAATTGTTTATCCACATTTTTGAATTGATACTTTTATTTACAATGAATATAAATGAAAATGATGTTTTTCGTATTTGCCTATTTTGATAAACGAAAAAATTCAAATTAAATTTTTCTCTTCGTTGTATTTAATTTCGTGTGAAACAGTTGTTGACACGTTTCAAATGTTATTTAAGAACACCAACGCTTTTATAATACAATTTAACCACGGCATTTATAATTTAAAAACACACGCGAGTGTGTCTGTGAGTTTGCTTTGTGTATGTAAATGAAAATATTGGAGATGGGAATATTGTGTGTGAAAGCATCGATTCTAATTTTAGTGACTGGCACAGAGTGTCGGAAATACGTCGGTTACATTGTTGTTGCGACAAGGATATTTAGATGAAAAATCATGAATATAATTATGCGCAAATACATAAATATATATATATATATATATTTATACGTGTATGTGTGTGAATGTGTGTGGGCGGTTATGCTGAGAGAATACCCAATTGGAATGGTTAAAAATTTTTAAGTTTTAATCGGCCGACTCAATTGCCAAGCGAAATTGACTGTAGCCTCTTTGGCGGGCCTTCATATAAAGAGAGAACAAAGGCAAAGTAAACGAGTAAAAGAGAAGAAAGATGTAAATTGAGCGTGTGTACGAATATCTCGCGTGATCGCACGGCAAATGGCGCGCGAGCAGTCCCGTCGTTAGTGAAAGACGATGGGAAAAAAAAAAAAGAAAAAAAAATAAGGCGTGGGACGTCATAAGAGTTTTGCCGTTTGTCGTTTACCGATTTTTTTTTTTTTTTTTTTTTTTTTTTTTCTTCAATATATATAATTTTTTTCGGTTTTGGGTCCACGACCTTTTTACGCATAAACACATACGCATACACACACTCACGTATATTTTCTCGCTCTTCTCTGCCACTCAATTTTTCGTTCTCATAAAAGTCATGACGCAATTACAATATTAACAAATTCTCTCTCGCTTAAGTCACATAAGATATATGAATGTATACATGATTATGATGATGATGATGATGATGGTGATGGTGATGGTGATGATGATGATGAACAAAAGCGAGAGATCATATGTGTAAATATAAAAAAAGAATGATGCATGCTGTATTTATATATTAAACATTATATATTATAATTATAATAACAATAATTATTATTATTGCAACGTGACATTAAAAAATAAAAGAAGAAAAAAAAAAAAAAAAAACTAAAACAAAAAAATTAAAAAAATAACTGAAAAAATAAAAAATATATATCAAGAGCTGGAGAGAATAAAGATATTGAAATATTTGAATTTTAAAAAAAGTTAAGTGTGAAAATATAAGAGAGGGAGAAAAAATAAATATATATATACATATATATATAATGATAATAATAATAATAATACTAATAATAATAATAATAAATAAAGAAATAAGTGAGTGCATTACATGATTGTGTGCCTGGGGTGTGACCTCGTTATGAGTTCTTCCGGTGAGATGTCAATTTACGACTGTCCTTTTTGTTTTGCCAAAGACTCTCACACACGTACACACTCATTCATGACCAATTGACCTGCTTTGAAAATTTTTCAATAAACTTCTACATAAAAGGTGGAATTTTTTTAATTTAATTTTTACATTGATATAAAGAAAAAACTGAGAAAATGAAGATGAAGAAGAAGAAGAAGGTGAAAAGTTGAAATTAAAAATTAAAAACCAAAAAGGACAGTCAGATGGTAAACTCGTACTACGAATGACATTAAATTAACAAAAAATAAAATATAATAAATAATACATTATATAATTTTATGTATTGAGCCCACATTACTCCGCCATTTTATTATTAATTTTAAGAAATGAAAATATAAACTAATCGAGACATATATATATATATATATATATATATATATATATATGTATTTGTATTTCTTCAAATCAATACTCGAAATTTCATCAACATCTGATTTTTGAGTGTTTATTCAAAGATACAAAATACACACACTACACATATATATAATACACATACACTAATAAACAGATATACACGAGAAAAATATAACCAGATGCGCTTAACACTATAAATTTATATATATAATGATAAACAATCTCGTAAGCGCTTACAATGCCCAATTCGAGATTCAACATAAATATATAAATATATATATATATATTTATATATGAATGAGTGAATGTATGTATGTATGTATGTATGTATGGATGTATGTATGTATGTGTTTGCTTCACAAATTTATAATGATGAACTTTATATATAATTTTTTTTTTATTTCAAATAATTGTGGGTCCGATTATATTTGATTTCGTCGGTTTATATATCTTCTTCCCTTAGATTTTAAGCTGCATAGCGTTTACGTAGCGATAGTTTTTAAAGCCTACTACGTTTGGCGGACGTCTGTGATTATAAACAAAAAGTAATAAAAGAGTTAAAAAATGACAACACAATACAAACTGAGAAAAAAAAAAAAAAAAACGTGACAGATCATTTAAAAAGAAAGAAAAGAATAATATTAATGATAAATTAATAACGAACAAAAATAAAAAAAAATGCCTAAAATTTGTTAGTATATTGTCGTTTTGTGATTTAATATTTTGAGATATTTGGCGTGAAAATCGTGCGGTAGATTTGCATATTGTTAAAATAAAATAAATTATAAACAATTTAATATAGATAAATTATTTTTTTGTTTTATTAATTTAAAATTATTAATCATTTAAATATTTGATAATAATTATGAAATAATTATCAGTGAAATATATTTTTTTTTATTTGCATCAGTTTATATACAATTAAATAATTATTTGATTCGATAGTATTGATTATAATTAATTGATTAAATTTCAAAGTTGAATAATTTCACTGATAATTTTTACGAGAATTTTTCAATGAATTTGGTTTATACTTTCACTCTTTTTTCCTTCTTTTTATTTCAACCGAACAAGAGTTATTGCAAAAGCTACCGCTTAATTTTTATGCCAGGCGCCAAAGTCATTTCACGGCTCGGCGTGACGATATACGGTTGTAAAATAATGAATAAATAAAAAGGAGATGAAAAAGCACTTAGCTTCAATAATGAAATAACGAAATGGATTCGTGTAAAAAGTAAGAGGAAAAAAAGAAAAAAAAAATCATAAAGCACGAAACGTGTATAATGAATGAATAAATGGAATTATAAAAAATAATGTATAGACGATCGTAAACGATCAATATTAATTCTTATAAATGTTATGATGAATGAAAAAAAAAAAAAAAAAAAACAAAAAAAAAACAAAAAAAATATTGAAATCAAGGAAATTATAAAATATTGTCAGTTAACAGAGAATGGTGTAAAATATTATAATAAATTAAATGAAATATTAAAAAATATATAATAAAAAAATAATTAATACCAGAAAAAAATTTTGCTGTCAAGTAAAAATATATTGATTCATATTATATTATGGCGAATTGTAATAGTAACAAATAATCCAAGTTATATCTATTGTTTGATATTTTCACTCTTTTATTTATTCAATCAATAATTATCTTTCAATTTTTTCAGTAAAATTATATTTACTCCACAACTAATAATGATTCTAAAATTTTTGTGAGATTTTCAATACCTTCAAGATAATTAATATCTAAATTTTCCTCTTCTGCGGGAAACACATGAGTAAAATCTATCATATAAACACGAACCCAATCGTAGCGTTTTTGCGATTGACTTGATAATTCTTGCAATAAAATAGCATAATCATCTTTCATTTCAATCATATCACGTTCATAATTATGACCGTAAGAATGTGTACGACAAAGTTTACTAAAATTTTCAGGTTTATCATCCAAATGTTGATTAACATTTCCATTATCAATCCTTAAAGTATTTTCATGTAAGTTTGATGTACCATTAAGTGGATAGTTTGTTGTCTCCATTGTCATTTCACTTATACTTCGTTTCAATTCATTATCTTTAACTATTGTTTTTTTTTTATACTTTTTACTAATATGCGATAAAATATATCGTGGTGATAATGGAAACGATCTTTTATCTGTTGGAATTTCTTTAGGGATATTCACTATTAAAGGTGAAAAAACTGTCCTATCACTCATATTCATCGGTGGTGATTTGATAACACAACGATCTTCATTCATTCCCATTCGTATGAGTTGTCGCAATCGTTTGACGTCATATGCTATTAAAAGAGAACTAGAATAGAAACGCAGTTTCTTTTGAAGACGAAAAAACGCAAGAATTTTCCATAATGATGACAGCAGTTTTGTTGCTAATTCACGGCACACTGAACGTTGCTCCGTCAAGTTCAAAAATATTTCAAGTGCTGTAAAATATCAAGATATCACCAACAACTTTTTAACTACAGATTAATTTCTTTTTTTTTTTTAAATCTTATTTTCAATATTTACCTTCAATAATTGTCTTTCCGTTCAATTTTTTTCCATAATCTTTTTTATATTTAGTTAAATTACCCGTTAACAGATCATAAACTTGAAAACCCGGAATACAAAAACCATGAGCTTCTTTTGATTCGGCGTATTTTTGATTTTCTCTCATACGTTTATCAGGCTCTGCCAATGGATCCCAAGTACGCTTACCAATTTTTATGTCCATAACACAAGGTTCCATCATACTATCAGTGATGTCTTGCAATTTGATAAATTTAACTTCTGTACAGATAAATTATTTATTATTTATTATTTATTCTTTAATTATATATTATATACGTGGAAACTAAATATTTTAATTATACAATGGATGAAAATAAAAAATAAAAAAAATAAAAAATACCTTACGTTTGTTCATGATATTTAATTCTGTAGTGCCATAATATTTTGGTGTTATATTCAATAGCTCTTTGAATACAGGATCATCGGATGTTTGAAGTTTTTCGTAAAATGCAATTTCTCTTTCACGAAGAATATCTTTTTCACCAGGTTTGAGAATACATCCATTGCTACACCGCAACATACCTGTAAATATCGATAAAATAATTAAATTCTAATTATTTATCGTATTTATAAACTTATCAATTAATATCCAAGGATACACTACCGATTGTATTTTTTACTGGATCAAATAGATGCCCACCAACTTGAGTCTCTAATTTTACTATTTCATTTGGCAATTCTATTTCTATATTTCTACCACCATTTACAATTGATTCTATTTTTTCCTTATCGATTTCGTTTATACGTTCATTATCACTTTTTACAGATTCCATTTTGATTTGTAATAGAGTATTGAATATTTCTAATGGAATTCCAAACTGAAAATTCTAAAATCATAGATAAAAATATATTACAATTATGGCGGCTACCCGGGAAATATTCAAAATATTCGAATAATGTCTGGGTGATTATTCATAATTATATATACAGTGTTATATACTGTAAAATCACTTTTATAATTTTGTTAAGCTATATATTGATAATATTTAATTTTAGATATTAATATATATGAATTGATTATTCTACTAACCTATATGAATTCAGTAGTTGGTCGCTATTGTCAAATTGACTTTATTTTACACTTTTAGGTTAGAAGCTTCATTTATTCCTCAGTAAACTTCACAATATCACTGTGAGTAAAAATAATTTATATTCACTATTACATTATACTACAGTCTTGGATGAATTTCATAATCGTACTTTAGTTGTAAAAATATTATTTCCGCGTTATTGACTGAAAATACTATGCGCTATGAAACATTAATATATATATACATGTGACGAGTTACATATAGCGTACAACCTTGTAAATATATCACGCACACATATTAACTGCTACCTGTTGCATATTTGACATTTTTATTATATTCCACGCACACTATCGTAAATTGTACGTGTATACATGATTAAAATAGATTTTAAACCTTCAGATGGCAACACTTGCCGCTAGGCATATAAGTAAAATTTTCGCGCCAATATAACCTTACTAGAAAAAGAAAAAAATTAACCATCATAATTAGAGACATGATGTTTTGTTCACAACTTTTTTAAACGTAAACAAAAAAAGTCAAGGTAAAATTGTTTTCTACATTTTTTGTTTTGTTTATATACTGATATAACAAACATGTTTACCATTCAAAATTCAAAATAACATTTAGATTTTATCGGAATTTCGATATAATGCCAAGTAATTTTTATGAAAAGAAAATGTTTTATTTACGTGCGAAAAATAATAAAATATATTTAATTATAACGTAGAATAATTGATAGTGTGAAAATAAAAATTTTTTATTCTCATTATTTTTCTTCACGCCGTCCATTTGAGACATCTAGTATCTAAATGGGTGCCCAAACATTTGACACTACAATATTTAGCTCCACATGGAATGCATGTATAATTACTTGGAAATCCACAAACTGCGCAAAAATGTCTCTCGGGAAATTTTGAAGGTGGAACTTGGGCCGAAGTATAATTTGGTGGATTAGGATTGCTATTCATATCTTCTTCAACTAATTGACTGAATGTTTTACGAAAACGTTGTTTATAGTATTCTGCTGATCGAGCCTTTTTTCGTCTTGAACCACCACGACCATCTAGAGACTCTTGGAATTTCGGTACTTTTCTGCTCATAACTAAAAAATAATAAATCATTTAGATCATTTACTTCAACAAATAAAAGAAAGAAAAAAAAACATTACAATTAAATTCAAATGTACACAATTTTATTACCCAAATCTGCATGTGGATCATCGTGAAAATTATCTTGCTCAAGAGCTTCGAGAGCTTTTTTTTGTCGTCTCTTACGAGCCGTTTCATCTAAAATGCGCTTTTGATAAGCATCCTTGATCCTTCCTGATTCTCTACCCGCCATTTTCATTTTTATTCAACAAATTTAACAAATTTCTATTTTTTTCTTTTTATACTTATAATTAACTATATTTTAACTTAATTCACAATCCTTTGTCAGCTAAGGGAAATGAAATTTGATCCATCAAATCATCAACTTTAGTTTGTAAAATTTCTAAACTTTCAGCTGCTATAAATAAATGTTTTTCATCCAAATCTTGTATGATAAATTTTTTTCCCAGGGCAGACGTTTCATCCAAATGCAAGAGGAATTGTTTCATAGCAGCATCACTAAAAATTAAATCGAATCGAATAAAATGTCAAAACGTGTAAGTTTAGATGAAAAACGTACGCGTATGCTACAAATATTTTATGAAAAAAAGGAATTTTTTACATTGAAAGAAGTGGAAAAAATTGCATCGAAGGAAAAAGGAATTGTCGTGCAAACGGTAAAGGACGTGCTTCAAGCATTAGTTGATGATGGATTTGTTCACTCTGACAAAGTTGGAAGTAGTATTTACTACTGGATATTTCCAGGGTAAAATAAACAATAATAGTTTTACATTATTTACATTTATCTTAGATATAAATCAATGTATTGGAAAAAAAAAAAAATAAAAAAATTAACGTTTATATATTGAACTTTTCAGAGAAAATATTATGAAACTAGAAGAGAAGATAGCAGATTATAAACGTGGTATTGTCGAAGCCGAATTTAAATTACAGAAACTTGATGCTGAATGCAAAAAACTCCAAGTATTGAATAAAAATTATTTGATTTTATCATTACTGTATAATATTAATAAACTTATTGTTATTTTTTCAGAGTGAAAATGAAAATACAAAAGAAAAACAATTGGCCATGCTGGAATTGGAGCAATTGAGAGGAAAAGAAAATGAATTAACTGAGAAAATATCCAAACTGAGTGATGTAGATCCTGAAATAATAGCAAAGATACGACAAGAAGCTGAAGTGAATAACATAATAACAAGTTGTTATGATTTAATATTTCATTATAATTTTAAAATTTCTATTATATTTGTTTGTTTTTTATCAGGAAAAGAAAATCGAAGCAAATATGTGGACTGATAATATATTCGCGGTGCAAAGTTGGTGTAAAAACAAATTCAATATTGATGAAGAAACTCTCAGCAAGCAGTTTCATATTCCAGAAGATTTAGATTATGTTGCATAAGAAGATTTAAGATAAGAAAATATATCTCAATATTTTTTTTTTCATGTCATACCTACCATTCTACTAAAATTCCTTTTACAACATTCACCATGATTTATTAAGCATAAATTAATAACAAATTCTGCCAAACAACTAAATTGTAGGTTATGTTTCGACGCTGTCGTAATTTTTTATTTTTTCTACTCTCAAAATATAATTCACCAGATGGCAGTCAATCTCCCGCCAAGTAATTAGAATATTCAAATACATTTTTTTATTTGAATTTATTCATATTGAAAAAGAAAAAAATTAATGATACAATTTATTTCCATAAAATGAAATATAAAATATCTTTATTATAATATATAGTATCAACTATTAAGTTTTCATTTGTGAATTATGTTTGAATGTGTCATACTCTTGCAGAATATCATCCACATATTTTGGCTTGGTACTTGGGGTACTTACTCCAAAAGAAGATATAAAAACATTGAGAATTGTCACGAGGAATATTCCGATAACTGTCCAATTATTTGTTTTATTAGCTTGACGAGCATGTGTCTCTTTCTTCACATTATATCTACTATTCCAAATGAGTCCAATACCAACAACAACTTGAAGAATGAGGCTCATAATTATCATACACATTGCAACCGAGTAAAAATTTTCATCTTCCAATTGTAAAACATAACGCATTTGATTGGCATTTGCTGATATCAATGCAAGATCCATCATACCCTGAGCAAGTGTCTTCTTTTGTTGATACATATTAATATCAAATGGTGTTTGCATTACGTTCGAATGCAAAGATGATTCCTCAAACGGACCCACTGTAATATAATCACTATTTTGCTGCTGTCCAGTTTTATAACCTTCTAAACATTCCAAATTATTAGTTGTCCCTATTCGATGATTTTGTAATGATGGAAATTCACATCCCAACTCATCCGACCACGATTGTTGAATTAATGAGTGAGTGTTTGGCAAACTCTGCGCTCTCCGGAGGCTTACATCTATTGTTCGTTGATGTAGATTTTCTCCTTGGTTCGTTTCGTCCATGAAAAGAAACCACCGTTCTTCAGTATATCAAAATTCATCTCTATCTATCAAATACGTATTGTTATTTTCATTGACAACTTCATGTTGCATTTATTCATTGTCCTTTTTTTTTTTTTATTTTTTTTCTTTCTTCTTTTTCTTATTCGTTCCAACCATTCTAATATTTCGATGGTCATTATCGAATTTTATCAGTTTTAAAAACACATTATAATCATAATTTTAAGTGAATATATATTTATATTATTTTTTAAATTAGAAATATCTATCAATGATGAATGATACACGTTGGAAAATTTATTATCTGATAGCAATTTCTTGTTCAATTGTATTTCGCCAGTTGCATAATATATCACATGAGATATTGAACTATCTACGTTGTCAAGGAAACTTGCACCTCATCGACCTAAAAAAACTCCCACGATCAACGAATTCCTCCAGTCTTACTCTGAAAATTGGGTCGAGACAATATCAATTATTTATTTTTTGCCTGTCAATTTTCATCGTTTAATTTTCTTAATAAGCCAATTTATTGAGTGTTTGCTGATTGTCAAGACGTACGACATCAAATGCAAGCCAGAAAGTGTTGTCTTCATTGTCCTGGCACGTGGGTGTCATCGCAAAAGCGTGAAGAACATAATTGCAATCTTCCCACTTATATCAAGGGTAATCTTCAATTGTCATCTATGAAAAAATATGTTATGGGTGAAGCAGAGAGATCGGAGAGATTACGGGGAAATGCTGATAAACCTCTACCATCACGACAAAATTCTTGCTATGATAGATTTGCAATTGCAAAAAAATTTCACGCAGAAAATTTACAGCATCAACCATTACCTGATAAAGTTGATGACAGTGTATTTAAAAAAGTTAAAACAACACCAGAGAGATTCAGCAATTCATCATTGAATCGTATTAAATCTAATGGATATTTGCCATCACGTCGATCTCAAATAAAAAATTGTCACGAATTACGTGCGGATATTCAATATGGACCTGCGCTTGGTTGTAAAACTCCAGCAACAAATATGGATTTAGCTATCTGTTGGGAAGCACCACCGGATCCGTGTTATGAACCACCATTACCCGCCCACATTGATGGATCGAACGGTTATCCAGGACCAGCTATTTTTACCCGCGTGCAACACGAAAGCGATGAAGGTATGAACTACAAATCACCGATGGAGAGATTTGAAGCGAAGTTTTGCAATGTTAAAAATCGTTGTGATTGTAATCAAATTGTTGAACATAATCAAACTCATAATCATAATTGTCATCATGTAGAAAATGAAAATAATGATCATCAAGAATATTCACTGATTGCGGATAATTTAAAATCTCGCAAAAATTCAAATGACAAAAGAAGCCAAAGCAGCATTAATCTCTGTCAAGATTTAGATTCAATTCATATTTCTGAAGATCATCGATTGTTAAAATCTGGATACTTGACCAATTCACATAAAAGACAACCAGTTCATTTGCGAAATTGTTCACCGTGTGAGTGTCGAGGTGATCGCACAAAGAGATTTAGATCCAGGTCAATTCACTCGGCGCCAGTAAAATCAGCAAAGAAAAATAATGGCTTGCCAATGAAAATAATTGTACCACGACCAAGAACACCATATGCAAAGAGGAATTTTTGCATTGACACTTTGACACCACCATTCAATATTGTCGATGGATGCAGAGATGCAGATTATCCAGAACACTGGAGATTAACTTCAGTTTATCAACAGTCTTACAGAAATCCTAGAAAACAAATAGGTCCAATTGTTAATTAGTTCATCAGAAAGAAATAAAAAAGAAAACGTGCTCAGCTACATTGAATATTATTAATAAATTATTGTTGAAATTATATAATATTTTATTCCTCAGAATGTCTAGATTTAAATATATTTATATTTGTTGATAAAGATCCTTCATATTTACGTAATGTTTCGAATGGCACAGTTTTTTCCAATTTCTCAATTGCTAATTTTTGAAGTTGAGTCATTAAATGTGGATAAGCGCTCATAATCTGAATAAAATCTGTACGTTTTAGCACATAAACTTCACAAGTTTCAACGGCAATTATTGTTGATAATCGTTTTTCTCCCTCCATTACTAAGGCTACTTCGCCAAAATACGAGCCATCCTCTAAATGACATATTACTTCATCTCTATCTGAATAAACAGCAACTGTGCCAGATACAATGTAGTAAAGAGCATCACCTATTGTGCCAGATTTCACGAGCACATCACTTGCCAAATATATTTCAGCTTTAAGTAATAAAACAATCTGTGAGTTAATTGATTGTGGTAGATATTTGAAAAATTCCACGTTTTTCAATAATTTTGAACAAGTGTGCATTAATAATTCCTTCAATTAAATTATTATAATTACCACATTATTAATTAATTAATTATAATTATGATTTATATATAATTTTTGTATAAACCTGTCGCAAGTTGGGTGAAACATTTGAAATTATCAATTTATCTCTTTTGTAACTTTTATTACTCCAATAAGTGTAATATGTTAGAATTCGTTGTTGAACTGAATGCGGTAATTCTTTATATTGCATATATTCTTGTAATTGTTGAAGAGACTTGACAATTTTTTTCTTCGTTGAATGAAATGTTGCCATTAACATTAAAAATTGTGCTGAAATTAAGTTTAATTACATATTTTTCTTGCTTATTTAAACTAAAATAGTATATAATAATAGTGAATAGTAAATGTTATTACCAAGTATGTAAATGAAACCAATTCGACCAAGTACCGTGAGGAATATATTTAATATCAAGTCCTCTGGCATTTTCATTTCTCTAAAATGTTTTGAACTTATCAATGATATTGTTGCTCTACTCATACAAAGTATATAAATCTTTGAAATTTTGTTGTTTTTATATTCCGAATGGAGCCAGAGTCTAATTAATTAATACTCCAATTAATATTATAAAATCAAAATAATTTAAACAATAAACAACAAAAAATATATAATAAAATAAAATATGTAATAGAAATGTTTTGTTACGATCGATTTGTATAATGCCAATTGATTTTTTCACCAATTAATGGCACATACAATTCCAAACATGTGGCCCAATGAATACACAAAATCAAAATCATTGACATTTCAAGAATTTTATAAGTTTGAAATGAAATTTGATATAGCTGCAAAATAAATGATGGATAAATTAAGAAAGAAAAAAAGAAAATTATATTTTATCATGATAAAATAAATATATAGAAGAAAAAAAAAAAAAATTCATTAAATTATTCTACTAACTCGTCCAATATTTCTGGAATAAACAACAAGATTTCTCATACGAAAAATTTTTAATAAATTAAATGCCGTCCAATACCATTTAGGTTCTTGATACAAAGTCATGATGAAAAACATTAATTGAATTGGAAATGCAGAAATAAAATCCATTATAAAAAAAGTTTTCACATACTTTCTATAAAAATGAAAAACAAATAAGTTTATCAATATTTTAAAGTATTAATTCAGTTATTATTATTATAGTATTTAAGATGATTCATTTGAAAATATTATATATAAGAAGTATATATGTGTATACGTATTATTTGATGTTATCAAAAGTAAAAATATCTCACTTAATAATTGATTTTCTATCCAAAATCACAAGTCTCGATTTTGTATCAAAGTAGCCAGTGAAAAAACACAATATAATATCAAATATAAAAAATATATTGATAATTAAAAAAATTAGGAACCATTTGTTAGGTGTGTTGAAGTGAAATGCCATAATAAATGGAAGTACAATTAAAGAAAAAATTGTGAAGAATATCATAAATATTTCCCAAAAATTTCGAAGTTCACTGAATGGATATATAATAAATTGATTGGTATTTATGTGTTTAATTATTTCATTATTAATTCCAGCAGTACTTCTAATATAATTTTTTGCAAATGAATGTTTGTGTGATAAAATACATCTTCGAATAATCCATCGTTTTATTCGATTTTTCAATTGATTTCCCGGTATCAGTATTTCCACTTGATCTGTTTTACGTTCAAGTTGGCATTTATGAATAAGTGGAAATGGCTATTGTGTGACAAAAATAAATTATTGTCAAGGTTGTAGGGTTCAAATGAATAATATAATATTGATAATCTCTACCGGATCTTTGGCAATAGTTTCTACAGGCACGAGTGGCATCAACTTCATTTTTATATTGATATCTCTGTATAATAACGCGCTAACTCTTTATTCAAAATTCCAAATAATCCACCCTTGGATTTATTCCAATTAATTAAATATATAATTAATTTTGTTGATATTTATCATTAAAATGAATACGACGTGAAGTTATATACAAAACAAAAAAATATTCCTCGATTTAATGTATAAATGTAATAGTCGTTATTTGTTTTTACTTAAAAATACACGACAAAAACAATCTAAAGATAATCAAATTTATAATCAATATGCGGTTTGATGAGTATACTCTATCAGTATTAAATAATAGTCCTTGAATTCTGTGACTCATATGCATGAATACGACTGTTGAATGATGTGTAAATAAATTACATATATGTAAAAGAATTAAGTTCGCTAATCCACCATTGTACAACGTCAATATTATAAACGAAGAGAGTTGTGCGTGGGCTTTTCAAAGTAAATTGTCTTTTGCACTGTCAGTATTATTTTTCAGACGTAACGTGTATACCTCGTGATAAATACACAATGGCACAGGAGAGTAATTTTGATAATAAACATGAAGTCATTGTACATGACATTGATATTTCATCATTGCCAATTGAGGTTAGTTCATTTGAAATTAATATAAACTATAAATATTTGGATATTGTGAATAATAATTCATGAAAAATTGATTGAAATATCAGTTATATGTTTATTCGCTTAATTTACAGATAATAAATCACATTATGTCATTTCTCACTGTGCCTGACAGAATGTCTGCTGGTTGGGTCTGTCAACATTGGCATGAAGCATCACTTAGCTTTAAATTTATTGATAAACAAGTAATGATTGTTAGTCGGGAAAAAGATAATATAGAACATGTTATGAATACATTATTGGAATCACAAAGACCGTATTATCATTTTTTATTTGAAAATGTTGAAGTTAAAAGGAATTTACCGATATGGGATAAATTTGGTACAATTATGCGCAGTTTAATTTTGGTGAAGAAAATATTTATTAATATATTGAAATATAATATACATTAAATGTAAAGGAAAATTAAAAAATAATTTCATACTGTAAATTATTTTTTTTTTCTTTCTAGGTATCCTGTGATCTAAGTGAAAGGACTCTTGTTAATATTTTAAAGTCTTGTAAAAATTTACAAATATTGCATATAAATAATTGTCGTGAGTGTATGATGTCTGGCCGATTGCTTGATGATCAAAATGATGTGAAAGAATTATCAAATAATTTCCAATCATTAATTGAATTGAGTCTTGCATCTAATAGATATCTCAGTGATGCATTATTTAACAGAATTGTTTCTGTTTGTCCCAATTTAGAATCACTCAGTCTCACTGATTGTCAAATTTCATTTCACTCTGGTGTCTACAAAAAATTTTATCCCGATCTCAAATCACGTGAACAACCATCTGAATCACTCTTAACATTTTATAATGTTTTAATGTATATACAGAAACAAGCAATGAAATTGAAACGTTTGAGTTTTGGATCAACGTTGATTGACAGTACAGCATTGAGTCATTTATCAGATGTTGCAGGATTAAAACTTGAAACATTGATATTAAAATCCTGTGATCAATTAACTAATACTGGACTTCGTTGTCTCAGTCATCAGACAACATTACAGGTACTCGACATAAGTTTTTGTACTCGTGTAACTGATGCCAGTCTCTTATGTATTTGTCAAAATCTTCATAATATTGAAGTTTTAAATATCAGACGCTGTCGAGCAGTGACAGATTATGGAGTATCACAAATACGTTTATTACAAAAACTAAAGACATTGAATATCTCCGAGTGTGATCAATTAACTGGTGCGTGTATAACTGAAGGTCTTTGTTATTCATCTACTGCAAGTGATGTAACCGGTTCATTGCAATTGAATGATGCACAATATCATGATGTAGAGAATGTTGATCCCAATTTATCAACAATAGAAATAACGAACAATAGCACTACGATGTTTCACAGAAATTTTCTCGAAGCATTATCAGTAAACGCTTTAAATTTAGATGCTAAATCAATCGAAAGTATTGCCAATACATTTCCTAATTTGAAATATCTCGATATTGGTAATTGTTTCAGTGCAGTCACCGATAAAACTATTCAATGTATATTTAAAAAATTGACTCTATTAAGAACATTAAAAATGAATCGATGTGACAAAGTTAGTGATGCAGGATTGACGGGAATGGGTGCAGAAAATCGTGTTAATGTAGCGTATGCTCCTGTAGATAAAAGTCCAGATACTATGGAATCAAAATTAAGAATAAGATTGGGTTCGAAAGCTGAAATGGAAATTGTTCATGATGCTTATAGAAAAAGAGAAGTAATGGAAATGTGTGAAGATTCAACTTCACCGTTAGACTTTGATAATGTTCCGGGATTTTCATTAATTCGTCTACAAGGTTTGAGAGTTTTGGATTTAGCGGGTTGTAATCGCGTGACAGATGTGAGTCTGAAACACACATTTAAATTTCCAGAACTCACAATACTCAATCTTAGCATGTGTCAACAGGTAATATTTAAATTTTCATTAATTATCTGTCAACAAATATCAATATAGTGTATGTGTTATAATTATTTTTGGTAGATTACACATGTGGGATTAGATTATCTCACGCGGAATAATACAGCAATTGAAGATTTAAATCTTTCTGAGTGTCACAATATAACGGACATTGGAATTCTCTACGTAGCACAGCGTTTACATAGACTAAAATATTTGTATTTAAGGGTATATCATTGACATAAATAACTACCTCTATAAAATTCTATTCTAAAAATTAATTTTTTATTTTTTTTTTTATTTAGGGCTGTTCACAGTTGACGGATGACAGTCTTGATTTCCTCCATATGTACGCCAAAAATCTTCAATCTGTGAATATTAATTCATGTCGAGGAATTTCTGACATTGAGATTCCAGATAACTATCCTCAAAAACTCAAAATTCTGAAATATTCAGAGCAATTGGATACAAGGCGAATGCAATATTTTTAATATTTTCAATTAAATATGTATATGCGTGTATATATATAAAAAAAAAAAAACCATTTCTCAAGAGTTTTATTAACTTGAACATTATATTGATATTGTGAGAAATTGTTTATATATTTATGCAGATAAATAGTATTTACAATCTGCAATGTAAATTGAATATCAACCTCAATATTGTAAATTTATAATTTTTAATTAATTGATATTGTAAATAACACCAATCCCTCCATATATATAATAATATATATATATTTGTTTATTATGAATAATAATCAAGTTCAATTTAAAAATGAGAAATACCATAATTCAATTTAATTTATTATCATTTCATTTACAATATAATTGTAACTCAATATTATACTACGATTAAAATTGATTGTTAAAAATCATACGTACAAATAACTTTTAATAATATTTTCGGACGCTATTTGCTTTGAAAATGATTCAACTTAAAACGTGATTTTTAAAAAAAATTTTTTTTCTCAAAATCTATTTTTAATTTACCAAATACAGACTTAACAATCCAAAAAAAAATTTACCTTAATTTTTTTAATTACAACTATGTACAATATTTCGTAGTATTTGAGAAACAAAAAAAAATTTTTTTTTAAATTATAAAAAGTAACTTTGCTCGGCTTAATTCATTAATAACACACGTATTATTATTATATAAAACAAAAAAACACACAAGTATATACTAATTATCTATTAATAATTCATACAAATATGTTTATGAAAGTACTGTGATACATACTTTTCTTCTTTTGTTTATTCTCCATTACGTATAAATGATCGAATAATAAAATAATAAACTTTTATCGGTGTTTAAATTGAAGAACATTTTTTTGATTATATAAAGTGTATTTTTCACTCTCATTTAGTAATATTTAAAAAAACAAAAAAACAAAAAAATTATAAATTTGAAAAAACGTGCTGAAATAATTGAATGGATCAAAAAAAATTGAATGTTGCATGTATAAGTCATAACCAATATACAACATTTGGAATCAATAAAACGATATTGTTGCAGTTAGAATAATAAGAATGAATTATAGATTATAATTCATGCTTGATTTATTTATTTATTTAGTGTCGATGATACTGCATACGGTTGAACTTACTTAGTTTTAATACATTAAGAACTAATACATATTTTTTATCATCTACCATTACCTTTATTTATTAATTTTAATTTTAGTTCCATCACTCATTTCGTCATTTGACATCGTATTAAATATTCAACACAAGTGTTTTCAACAATATAAGTTTTAGCACTAACTTCTCTGACATTGATTTTGATATAACAAATTATTTATGTTACATGATATTTGTAAGCTGTCGCACAAATGTATTAATTCTATTATTTATAATATTAATATTTACTATATAATACCACTGTGCTTCTTAATTGAATGAAAAATAATAAAAATGAATCAAAAACATCGTATGAAAAATAGGTAGAGACGTATTATTTATTTAATATCGGATATCTATGAATTTTCAGATCGATTAGAGTCAGATAGTGATACTATTGATTCGAGAAATTTAGTTTTACTTTCATTTAAATCGAGAGTATTTCCATCATATAAATTTTTTTCATTTTCCGTAATGTCATTATTTGAATTTAAATTATTAGCATTGAGAAGAATATCATCATCAAAATCTAACAAACTTGTTGATGGCGTGTACGCCATCAATTCACCACCAGTTGTTCCATCAGTTAATTCTATAAATATAATTAATAAGATAATATATTTTCGATGCTCTTTATAATATTGAATATGAAATAATTGGGCATTAAATAACTCACCACCAATGTGATCTTCATCATCTTTTTCACGACTTGGATTCAATTCAGGATTAATAGGTACCCCAAATGACATTGGATCATCACTGCCAAAAAGCTGAAAAATAAATCATAATCATGAAGTAATTAGTAAAAGAAGGAATAAATCATTCGCATAAATGCGGAAGCAATTGTATTTAATTTAGCTCTGTAATATGACAGAAAATTAATTGTAAATTTCAATGGTTTCTATGTTCTATTTGAAATTCACTGTATGTCTGATAGATATAAAAATAATATAATATTTATGTACATACTCCAAGTAATGTGTTAGCGTCAATGCTGTATCCCTCATTGAGCAAAGTGTCACGCAACTGGTCCAAGTCATTCTGCACGGACACTAAGTGATTACCAACTTCCTCCCTAAATTAAACATTAAAATAATAATAATATTGTGATAATTACAGTAAGTTCATATTATCACTATATAATGACATTAAAAATTTATATCTTGAATGATGTTCTCGTTATATGCAATACTCAAAAACAGTGGGTTATAAGCGATAGGGATTATTGTATCCTCGAATAACGTAGAAATAATTAAAATTAATTCATCAAATAAATAATCCATACATGTATATATTCATGTTCGACTTACAACCCATGGTCCGAGTCAAACTTACTTCGATCCTAACCTGTACGTGGCATTATTAGCCGTATTTGAAAAATCGACACAACTTAATGACCAATCTTTCGCTTGACTGCTAGAACTGGCATCATTGGCAGTGTCAGCATCACCAACTACATTATGTGTCATTAATTCATTCGATTGTTCTTCATTTTCCAATGTCGAATTATTTTTTTCATTCGCAGTATTATTATCATTATCAGTAGCCACTATCTCAGGAATAATAAAAATATCATCTAAATTCACTGAATTAGAATCTGCTGTTGGATCTGGATCATCTTCAAGTTCATCGGAGTCCATGTCCACTTCTGATTTTTTCATTTTATTGATGTTACGTGCCATTGCTGCTAATTTTGAACTTCGTACAGATTTTGCAGGCACCCGTTTTGAACGTTGCCCTGTTGATTTTTTTCCCGCAGTTGAAACTTCCATTTCAGGAACATTCTGGCTCACATCCAATATTAACATTTCTTCCCTAAAATGCAAGACAGCAATCTATTCTTCATTTTGAATTTATATATGTATATATGTATATATATTTTTATTTTTTTTTCAATTATACAACGAGAATTTTCAACTAATCAAAATGATAATACTCATTATATTACATTGACAGAAACATACATTCAAGATATTTAATAAATATTTAAAGGGAAAGAAAAATAATTAAATTATAAGTGACGATTTAAGCCTAAAAAATCTGTAATCTTCAATGGAAAATACGTGAAAATTTTCATGCATATTTTACATTTGTTGTTTATTTCTTCTAATTTAGTATTCAAAATGATATATCAACTATAAAAGAGAATTTTATTTTTTTTTATTTCATCAACGGCAAAGAACTAGACAGTATATAACAACGAAAATTCTGAATCTAAACGAATTGAATAACGAAAATATGAAGCTTGAGTATGCATGTGAAAGAATATCGACATTCAAACATCTAATATGCCAATGAGAAAATAAATGATAACCTGGCTTCTTCTCCGCTATCCATTGGTGGAATTAGAATTTTGATAGGCACCTTGTTTTTCCTCCTGGTAAGTTCCAAATGTAATCATTATCCCAATAATTTTGTCTGAATCAATTTCATTATACAGAAATGCTATGATAATAATATTACAAACAATTATACGGAGAAGAATCAGAGATAATTCATGAGAATCACGTGAATAAATTTGTATTATATCACAAAACATGCAGACATTAGACAGTTTAAATACATTGACATTTTAGTGATTGAATATATTTATTAATTGCGTGTCTTCTTAAATTGCTTTCGAATCGTTATGATAAGTATATTTTCACAAATCAATATGTATTTTTGTGAAGAATGAGAAAAATATTAAAAATCAAATAAACTCACCCTTTCTTTTTCAATTTGAAAGTAACACCTTTATGTGATGTATCATTCTGGGTTTCACTTAAGACGTTTGTATCTTCCTTTAACGGAAAAGTTTCAGCGACATAATGCGATGTTTCTGTATCCTCCAAAATATCAGTTACAGATTCAGGACTTTGAATTGCCGGTTGATGATGATCCAATATACTGCAACAATAGCCACAAATATTTTCTTATGTCTCTCAATATTATTATGTATGCAGTTACTAATTAATAAATCATAAATACATACTCGGCAACGATATATTCGGAATCCAAATCATACTCGTGATTTTCGGACGGATCTAATTCGTGGATTACAGGCCCCGTTGGTGATATGTTTGGCTGAATTTTTTGTTTTGTTTTGTTTTTCATTTTATTCATTCATGTTATATTATCAAAAAAATAATAAATTAGAAAATTTATTCAATTAAATCAACGGTTACCTTTCTCATTTTCATTTGTTTGTTTTCTTGAGCGTCAATCATCAATGGAAATCGCCTTTTTACCGATCTATCAGTATTTCTAGATGGCTGTACTAAAGTCACCAAAAAGTGTATGAGCTTATTAACAATTTCTTGTTGCTTGAGATGTTTTCGCCTGAGCATTGCAAGTTCTCGCCACAACGCCTCATTCTCTCTCTTCATTGCACCCAATCGCGTATCTAAATGCTCTTGACGTCCGCGCATCGATCTAACTTCACTTAAAACTTTATTCATCACTTCAGTTTTAATTGGAGGATGACCATCTTGGGTTTTAGTTGAAGCAATCTTCAAGAATTAATTATCATATTTTTATCTGTAATTTATAATTAATATTCAGACATACCTTTCGCTTAATGTGTTCCAATAAATATGGATGATTTTTAACGAAATATTGATGGGCAAATTCCATTTCATCTCTGTCACATTTTAAACCACCAACGTCAACTGATACTTTTTTGTGGAAACCATCTGTAATATTTAAATATAATTTAAAAATGCATCTACATTATAAACGTGAATAAGAAAAGGAGAAAATAGCGTAATAACAATCATGAAAAAAATACTTACACATATTTAATTGTCGAACAAAACTTGCCATATTATTGTGTTTGTAATAGTGTGGTAACAATTCACGTGCAAATTGTGCCGTATTTCTAATGAAAAAACTCCTCCCATTCTAAAAAGAAAATATAATATTGACAAATGGAAATAATAATGTATGCACACCGGATACATAACTTGAACTAATTTGAAATTCAATTTACATATTACTTGTGAATATATCAGTTATCACAATGTATTGTACATATTATAATCTCAAAAAACAATTTTGGTTTGAAGTTGATGAAAAATATTATTTCAATATTAAATTAAATAGAAGATTTTATATTTTATTTGTATTGTAAACAAAAAAAAAATGTGCCGGCCCCGTCTACCAATAAAGGAATTTTCCACTCAGTAGTAGTTATATACTGCGTTGTATTATATTGGTTACCAAATGTTTTTATAACGTATAACCTTATTCTACAACTAATAACAGAACATTACTACACATGCAGAAATTCAAATTGATTGATCAATTAATTAATACATAAATATCATATTTGTCAATATATAAAGAAAAAAATATATGTTCTTGATTGCTTGGTAACAACGCAATGCACAATTAGGTGCTTATAATAAAGAGAAATACTTACTGGTGCCCAACAAATAAGGTCGTCAGTTTCAGGATCATCAACGATTTTCCACAGTTTACCCAGAAATGCTGGCACATTAGTTTCTAATTCTGTTACAGTGTGCATTTTAGTTTATTTTTTGTTTACTTATTAATATTATCAAATATTTAATGTTCAAGTCGTTTGCACTGTATCGTAGATAGATCGAATATATACTTTTTGAAGTGTAACTTTTCTCTCACATTTCTTCACATTCTGTATAATATAATGGCTGAGCGTGCTGACGAATCGAGGATACCACTGTTAACTACGCAAGTCAAGACTTTTTACATACATACATATATATATATATATATATATGTGTACATATATTACAATAATAAATTGTGAATGTTTTTTTTTATCTCAACCTTTTTCAAGTTTCCATGGTATTTTTCTTATATTTTTCTATCATATACAATATTAATCAATTGACTTTAGATTTTTTTATTTATTTAAGAGATCAAATGATAATATTATAATGTAGTGGTGAAGAAATGTTTTCAATATTTCAATTTGTATTATTTGTTTTCAGTTTACTTTGAATTGAAAAGTCACTCAGTCGATAATTTGTGTCACATAACCTCTTATATCGTTTTTCAATAACAATTTGTTCAATATTTTGTCATCTGTCATCAAGAACTGTCAATCAACTGAGAGTTTAGTTTTTTTTTTTTTTTCACAGTGACATATATATACGTTGTAGTGGGTGTTATATAGTTTCTACTTCTCTACCTGAAAATGACGCCTGGATGTGTCATTTAATTTATCTTCGAAGTTTTAAGTGCAATATTGTATGTGTACTAACGAAGAAATGGCTGAGAATCTCGCAGCGAAATTGTGTACTTTGCTGCCAAATAAAACTCGTAAAGGTAGAATAAAAATCCTTTTAATTTTTTTATGTTCAATAATTTTATTTAATAAACATTATTTGACAATTGATTGGAATACTTACGACATTGCACGATTTTTGATCAATTACTGTACGTTAATTATCTATTTTTGTGATAACTCACTTTGATGTATTACACATATATATAATTCGATTATCAAAAATATTTAAATTTTAAATTAAATAAATAATAATTTCAAATTGAAAATCAATTTTTCCCTTATATATATATATATATATTATTATTATTTGCAAATAATTTTCACATCGATACAAAATTGATATAATTTTATGAATTGTATTCTACCTCATGTAAAATATTATTTTTTTATTTTTTATTGAGCAGTACGTGACCTAAATGATAAAGACGTTATCAATTAAAATGTTTTTTCATAATTTATCAAGACGCAAATGAAATGTTTTTCTTTTAATTATTATTCATGAAATTGTCTGAGGAAATGTGTAAAATTATTAATTGTATATAAAATAATTTATTGAATATTTTTATTTATTACAGCTGAGCAATGGAAATTATTGGGACAAGAGAATAACAGTACAATTTTAATTGGATGGATAGAAGAAAATTTATCGACTGAACAATCACCATCACATTCAGTAATTGGTCATTATGATCGGTCAAAAGAAACATTGAAGGTAAATATTAAATATAATTTATATTTTTATTTATTCAACTGTTATATTAATAGATAAATAATTTTTTTTCAGATCTTACATCATTTCCCAACAGTTTTAAATATAGTTCAAGCATCAATAAATCAAAGTCACACTTTACTTGGATATATAGTTAAGCAAAAAGTCAATTTTTCTAATGATATAAAAACGAAATTGGAAGAAAATGAAAAGGAGGAAAAAACCAAATGTCAAGTGTCTGAACACATATTACCTACCAGTGAATTGGAGCTTTATGAAGCATATATTATTGAATTGGAATCGAAGGAAAAAAAAATTCATAGTTTAGATACTGCGCGTCGTAAACAAGTTCGTATACAATTTTTATACAAACAAAAATGTCGAAGTAACATCGATAAATTTTTGGTCCTGATACATCAAGAATGTATAATAATGTATACGGCATTATTTGATGTATCAGATATGAAAACAATAGCCGAATTAAAATCAGAATCAATTGTGAGAACATTTGTGTGGGCCCAGTGGGATTCAATAAATCAAGTATTGTATCATATCCATAATCGTCGTGCACCGACGAGTTTAGTGACTGAAGATGACAGTGAGAGTCGTTCGAAAACAACAGGTTGTTGTCCAACATTGAGTGGACTTCAATTTCACGATGAACTTCCACATGAGACAATACTTAATATTCCATTAAATTTACCACAGCCACCAAGCACAGGATATTGCGGCACTTATGAGGATGATGTGATTCCTTTAAGAGTGCACGATTGTTCATTGGATCTAATAGTAATCTCTGACTCGAAGGGAATGGTTTGTGTGTGTCATCATTACCTCTATCGACCAGTTCAACCGCCTCAACATGTACTTGATGCGACTCTGAGTGATTCTAATACTGTCCATTTTGCTTATTCAGTCACTTTACTTCATCATAGCTGTGTTATACATTGTGTTGTTCCAGGAATCCCATGGTCTCAGGCAAAATTAATGCGACCAACTTTTGCATTAGCCGATGATTATATGATTGTCTTGGTTCCAGGATCTTTCACACATTTATTAGAAATTGGCGTAAGCCACGATCCCAGTTGTCATATTTTATGTGGCGCATTGCCAGAAATATCTGTCCAAGCTTCATATTTAGTTCCTTTATTTGATTTAACTTCAGCTAAAGTATCAACGAAAAAATCTAATTATTCTGATAACCAAGACTGCATACTAAATATATTATCAATTGATCTTCCAACTCTTGATCTTGTAAAAATAACAATTACCATTGATTTTCTTATTGATGTATTTAAAAAAGAATCTCCAGTGCAAACACGATTAGGAATAATTCATTATTTTATGTGTCATCGACATGATTTGGAAGCAGTGGCTGGATTAGTTGCAATAATTGCAGAAAAACCACGTTTACTCAATGTCGTACAATTTATGCAGGAAATTCTTACAGGTGGTTCGTATTCACTTGTGCAAAAAAATTTACTTCCTGATGCCATACCACTATTATCACTATTACCAATTACCACAGTAGAAGAATGTGCCGGTTATGATGCCAAAGTTAGTGATCTTAATATAACTTTGAGCCACGAAAAGTTGTGGAACACATCAGTGATGCTACTTTCACCGCAACAACGATTGGTCCCATACAGGAGTGATCTCTGGACACGATTATGGGACAATCTTGGAAAACGAAGTGAGAGTAAACCACGATTTAAATCCAGTCAAATTGCTGAAAAGTTACTCGTATCATTGGCCTGCTATCAACCAGAAACACTTTCTCGATCCAGCACACCTATGTCACCGAGTGGTGGGCTCATTTTAGCGAGTGGATCATTTGGTGATTTGATTGGGAATCGTAGTAATAAAATTTTAGACTCGGCTTTACCATTCATTGAAATTGAAAGTTGTACAGCTTCACGACAAGAGCACATTGTTGCAGTGAATTTGCGCGAACTATCCATGTATCTTTTGAAACATGCCACTAATATTCCAGCTAGTTCATACGTGTCTTGTACACCTCTTCAAGTTCATGCAATGGCCACAAGACAAGTGGCTGCACAATTGGAAAGTTCACGTTTACTTTGCCAAATGCTTTGTCGGGCGGCAAATGTCGATCCACGATTGGAGCAAGAGCGTGGTTTTGCTCTCATTGATCAACTTGATGAGGTCAGGCGTAATTTACTTTTTACACTGCTTGAAAGATATCGTTATGCAATCGAAGTCATTGCATTTCCAATGCCACAAGGATTTTCCTCGTTTTTCACTTATCTCGGCTATCGCAGTCTTAAATATTCCATGTTTTTACAGTATGTCGAGCATTCTGTATTTGAACTTCAAGTTGATGTTACAAAAATTATCATAGCTGGTAAATAATATCTTATTAATTCGATATATTTTTAGTATATTGAAATGTCAAGAAGAAATTTTTTGATAACATGATAATTCTTTCTCTTTTTTCCAGATATAAGTGACACAAAGGAAAATGCATTGAAAAAATTGCATTTATTGTCATTATTGCCACGATCAAGAGCAAAAAGATTGCTCAATCAGTGGCTTCATCCAGTGAGCTTTATGCATCGTGCTCGGGAACACGCAACGAATATTTTATCTGGTGAAGTGTGTCAAAACCGTGGGAGAACATTGCAACACTGTCATCGACACAGTGGGCTTGCGGCTTTCCCATCAGCTGATCGTTTATCACCTCTTGATACCTTTTTAGATTTATTAACGGCAAAGGCCAGTTTAGCTGAATTAGATTTTGGTTTGCTTATAGAAGCAACAGTTACGTCCACCGAGGATTTCCTCTAAAAAATCTTGGCATTTTTATATTGTATATATTCATTTAGAAAATTTTATGCTCAATTTAATAGAAATTGTTGAAAACAGCAGAAATGTATTTACCAAATCTAAAGAGAAATAGTAAATACATACCAGCAATTTCGTACAAAAGAAATATGAAATATTTAGGGTAAAAATATTGTTTTGTTTCAATCTTGATTTTTAGCAAATAACTTTTAGCTTTATGTAAAACAAATATTATTTGATCGTTGCTGTTATTGGGATTTAAACAAATGCACGATTTTATCAATTTTTATAAGTAATATTAATTAATTACCATGTTATATGTTGTAACGGTGACCTCTGAATGTGTATTTCACAGGATTATTTATTTATTACCACCGTTCATACATTGATACCTCAACGCCATCCAGTATTTTAGTATTATTAGCAATTAATTTGGGATTTTTTTTTTTTTGTTTGTTGTATTTTAATCATCTATATCGGTGTTAATCCATATAGTTATTGAAAATAATAGTTATGTATATTCATACATAAATTTTATTATTGTGATGTTTGAATTCCACTTTTTCATTATTTAGATGAAATTTCTTGTTAAATTCAAGCGATAAATATTAGTTTTCATATGTATATAACAATAATAATTGAAAACTTATGTGCAATATTATAATAATATTATTAAAATAGATGAAATATTTATTAAGATGATCAATTAATTTAGATATTAAATTAATTTTTTGTTGTCCATTTGTTATTTCAAAAAAAAAAAACGAGGGAGTTCTATGACATGCGCAGTAGCCAATATTATCAACGTCACCACACGGAATATATTGCAAACACATTTTTATCTTGTTCATAATTTGCATATGTGTTCATCTGGCACATCCTTTTTTTTTTCATCATAATATTATCCTATAAGTTTGCAAGTATATATACCACATAAACTATTTTTCTATCCGTCCATCAATATTCCTATCAAATATACTCTGTGATTTTCATAATAAAATATCATTTACCTTCAACCGTCCATCACAAATTTATGGCGTACGATTGATTAATCATTTGAGAAAAGAAAAAAAAAAAAAAAGAAAACATATACGATGAGTGAAAAATTACAATATGTTGCATGTTAACCGTTTTATTATATAAATATATTAACAATTGTTTGTTAAGTGTAGTTATATTTAAGAAATTGAATCATAATTTGGAAAAGAAAATTTGTGAGAAAAACAAAGTTCATTTTGCCAAGCACAATGCAATCTGTGAGCAATGATTATGTTGAAGATACAGCGGATGATATTACAATATCAAGCAAATCAGAATTAACTTGTCCAGCTATTGATTCTGATACAGGAGACGTTTGTGGTGAAAAAACTGGTTTACAAATACTCGATGAATTTAGGCAATTATACGAGAAGAGAATTGAAAGTATTGATCTTAATTCTGATAATGGAGCACAAAAAAAAATGGAGATAATGATGGAATGGATTAGAGATCTTGATGCACAAAATACAATGCTTGTTTCTACTGTTGAGGAACTGGAACAAGCTGCTTGCGATCGAGTTAAAATGTTGGAAGAAAAATTAAAGCAATCATCTAGTGCTTTGACTAATGGCATGACACAGTATGCAAAACCATCAGATACGGTGAGAAAATAATAAGTTTATATTATTTGAATGAAAATAGTGTACAATATTGAATTCGTGTGAATAATAATTATAGGTACTCAATGATGTCCACAAACGCATTAAAAAATTAGAAATGAACGAAGACATGCTGAAGAACAAAATTCGCAATCTTCATAATGATATTAATGGATTGTTGAAATTACTTCGACGAGCATGGAAAGAAAAAAATTGGAGATTCGATGATATTACATTTTTTGAAATCAAGCGACACGACATTCCGATTTCCGATGAGTGAGTTATTTTAATTAATTTAATTAATTTAAATTATTATTTACTTATCTATTGATCTTGCTCCTTTCGTTCAATTAATTAATTAATTAATTAATGTTTTTTACAGATCCATCTACGGACAGGTAAATGGATACTCAAATACTGATAAAAAATGTCGACTTATTGTAGAATTTGAATTAGCAAATACGTATCCATCGTCGATAGCTTTATGTGCCTGTTCAAGCGATTCAAATTTTGAAAATCATACTTATCATAATGATCTCTCAATTTTAAATTAAATACAATGATTGTTTCGATTATTTGATACATATATATACATATATATACATTCAGATATTTTGAAATTGTAATGAAATTGATTTTTGATAATAATATAGGCAATGGGTGACAATAAGAACATCGGCGTTTTGACAGAACAATCACAATTGCTCAGCGAGAGTGAAAAAAAATATATAGAGTATGTTTTTTTTATATTTGTATACTTTGATTGTGCAGATGAAAAAAAAAAAAAAAAAAAAAAAAATACACATACATTGTTGGATTATTTTTTTTTTTCATGATTCTGCAGATGTCAACATGAATTGCAGCAGAAAGTGAAATATCTCAGTGAAATATTACAGGATAGGGAAGAAAAAATACAAAAATTGCTGTTGAAATCCGAGGAATCCAAAGACAATTTTGAAAAACAAACAGAAGCTAGTGCAGACTTTAAAAATGATGTGAGTATAATTTATGACGTAAATTTTTTTTTGTTTTTTCATTTTTGTCGATACGATTTTTCGTATCATTCATGTGTGGCAATAAAAATGAGGTCACGCAGACTATCCGTTCATTGGATATGGAGGAAAGTGTTTTAATAACAGTAGAAAATAGTGATGAAAATATTCAAGAAGAATCAATTGGTATGGATAATATCAATGATTATCATTTACAAACTGAACTTGAAGACAAAACAAAAGAAATTACACGACTGATCCAACAAATTAATCAATTAGAGAAAGTTAGTAATAGTATAATTAGATAGAAAACAATGTGCGTTTTGATAAATTAGTATAAAAAAGTCTGAGTAACTGTATTAATTTTTTTTTTTTTTTTAATTTTCATTCCAATCGCATCACAGGAATCGTCTGAATCTAGAGAAGCATTAGCAATAGAAGTTGCAGAAAAACATGACACCGCAATGTATTTAAAAAATCGAGTAATTGAATTAGAAGAAAAAGGTCGGCAATTAACAATACAATTACATTTTAAAGAGGACATTATTAGGGAAATGCGAAAGGACAAAAAACTACTTAGAGCGAAGGTAGGATTCATTAATTTGAACTCATCGTCAATTACATGTAGATGTTATAATTTTTAGTTGCAACCGCACGGCTATTGTCAAAATTTTGTCATAACCAAAATGAAAGGACAATTATCCTGCAAATTGTCGTATAATAATCTTCCTGTCGATCATTGCAAAACTCCATCATATACTACAATTAGAAAAAATATAAAAATACAAGAAATTCAAGATATAGATAAAAATATTAGAGATAAACGGCGTAAACTTAAACATATCATTGACAATGATATCTGTGAAACAATACAAGATATGAATAGGCGAAATAATCGAAAATATCAAAATCCACGATCTAAAAATACAATTGTTGTACCTCTACCTTTACGGAAATAAACGAAAATATATCTTTTCTCTTACGAAAACTTTAATTTGTGATCAACAAACAATTTTGATATTAAAATACATTGAAAAAATTGTAATGATTATGTTGAAAAAATTACTTATATAATTATTAATTTACGATATTTTTATTTTTTATTTTTCAGGTGGGATGTATGTCTTTGAAATCACCGAAGAATGATCGTATAAATACCAGTTGTGCGTCACAGGTATATCATAAAAATATCATAATAACAATTTGCGTGTTATCATTTATTTATAGAAATATTTTCACAGAAAGTCACATGGTGTGATGATATGTCAAGTGATGTCTCGGGACATATCAAGGTAAGAGAAAACATCAAATATAAATTATTCCTTCATTATTTCAATCTATTTCATCCTATTTATCATTACCAATTTCTTATATTCTTCTAGACACAAAAGGGCAATTTACTCTCAATTATCCTGGAACTGAAGAAAACGTCAGTTAATGAACATCACGTTTTAAAAAAGAAGATAGAAGAATTACACGATGTTTGGTATTATACAACTTTGATGGAGAAAGAAGTAAGTGTAATTTACAGTTTTTATTCAAATGAAAAATAATTTCTATAAATTATTTAATTTATTTTAGGCTTATGATAAATATCTGACAGATGGTCATTCAAAAGCAGACGATATCATAACAATGATTGAACAATATCGTGGTCAAGTCTTGAAAGATGTGAGTTTAGAAAATAGTGTCGTCATTACATATAATTTACATAAATAAATAAATTTTCGCCCTTATTTTCAATTCATCATAATTATTATCATGATTTCAGAGTGATCAAGAAAAACCACCGATAAATGGGACATTTTATTGTACAGACAAATTGATGAAAGTAATTGATGCTCTGTCTGATTTATGCATGGAAAAAAGCAAAGAAATTGTTGAATTAGAATTAGCACTACAGGTTTGTAACTAAAATGAGAAAAAAAAAGAGTATTATTATTATTATTAGTAATTATAATTATATATATATTTCAGAATATTCACGAAAAAAATGATGAAAATTACGATTCATCAGAGAGTGAAGCAAAAATTCAACAGAATCCTGACATAAGTCGACAACAATTTGACGCAATGGAAGAATTTCGAATGTGTACAGTTGAAGCACAAGCCGCAACTGAAGATTTACGAGAAGAGATAGAAATAATGACGTGTAATTTGAATTGTCGTCATCAACTTTTCGTTGATTTGTGTAAATCAATAGGAAAAATGCAAGATGTTATTGGTAGAACAAAACAAAATATATCGACTGTGATAAATAGTGTGAAAACACACATGAAAGAGAAAATTTTAAGCAATGATGCAATGAAATTGAAACAAGAAATATTGAAGGATATAAAAAATGAAATAAATGAAGCACGATCAAAATTAGAATCAACTATGAATTATAGAGAATATGAATTTGATAATTATAATAGATCATATGATAAAATTGTATATGAAATTGAATCTATAATGAATAATTTAGAAGGAATTATTGTGAAAGAGAATTATGGTGTTATAATTTTAGATGAATTACATGATCACGTTGATAGTATAGAACAGTGCCTAGATAAAATGCAAACAGATGCAGATCGGGTGGTAAATAATTATCATCTATTTGTTTCCAAACATTTTTATTTGTTTCTTTTTCATTTTTAATTGAATATTTCATTTTCAGATACAGGAAAATAATATTGCCCAAAAATTTATTGACGATAAAAAAATACGACTGGATAAATTGGAGCATGAATTAGATTATGCCCATACAAAAATGCAAGATACATTAGAAAATATAATATTTATTAATCAACAGAATGAATCGTCCAATGATTATTCTAGTAACACCGATGACACGATCACAATGAGTAGAAGTGATGAAACTTCTCAGCAGTCTACAGTTGAAATAGATAAATTGAAATATTCATTGAATTCAAAAGATAAACTGGTTAGTAATTTTATATTGAATAATTGATTGGAAATATTGTCAATTTATTTTGTTCCTCCGCAGCTTCAACACAAAGACGAAATCATTCGCATTCAAAAGGACTCTATGGAGATGACACAAGGAGAATATAAAGATTTACGTCAAAGGCTACAGTCGAAGGTGTGTGTGTGTATATATATATATATATGTGTTTGTGTTTGTATGCAAATACGTGGTTTATTTTCATATAAAATTATATTCAATTGAATCATTTACATTTTTCTAATTATAATGCATGGCACAAATGTGTATTGCAATTCGAGTGATACGATTTTTTTTTCTTTGTATGAAAATTTTAATTGATTGAACATTATTTTGCTATAAGGTAGGTGCAATATTTTATATTTATTTATGAATAATATTTTCAGATTGATTCGCAAACTGCTGTTATTCATCAATGCATGGAAGAGAAAATGAATTTATTGGAACAGGTAATTTTTTTTAGGATCAAACTTGTGCTATTAATGGGAAATGAATTCATGAATATTTAAAAAATTATCCAAACACATATTTTTACAGAATCGATTGCAGAATCAGACCATTAAACACTTACAAGATGCAGTTGTAGAAGCTAAGAGAAACTTGAATCGTCAATTACCACAAAAATCAGTAATGGATTTGAGTATTGGTGACAGCTGGAGTCCAACTACACCGTCTGTGTTTCATAACGGGAATGTGCATGATGTATAGAATTAAATCCAGTTACACACATATACACACACACACATATATATATATATATATAGAATAATTTGTAACCTTACATAGAGTACAATAATTCGGTACCTGTTTTATCATTAAGCTCTGCAGTTATATTCACAATATTTGTTGAATCAATCAATCATGTGTAAAATAAATCAATGCCAATCATTAGTTGTTTGAATTGTATAATTTTTTTTGTTAATCTTCATCGTGATATTAATCATTATTTAATTTTTCCCTTTGATTTTTCATTTAATTATTGTTTTCAATGACAGAAATCCATTATCACATATGAAAAAGATATTGTACACAAGATGAAACATATTTTGGAAGAAAATGAACGGTTGAAGAGTCAATTGCAGGCTTACCAAGCCGATTTATACACAATCATGTCAATGGACAAGAGAAGAAATCGAATTGATGAACATTACAATTGTAAAATTCATCCGTGTTTGAAATTGAAAATTAAATTAAAACAATACCGACAACTATTAAAGGAATATTCAAAAAATCTTCATGCCACGCGGATATTATTGAAGAAAAAATTAGATGAAATAGCACGACTAAAAGCTGATTATCAAGTAATCGATGCAGTTATCCTATTTTTATTTCTTCTTTATCTCAAGTATAATTCACAGAAAAAACTTATTCATCTACGTTTTAGAATGATTGCACAATATTTGAGGAAAAAATTGAGTTTGACAAAATGCGCCACCAGAACGAATTGTCTGTACTTCAATCTAAGGTTTGTTTTTGTAAATAGTAGGAACCGTTGAAAATATATCTATATATTAATTGTCCTATTGATTTTCAGATCAAAGAATTACAGAATGAATTGTATATGATTGAAGATAATTATCACAATGTCTGTTCAGATTATGAAAAGAGTCAAAAACAGATAATGGAGAGTGCAACGCGAGAAATTGAATTGCAACGTTCATTGAGTGAAGCTGTACGATTTTAATTGCTCATGTATGTATTATAATTATTTCATTATTTATTTGCTTAAAACAGTTGGCGAATTCAATGAAGGACAAAACCATCAATGAATTAAATAATTTGACTTTGGAATTAGAGGACATGCAAATCGAATTGAATGAAAAAGAATATAATCTCATTCGTATACAAGACGTTTGTGATTCAAACGTGAAACAAATTAAATTTCTCACACAACAGGTGAGTTATTAGGGTATATAAATCACTCATTAGTTCTGTATGATAATTAAAAGATTTCCATCTCGATTAGATTAAACTTCTTGAAGAGAGAAATACTGAATTATCAAAAAAAAATTATTATTTATTAAAACAAATTCACGATGTCGAAAACATGAATTATCATTTGACAAATAATATTGAAAAGGATACAATGAAAATGAGTTCTGAAAAATCTTCGACACAGTATGTTTATTTATTGTATAGTTAAAAATTTCAATGAATTATTTTCTTGCACAAATTATCTAGGGTTCTGTTGCTTGCCCAAAAAAGAATGCATGGCGATAGGTCGGGAAGCAGAATTTGGAAAAAAAGTATTGGTCATTGTAAAAGACATGCATATCAATCTGCTCGACCGTATACCTCAAACATCACTCTATCAACGGTCTCTAAATTTTTTCATTATACTAAATTATCAGAACCAATATTATTATTTTTCTTGTGTAATTGTGTGATTATTGCTATTAGTGCTGTTCAATTAGAACTATTAGGACCACACGTGCCTCGTTAAGTGGCAATTCCTTATAATTCATCTTACTATACAAAATGTTGAATAACAAGTGAGAAATAATGGCTCATCTAATTTTTTGGATCATGCAATGTCTTTCGATTAGAGATTTTGTAAGAGACATAATATTGTGGAAGACCAACAAAACGTATGAGAGGAAGATGTCTTAGATAATTTAATTGAAAAAAAAAAAAATCAACTACAAATGTCACTTCGACAGTTGAAAATATTTCTGTACTTTTTGGTGAACCCTAAAGCAAATAAATTGATTTAAATAGATAGATATGAAACAAATATATAAAATATTAGCACATTTAACAGCTTAATTTACATGATAAGCGTGTAATAATAATCATTCGTAGAAGAAATTAAAAATATCTGCGACTATATGCAATAAATCGGACAGAAAGTATCAGTGAGTATCATACAAAAGCCCCAAGAATGAAAAAAAAAATCCCTGTTTCATTTAATTTTTCTCCTCAAAATTTCATCTATCATTTATTTTTAATCACAAATATGGACTTGAATATTTATTTCGTGTATTGTGAAAATCGCGCTGCCATCCAAGCTAATTCCAAAAAGAATTTGCAATGGAAATTGGCTTGAAATTGGAACAGTCTGCAGTTTTATATCCATCAAAATTCGATAAAGTTACAACGTACAACTTGATTTATTATTATATATATTGTTCGCGATTAAATAATGAAATTGTTTACCAATCAGAAGCTCCAGTGCGTTTTTATCGTACAATCAATTCTAAATATACGTTGAATCCCCATAAGTGATCAATCGACTTGTAGACAATTTAGGAGAACTTGTTTTTGCTGTTATCTTTCATTTTGGTCGGGTTATCTGGAAAATTTCTAGTGCTATACAAATCATTGTAGCTCGTAACACATTGAATATTCGGTATAGAAAATGCATTGTGTACGGTCTTGATTCAGAGTTGTTTGTGATTGAAATTTACATTTGACATATCGCATACAATTCTTTCCTTCCTTTACCCAACTCATATTTCGTTATTTTGTTTGTTTTATCATTGACTAAATTAGCAGATTGTTTATGAAAATAAAAAAACAAACGAAAAAAAATTTTAAAAATAAAAAAATAAAGAAAAAAAAAAAGATAAAACAATGAAACAGAGAAAACTTCGAGCTTGATTCTTCCTTTTTTTTTTCCTTGTATAATTATTTATAATTTACCATGATTTATCAATAAAATTAATATACAATATTCTTTAAAGTTATAATTGTTGTTATACGATACAATCTGACGAAGAAAATATATATAATAATTGCAGTAGCAAGAATGATTCCTTCTACTATGTTACATGATTTATATTTTTGTTTTTGCGTGCCAAAAAAAAGTTCAGTTTATTCTCTCGAATCTATTACTCTTTATACCATACACAATAAAATTGTAGTTTTTATTCCATCATACGTCCCCAATTATCATCAATTATTGATTCTTAAATAAATCATATTGAATATATGATTTACAATATATAATGTATTTATATATATATTTATATATTTATAACGAACACCGCCCATTACTACTAAAATAACAAACGGGACTCATCGCCTTTTTTTTTTTGTTTTGTTTTTTTGTTTTTTTTTTTTTTTTCATTCTCTCCCAACAGAGCCGATACGCAAAATAGGTGATACATCGTCGATTGCATTGTATGTAATAATGCATTCAAAAATTACCTTTCACAGATACCTCACAATCTCATTTAACCGCGTATTCACACACTCATTTTTTGTTTGTTTGTTTATTAAATCTATGTACTTCTGATTTGCACTCTGAAAAAAGTCTCAATTTACTGGATCGGTCATAAAAATTGTCACGGTAACTGTCGGCGTCATTCTGTTCACACGATAGCTTTTTTTTTATATCTTGTATATCTCTTGATCACATCAAACATCATTCGTAGTAGCCATGTATAATTAATTGATTTTTTTTTTTTTTTTTTTTGCCACTATTAACCAATTTTTGTATCCTGTTTCATCAATTCACAATCGGGTACATCCTCCCCCTTCACCCTGCATTTGCTTGTATTATAATTTATTCTGTTGATCTTCTGTGCTCAATATCTCATACGAAATTCAATGGGGAGCCGTTGACAAATGGTATTTGCCATATTGACAAATACACAGTATACATATATCTGTAATGGTATAAAAGAAAAGAAAAAATAATAATAGATAAATTATAAAATATTTTCATTGAGAAAATATCATGATTGAATTTCAATCAAAGATGTGCATGCGATGATGAATTTATCTTGATTGTTTGGCATGAAATGTATGTGGTTTTACCGATATGAAGACGCGCGACACCTACGAATTTGGCCAATCACTTGCAGCAGTTGCTCGTTGCTGCTTTTTGCCCTTCGGAATCAACTAATCGGCGACCTTGCCCGCTCGTACTTGCATTGCCCGTTTGTTCATTCTTTGGGAGTTTTTTAGCTGTAAAAATGGAAAACACAGAAAAAATAAGTAATCGTTAAGAATCTTATTTATATATACGTGTACATATATATGGATATTTCTATTTAAGCGATGAAAAGTCAAAAACATCGTGAATTTATAGAACTTCATTTGTGAACGTTACGAAACAAGGATTTAATAACACGCGTAAAACTTGCACACGTCACTTATATTCACCTCTTTCAATTTACATTATTATGTTACTATTTTACATAATAATAATAATAATAATAATAATAATAATAATAATAATAATAATAATAATAATGTATAATCAACTTACCAATAGCTAGAAATATGTCGTTAACATTCATGGCAGTTTTTGCAGACGTTTCCATGAATAATAGACCATTTTCATCTGCATAAGCTTGAGCTTCCTCAAAATCTACCATTCGTTTGTTTGCTAAATCAGCTTTGTTACCTGCTAAGGCTATCACTATACTGGGACTTGCCTGTCGTTGTAGTTCTTTTACCCAAGTCGTGGCCCGCACGAATGTGTCCTGAAAAAAAAACCAATTTTATTATTAATTACCTTTATCAAATTTATCGCAACGTGGCATTTATAAATCAATACTCACTTGATTTTGTATATCATATACAACAATAGCAGCTTGAGCACCACGATAATACATTGGAGCAAGACTGTGATAACGTTCTTGTCCCGCTGTATCCCAAATTTCAAATTTAACAGTCATGTCATCCAAACATACTGTCTGTGTGAGGAATGCAGCTAAACAAAATAAATATAATTAATTATAGTCAAATGGAATTGATATGTATGTGATACAATCAAATTTTTATTTTATATATTGAATATACCTCCTATCGTACTCTCTTGATATTCATGAAATTGTCCCTTGACAAACCTCAATACCAAACTTGACTTTCCAACTGCCGATTCACCAAGTAAAACCAATTTAAACTGATATATTTTACTTTGGGTTCCATTCGGCCTCTGAGCCGCTGTTCCTCGATTAGCCATTATAATCTGAAGAAACAAAAAAATTAGTTGAAAAATAAAAAATCATTTTGTATTGACTTTTATCAATTTATCATTGATAACCTATATGTTTCCAAAAAATATATTTTTTTGTTTCTTTATTTAAAAAAAAAAAACTGGATATAATAAGATTTCATTATATAGTTGAAACTTATTTACTATAAAATGCTAATCTACTATCTCAACAATTCCATCAATCATTATTTGTTATCTTAAATTAAAAAAATTCTTTCAAAAAAAAATTACCAACATGCTCATTCGTACAATTACATTAATACACACTCAATTTTATAATTTCGCAATGGATTTGATTATATACCCCATTATTTCAAGTTGTCACTCTCTGAAATCACATTTAAAAAAAAAATACTAAATCGAAAAAATATATTACGCACACATACAAAGTACACACGATCGTTATAAGACCTTCCATCGGTAGAATCTACAAGAAACGTAACAACAAAGCACACAAAACATACATACATATATATGTATGTGCATACAACCACACTCACACTCACACAAGGGGGAGGACTCACGGCTTGAACAAAATGCGAATTGCATCCGTTGTACCATCAAGTAATGGGATATTTAAAAAGACAGTACTTACTTCAACAGTTTAAGGTAAAAAAAAAAAAAAAAAAACAAACAAAACTACTCGAATAAATTTACGTATCGTTCTTTGACGTTGTTATAAAAAATTATTAGGCAAATCGTGAAGGTAATTTAGTGTTTAGTGTCAATAAACGAATGAACAAGGGAGGGTGTGTATGTGTACGTTTTATGACATTTCATCATCTGAGCCATTTCCCCTCTTGCTTGACTCCATCACCTCCTCTTTTTCCACCTCCTTCACTTCGCCTCAATCTCTTCCTCACTCTTTCTCACTCCGTCTTCCTCTCTCATTGTATATTGCCACCCTGTCGACGACTCCGACGTCGCCGTCGCCGTCACTATCCGATCGTTGCGCCGCCGCCCCTTCTTCAGGGCGTCCTGCGAAACGATAGTATACGTTGTCTCCCTCATATCGATGACCTGACATTATAACGCACCAAACACATTATATATATATTTGTATACATACATACATACATACATAAACACACACACACAGACACACACACACACACACACACACACACACATATATATATATATATATGAATTATCTGCAAGTGAGTGCGCGGTGGCGGCGACGTCAGTGGCACAGGCGCAATCTATGCAGGCAACAAATTTATATACATTCATATACCGCCGTATCTCGTATAAAAATTGATGTACACTACACACACTGGACAAACCAATGCCATTGTCTTATCACGAAAGAATTGTATGATCAGACATAGCAGATGGAACGTATTACGTCGTTGGATAAATATTTGTCTCTGTGTGGCGGCAGCAGCAGTAGCAGTAGCAAAAAAATCAAAAACCTTCAATCTCCAGACAAATTTATATTCCATTTTTTCTTTCTTTTTTTTCCAACCACTTTTTTAACATATGACTATGAAAAAGTTGTTAAATCTCTTTGAAATAATTACAATTGTTGTATTAAGTAGATATTTGATGTTGTGGATTTATGTCACAATGTCGCAGCAAGAGATCAGAGCAAGATGAGTAAACGTGTAAGACCAGAAGAAAATGAGAGAGGTAGAGAGGGAATGAAAAAGGCAGAAACAGAGATAGAAGAGAGGACAACAGAAATACGGAGAAAAATCGACTGTCGTGTGACTCACGAGTTAGCGTGACTGACACTTGTGTGCGTTGTCAATGTATTAGGTGTATGGATTTAGTTTCCTTATTCTCCACCTATTTGCAACGACAAACTATTTTATTTTTCTTTATTTTTTTTTTTTTTTACTCGTTGCACACTGCTGCGCCACTTTCTTTATTAATTTTTAATCTATTCCAAAAATTATGTATATTCAATAAAAATCCACATAACACACATGTTCACACACAGACACACATATTTACACATGAGAATCAAGTGTGAAATAATAGAAAGAAAAGTAGAGATAAACGAATATATGTCCTGTTTCCAATGCAGATACTATACAACTCGTTTTTTTTTTTCTTTTTCTTTTGTTTTTTACCTTTGCTTTAGAATGTAGTACAAAGTGAATTTACCGAGTAGCTTTGACGAAACTACGATGGATAGAATTTTGCGAGGATGATACCCGCGTAGTAGTGGCGTTTTATTAGCAAACAGCCGCACACACAATTTTTTTTTGTTCCACTGTCCTGTGCCAATATTATGTATAGCAATACTGTATCTTCGTGATATATATATATATAAAACCCCTGGTTATGTATATATATATTAATCAACATACACCACCCTCCACAATTCACAATGTTCAGTGCTGCTACTGATGTTGCTGTTGCTGCTATCTCACCATCATCCGCGCTAACATGGCCGACAACACTATGTATAATAATTTCTTGTTCATTCGTTTTCTCTCTTTGTCCAACTTCGATAATTTTCCCTCTATATACGTACACCAACAAAATTATCTTTCTCACTCACTCTCATTCATACATTGATGGTATATTCTTGCCGAATCCGATTTTTATCATTTAATAGTTTAGTATGATGATTTTGAAATGTGTATTATTTTATAAATGTGTGATAATGAATTTTACCGTTTTAATTTATCCGAGATTTATTTGATCACTCACTTATTGTTTGTTTTTTTGTTGTCTCCCGTGGATATTCAATACATATGTATATATATATATGTGTGTATAATATATATTTTTTTCGCGATTTTAAATGGTACCAGTGTGTCCCATGAACGATAAAAAGAATTGCCGTTACGTTCTTATAACCAATGCCACAATAAAATTCGCTTACATTAAGCGATAACTGAGTTGAACGGAAGTGCGTTTTCATGATTTTCTGACGGATGTTTTTTTATTAAATAATTTTTTTTTTTTTTCTTCATTGTTATGTTTTTAAATCTTACGAGTGGCAGCGCTGAACGGCGCCATTTTGATTACGATTTAAATTACTCTTTATAAATGAAAGTTTTTATTACAATTAAAATATAAAAAAGTACATCTTAAAATATTTTAAAATATATCAAAAATATACTTACACAATGAGAAAAAAAATATCACCTTTTCATTTTCATCTTTTCTTCCCTCTCATATTTTTTATTTTTTCATCGTTTGTGTTTGTCCAACAATTCTCATTACCGAAATGCGAGATTCAAATCTAAAATGTATAAGAAAATAAATTCTCTAAAATATGATGAATAAATTTATCATATCAGATATTGTTGATAATTTATGTTGAACTTTGTGTAAATTTCAATTACAAATTGCTAAACTCATGTGCCCTCTATCGGCATGAATTATTGCAAAAATTCTAATTTACTTCTACATCTAACCAATTTTGAAAATAACGGTCATTTTTCATAAAATTTATATAAAGTGCCAAAACATCCGTTAGATTGCAAGTCTTTTAACCTATTGCAATCAAGATTTTCTCATTCTCAGTCGATTTGTCCGTTTTTATTCCTTCTCACTTCTCTCCCTGCATTGGTGATTTCACTCTCTCTCTTTATACCTCAAGTCTCTATGACTCTCCTTATCTAATATAGAGAATGTATATATATTTTTTTTATTTACATGTACATGCAATACCACCTTTCGGCGGCGCCCACACATCGGGCTGAGAATTCGCGGTTGAGACGTGTGTAGATATATAATATGGCGGATGTAAAAACTTTTGGGATGTCTCGTGGTACGACATATCACTACAGTCAAAGGAGAATCATCAATTGATGGTTAATTGACGACGAGACTAGGAAAGGGACATGAGAAAAGCTATTGACCGGTGAGAGCGAGAGGTTTACTGTAGATCACATTCAAGAAAACGGAGAAAAACGTGATTGTAATAAAAAAGACAAGGGTGCGGTGATGTGAAGATCCTGTTTTTCAAATAAAATATTAAATAGATAAATGGCTGAAGCGGTATGAGAAATAAAGAAAGAAGAGCAATGGCCCTATGCGTAGATCAGTGTAGATACATCTCGATCAGCTGATTGAAAAAATACTTGAATTACGAATCAGCGACATGTAAGAAAGCGTTCACGAATACGTTATTTCCCGCTGCCATCAGCGGCAAAAAGACGCTGTGGTTCGAAATAAACAAAAAAAGCAAATAGAATAGATATAGATTTGTCGTGGGTCTACTTACGATTAATATTTAATTGAAAATATTATTCAAATATTGTCTTGAAAGTGTAAAAATTTTAATTGGCAATGGGGAATAAACATAGCTGTTGCGGATATTCGAGTCCACAGGGAAACAGAAAAGATCTTAGTGGTGAGAGCGCTACTCGAGGACTGGAAGAACATCTTCCAGAAGGTGAATACAGTGTCACTAATTTGCAACACATAAGTGAACGAGAGCCGGAAGATTGGGATTCTGATCCTTCGTTACATCCTTGTGCTGGTACAATATTTATGGAACGATCTAAGCAAGCAATTGAAAGTGAGATACAAATATTTATGAAATCAAATCTATATGTATTTGTCTTTGAATACTGATTTGTTTATTTATTTTATTATAGATGGCATGGTGAGAAAAAAGAGTCAGCATCAAATAGCTGATACTAGACCACTGAAAAAAAGCAGCAGTTGTAGCACCATTTATTTGGACGACAGCACAGTTTCTCAGCCAAATCTGAAAAATACTGTTAAATGTGTCGCGTTGGCAATTTATTATCATATTAAAAATCGAACTTCCCAACGGCAAATCGATATATTTGACGAAAAAGTCCATCCACTTACAGTGAGTACATATAAATATTGGACGGAATTATTAATTTAATGTGACTAATTTATTTATTAAATTCAAACAGAGAGATGGAATAGCGAATGACTACGATAAACATAATCCTGAGCACAAACAAATTTATAAGTTTGTTAGGACTCTATTTAATGCTGCTCAATTGACTGCAGAGTGTGCAATAATAACACTCGTATATTTGGAACGTTTACTTACATATGCTGAAATTGATATAACACCTGCCAACTGGAAACGTATTGTTCTTGGTGCTATTCTATTGGCCTCAAAAGTCTGGGATGATCAGGCTGTTTGGAATGTTGATTATTGCCAAATACTTAAAGACATTACGGTAGAAGAAATGTAAGTATTAATTATATAATTAATATATTAATGATTTATTTTCCAATTATCCAAACAATATAAATTATTTCAAGGAATGAACTTGAACGACAATTTCTTGAAATGTTACAATTTAACATAAATGTACCGTCAAGTGTCTACGCCAAATATTATTTTGATCTCCGTACGTTGGCAGAAGCAAATGAATTAACATTTCCTAGTGAACCATTGAGTAAAGAAAAGGCACAAAAACTTGAGGCAATGTCAAGGGTATATGAGGATAAAGTGACAACTGAAGTACTACGAAATGGTATCAAGAAGTGGTCGAGCTTGGACAATGTGTGTACAGGTGGACCAAGACGTAGTATCGCCATTCTCTCATAAAATGCCAAATAGAAGTGTGTATATGAGACTAAGAAAATTTACGATTTCGTAGTATGAATTTATAGAGAATAACGATGGAACTTTGTGGAGAAAATTAGTGTAAAGGTGATGACTAATAAGAAGAAATGAATGTAGTTTTTCGACATTCCATCGTAGGAAAAAAAAAAAGGATCATGAAAATTTCAACAAGTTTTATTAATCATTGTAACGTGAAACAGACTTTATGAATATCAAATGACGCGATAGTGATTTGTTACCAAGTCTTAGTAGTATCTAAAGATGAAAAAGTTTGATTTTTTAACTGCGATATTGGTGATTATAATCGTCTGAATGAAAAAAAAGAGAGAAAGGGAAAAAAAGTCATGCCAACTAATTGTGAGATCAGCGTTGAAGTTTTTCTGTTTTTATGTTTTTTATTTACATATTCGATCGCTTATCGTTCAATTAAATTGGTGCGATAAAATAAAGAAATGATAAAGACATTGGTACACATAATACGTAATAGCCAATAAAAGCCCATTCGTCTCCAGGCTCTAATAATCCATGCGTATATATGTGTGAATAAATGAATGAGTGTGTGATGGCAACGAGAAATTGACAATTTCGAGGATTCTTATAACCACGACGTCATCTACAATTTAATTCACGTGAGTCATTGGATGACGAAGTTTCATTTCCGTCAATTAACTAAGTGATAAATGTTTTTCAATATTGAAAGTATTTTTCGCTTATTGATTTTTTTTTCTCTTCGTATTATCTGCTGATTGCTTGATAATGATAAATTAATATTTCCATAAAACATTCATTTAGATAAAGATTGAAAGTAATTTGCATATTATAATTAACATATTGTGCCCATCCCACAGATAAACGGGACTAATTTTGATAGTTCACTCTCTATATTTTTGTAAGAACAAACATAAAAAAAAAAATGATTCCCATATGAGCAAATCAATGCAAGTTTTTGTTTTCTACTTGAGTCTTTAATAATACGTACGTGTGCATGTGACAGCTATTATATACGTCCATCAATCAATATTCCCATTGAGATTAAACAAATGACAAAAATGAAAAAAAAAAAAAAAAAAAAAGAAAGAAAATATAATAAATTAATATAATTATGACAGATAGAAGTGAAATACGGCTCCAATGTGATTTCATAAAACTTCTGCATTTATCTACAAATTTGTTAATAAACTAGCGATTATATGCAATGATCGACTATCTGCCAATTTTCTTGTATCCATATGCATATGATTGATAATTGCGCCAATGTTAATGTAAGGATTTTTATGTTAAATGATGACCAAAAAAAAAAAAAAGAGGTCAATAAAAATATTTGTACTTATACATATATTCATGGAAAATGATATATATTATAATTTGAGCCTTTTTATATCATCAGAACGTAAGTCAGTACGTAATGCTGCAATTTTTCGTACTTCCGCTGGTGTTAATCTCCATGCAATCGCATCAGCACCACAATAATCGGCCAGCTCTTCAACTTTCTCTACTGAAAGTATGGTGGCAATTTGTGTAAGTCGAGCAAATTTATCACGCACTGACCAGGAAGTTGCAGCGGCCAAGTAACTTGCCAATGACCTTATTTCTTTATCCAAAATAAGTCCACCGGGCTACGAAGAAGATAATTTTATCAAGTAAGAAAATATTGATTAATCACATTGTTTCAATTTAATATTAATATTTATCATTTAATTTTTTACCCTATTGAACGTTGATTTTAGCACAACTTTTTCCAATCTCATTGTTACCTCAGATGTGAGAATACCAATGAGAGCATCATAATTCGCTGTTGTTAAACTATCTTTGAATGCATTTAACAATCCCTCAAGATTCAATATCAAAGTTTGTACGAAAGGTTCATCAGTTTCATAACGCAACAATTCGTCTTCATTAACTTGATGATTAATTGAAAGAAATGAATCAACCCAGGGAGTAATTCTTGGTTTTACAGCGCTTGCACGCAATTGTTCCATTCCATAATCTATTACAGAACGTAATGTGCTTGTAACACCTTTCATTCCCGCCAAGCAGCTGTCAATTTTATCACGATCCTTCTGCTGCATTTGTGGAAATGCTGCGTCTATTTCTGCACCTAAACTTGTGCTAAGTGTTTCCACATATTCAATACTGACATCGGTGTTATTTAAATATGCTAAGAACATTAATCGCGCATATTCAGTATCAGAAGCTTGAAGTCGACCATGTTGAATACTTGTTTGTAGGACATTATATGCTTGTGCTAAATCCAAATAACCTGCCGGATATCCTTGACGTAATCGTGATTTCAAGCGATTAGAAAATTCACCTTCAAGAATACCACATGCCATGTTAACTATTGCACACACGCCATCAACACTCCAAGTTGAAATACCTCGTCGTACACATTTTTTTACGATATAAAAAACATCGTCCACCATACTAGATGTCTGTTGATCTTGCTCCAATGTATCCATGCCCAATGCTTTATTTACACTCTCTTCCAAGAAATATCTCTCCAATGCAAGATAAGCTCCAAGTGTTTCCTGCATTGCATGAGATAATTCAGAATTTTTCATCATTACTTCAAATTCATGTAATTCATATTTGCGCTGTTCCACGTCTGATGTCGCAATTTCTAAATCATTTATTATTCGTCGTCGTAAAAATCTTATATATAATTCTGATCTAGCATGCATAAGTGTTAATTCTTCTAAAAGTAAATCCAAAGTTTTTGGATCAGTTTTTTCACCTGCAGTTTGTTTACGTGAATAATCATTTATTATCTGAACTTTTTTAGATATATTACGATTTTTCATAAATTCAGAAATAATACGTTTAATTTGTCTATCACATTCTTTTTGTAGGATACTTATAGTTTTTGCTAATCTTCCAGGGCCATAATATGTTTCAATAATAGGCTGATGGATTTCAATAATTCTTGCGATTCCCTCAAATAACATGGTCATTGTATCCGCATATACAACTGCTGCTCTATCACTGTTACTTTTTGTATCCAGTGCTGAACGTAAATTTTTCTGTGATGTCTCTTGCAATTTTGTACCAAGATACAAACAAAATTTACTCAATCCTTCATCATGCATTCCCAATAGTGGAAATATCTTGAAGAATCTCTCGACAGAAGCAAGATCTTCTGATTTTACGGCTTCGTCGAATTTACGAGTGACAACTGTACGTAATTGCAATGCTGCTTGTCGAAGAGTAGTAAGTGATCCGGCAATGCTCACGCGTTCCTCAGAAACGTCATCAGCAGTGCGCTCTAATAATTTTTGATCCATTGATAAATATCTACGAACATGAGCCGCTCCCTGTTCATAATCTTCATTTCTTAATGCTGTTGCCACACCTTCTGAACAAAGTTGAAGATCTAGAATGTCGTGTACTCGACTCTGACATTCACATACTCGACTCTAAAAAAAAAAAAATATCAATGATATATGACCATTGAAGTTAATAAAATGTATTATCAAATAATAATATTATATGAAAGTGAATATATTTACTCGTGCTAAATCTAATTGACGAACTTTTGCGCTAACAGTTTCAGCTAATTTATTTGTTTTATCAATAATGTCGCGAAATTTTTCACCCTCAGACCGGACAACAGCAACATTTGGTAATATCTTATTAATATTCTGTAATTTAGCTTCCACATGACAATACCTTTGAAGCATTTGTTCCAATTCTTGATTGACACGTATCTACATTGTCATAACAATATTCATAATGAGAAATAAATTTAAGGTTAAGTAGATACTTTTAATATATAAGAAGAAAAATAAACTTTAATTTTACCTCGGCATTATCTAAATTATGACAGATTTCAGCTAAATTTTCTTCTGTAATTGGCAACGGCATAGTGTCAATTAATTCTTTATTAATCATTTTTTATAATTCCATTGAAATAAATACATGGAAATAAACGTTGGCAAATATGAAACGTCAACTGTCACACGGAATTCGAATGTCCTGACATCTGGTCAATTATAACTATTTACAAGAATTGATAATAATTTTAGATAAAATAGATATCAATGTAACAATATTATGTATAAAATTAGAAAAATACGTTTTTTCTTTTTCTTTAATCAATTATACAAATACCAAAGTCAAAATTAAATAATTTCATAATAATTTATAGGTAATTATATTACCGCCAAAAATTTATTGAAATAATAAAAATATATAATAGTTGCGCGCGCATGATTAACGATATATATTTGAATAAAGTAATACAATAACAAGGGCTATTTTGCAAATTAGAAATTTTTTCAGTGTACAGTGTGCAATCAACAAATAATTTAATTAACGTATACATCTTGTATTCTCACGATATACTTGTAAAAATTTTGAAATTATCCATTGTCATACAATTTAACTGCATCTTCTTCATGCATAGGTATTATTATTGGTCTTCATAAATTATGATGAGATATAGTAATTGTTAAGATCTAATATATTCATTTTTTTTTTCTATAAATTTTCAGACGACAATCTTACACATCTCATTCGCAATCAGAATTCTAAAATAGAATCCGTGTGATGGAGGTCATTAGTATCATCAAATCATAAAGACCATAAAATTTTTATTGATTATATGACTATACTTTTTATGACCCACTAGAAGCGAATTTTTTTTTCAAAGTAAATGCGTTGTTTGGACGCCTACTTCTATCTAATAGATATATCTTCCTCAGATCGTAATATGAATGGTGAGTTTGTTTGTATCTAAGAAAAAAAAAAAGAAACAATACAAAAAAAAATTGTCCATTACAGAAATATATCAAGTAATAGAATTATATTTAATATAGTTGTTAATACACAATATACACAATTATTAACACATTTTTTTTTTATTTTCACTCTACAATGTAAATAAAGGTTATGAAGGAGTAGGACTTTCTTTTTTGTCATTTCAAAAGCTAGGAGATATGATACGATAATACACATGAACCGCTATACGATGTTAAGAAAAACAAACTAAAAAAAAAAAAAAAGAAGAAAAGGAACAAGCAAAAAAATATCACATGTCCCCATCGTGAGATCTGTGTTTTATCTCAGTGACTCCAAGTAAGAATATATATACATTCAGTACCCAACTCGTCTCTATAGTCGCACAAGAGTATTTGTATATGTGCGAAAACAGTGGAATAAAAAATGAGATCTTGGGCCATATGAAGAGAAAAGAACTCGCGACGACACCTCATCTTCTTCAGGATGATCTTATAATAGCAATACATCCTTTCATATAGATCTTGACAAGATTCATATGAAAAGCGGGCTTGCTTGCTCTCATTCTCTCAATTATCTTGTGTGTGTGTGTGTGTGTGTTTATATATATTCACATGTGATATATACCCAGAGGTGAGCCTGAAAAAAAAAAAAAGGAAAAAAAGCAGAACAACATGACGATGCTTTTGGTATATGCATATCTGACAGAAGCGCGGCCAATCAACCCTGAGGTCAAATAACAACAACAAAAAATAAAAAAATGAGATATAAAAGAATGTGATGAGATGGTATCACCATTGTAATAATCACAATGCGATCTCTCGCGCTTCTCATTTCACATCGTTGACAAAATGCGTGTATACTCTTGCCCAATATTCTGCACACACCCATACACATGTGACCTTTATATTAGCCATATAGATATATTTGTAGTCTTTTTGGAAAGGATTTTTCGCCATTGGTCAGGTTTGTTGCATGCCAACAACTAATTCAACCACTGCCAATTTCCATGTGCAACTGAGCAGATTCATATATAATCATACGTGGAATTTTATTCATTTATTGAATATAGTGCAAAGGTAGCGTGTAGTTTATATGTACTATATATGGTATATATGGTATATATGAATATATATATTCAATGACACGTTACACTCTTCGCCCAAAGCTACAAACACGTGCTAGTGAGATCAATTGATGAGCGTTGATGACTGGTTTATCGTTCTCTCTTTTCTCACTAGAACCTATCATCATCATCATCTACATCTCGTGCATATAAACAGATTTTCGTGATTGTGCACACGTAAATGTTATAGCTCGAAGCAAATGCTTACGTACAACGAATAGTCTATATACATAGTGTAATGTTAAATTCAGCTTTCACAGATGAAATTATGTATAGAAATATATATACATAATATTACAAGTTAGAGGTCAAAGAATTCAAAATTTTTATACAAAATTATTTTTAATGAGATGTTATTATATGACGTGTTTGAAGGGTAAAATTTTGATGACTTTCATATATTGTAGTGTGTAATTGCGACTCTGATGCTGTTGTTAATTTTTGTGAAAAAGGAGAATTTTAATTAGCTGAAATATTCTCGAGTTTGCTTGTTAACGCCTTAACGTAAAACTATTATACTTATTTCGCACTCAATTATTTTAGCGAATCTCTTTTAAAAAAAATAATAATAATAAAGAAATGACAGGATGAAATATTAAAATTAAACTGTGAGATGAAAGAAATAATATTCAAATGAAATAATAGTTATAACAATAATAATTTTAAAGAAAGGGCCGACATGTCCAGCATTTGTGTTTACAGAGACACTATACAACATGATGGTATGCGAGGTCGAAATAATATTTGCTTGATAAATGTGGTTTGAATACGCTAATGGAGCACGACGTTAACTGTATACCTACACTTCACAAAATGAATGATGTGCGTGTTCTCTGTTTCGTGCCCATATACTTGACGCACATCATTTAAACCATGGCTTAGTTATTATATGTATATATATGTACACACCTCATACGACTTTTCAATATAACATATGTGGTTGATATCCCAATGCATATAGGGTGTACGTAATGTAAACACTTGTCCGTGTATTTACTGAGAGGCCAAAGAAGATAATAAAGAATACCACGACAACCAATTGAGTACGTTAAACTGGTAGCATTGATTGTAGGGGGTATAATAATATTTGATAAAAATGTGAACATATATAATATATAATATATGTATATATATTCAAACGCGGGGCCAGAGTTGAGATGTTTACAAATCAATTATTATTTACATGTAGTATCCTTTGTAAATTTTTTTTGTTTTTCTAAATTTTCACTGCATGTCATTGTCAAAAATGGAGAAAAAAATAAATAAATAAACAACATGAATTGTTCATAGAACTATAATTTATCTCTGTTCTGTTTTAGATAAGTGGAAATCGTGGTAAAAAAAAAAAAAAAAAAAAAAAAAAAACAATTAAGAATATGAAAGAAGGAAAAGAGTTGATTCAAGAACAGGACATCCATAGTGTGGTGGATTATGGGTGAAAGAAAACGGAGTGGTAGAGGGGCAAGTGAAGTTGTAGCTTCACAGGTGGACAGTCGTCACCCTGACAGGTCAGTGATAGGATTAATCTCTTGCTCCTTTCTCCTCTTCTCTTCTATTTATCCTATCTATTTTTATTACTTCTATTGTTTGTCTTTTTACACTTTGCTAGTGAGAAAAAATCATATATAACATTTATGTTAACTGAGTTGTTTACATAATATTGAGAAGAAAAAAATGATTGATCGAAGAGAAAGTGGATGATAGTGTGGGGTGTACATTGATATATATGAAAACTCCAATGAATAATAATTATGATGACTGAGGTAATTAAATTTACTGGTGGTGTTGCCGGTGATTTTTTAAAGGACGCAATGGCAACACAAAAATTTGCCGATGTTGCTTTGTGTTGTTCTGGTGGTCAGAGATTTTTAGCGCATCGCCTCATCTTATCAGCTGCCAGTCCTTATCTATATGTAAGTATCAATCAATAATAACAAAAATTAATTTTATTTATTTGAACATAAATTACAATTTATTACACATATGCTTTTAATTCATTGGGGAAATGAGTGTGAGTTTATTACTTTCTTATCTTCCGGTTGATCAACTGAAATGAACCTTCATCGTCCTCGTCATCATCATCATCATCATCATCATGATTATTATTATTTTTTTGTCATTTAGGGATGATTTTTTTTTCCAAAGTCATAAGAAATACACGTGAACATTATTTTTATGTATTTAAAAATATCAGGTATAATGTTTCAATATTTATGTACTGATATCTCTTTTTATTTTTTAAATTCATTGATTTTTTTTTATTGTATTTATTGCATTCTTTTTAATTTTTTCTTATTAGTTCCTCATCGAGGAAATGACTTGTCATGTTCTATTAATAACCATTTGATAACATCAATAGAATTATATTTATCCTATACAGACGGTTTGTTTTTTTTTTCTTATTTTCTATTTCTCTATATAGGAAGTTCTACGGGCTCATGGAACAATCGTTGGGCAGTGTGAAGTCATTACGGTGATCCTCGCAGAGATTGAGGGCAATGATCTCGAAGCAATTCTGAGTTTTCTTTATACGGGAAGTGTTATGGTACCAAAATCAAGATTAGAAACATTTTCAAGTGCAGCTGATGCTCTTAAAATCAAAATACCACCATTACCATCTATATTGACACTATTTAATAATCCTATAAATGATTTTAATCGGTATAATTATCTTGACCATCAAACAAAAATTGAAGAGAATAATGTGCAGAATAATCCAAGAGCAAATGATATGAGAAAAAATTTCACAAAAGACATTGGATTAAATTTAAAAATAACACCGAATGGTTGTCTTAAGAAATTGTTGTCATCACAAAATTATCACGATGAAGTTGAAAATTGTTGTGTAAATTTAAAACTCCCAGAAATTTTATCGGGAGAAGTTGTTAAATTAAAATCGTATGTAGCAAATCGAGTAATTGCATCACCTTGGTGTCAAATTGCAAAACTATATCATTCACCAAAATTACCATCGACCATTCAACAAACTAATGATATATTATCTACTGATATCAATCATGTAAGTAAACATTTAATTAATTTATTTTTATATACGTATATATTCAAATCAAAACATGATTATGAATGTAATGACTATTATCATCTATAGAGTAGGTTATGATTTATACAATACGTGTGTATTGTGTGCTCTTCACTTGCGGTTAAAATAAATTTTTTATTATTTAAATAATTTATTATCGGTAATTTAATTATCGTTAATTCATGGTTAAGATGATGAGGTTAAGGTGTGCTAGTAATTATTAATACTAATTATTGGTTGTGCTTTGGGTGTAAAAACTCATAAAATAATATTCAATACCGTTAGAATCAAGTCAAAGAAAATAATATTAATATTAAAGTTGGATTGAGTTGAGCTCTGTGATCTTCCGATTGCGGTTTCACGAGAATATTTCGTGACATTGATCTGTTGAAAGAATTGATAAAAAAAATTAATGACACGGTGTAAATCAACTGCTCACTGCAATAAGCACATTAATATGTATTACAATGTTTCAGGAGGGTATTCCAGTGTCGGCTGCCTTTTCATCGACTGCTTCACCGTATCATTCTTCTATTACCCACGATCATTTGACGGGGTCTTTGTACGAGACTGATGTAGGCGTTAAAAGAATGTACAACCCTGATAGCCATGACCCATCAGATAATATTCCTCTCGATTACCCTCAGGACATGTCGCGATCTACTCAAATGATAACAACATCAGCGAATATCCATAAAATTGACGATGATGAATCTCTAAAGAATATTTTGCACTCATCGCAAATTCATTTATCATCATTGGATCAATCAAAATTTGAATTTCAACATGATCAATTATCAGAAATAACACCCAAAAGTTTAAATATCGCAATGGCCAGTGGTCTGTCTCAAGACCTTGATAATAAAAAAATATCTCTGGGTACCGTTCAATCCATTAGATGGAACGATAATAACAATAACAACAACAACAACAACGATAATAATAATAATAACAATAATAATAATAATAATTCAGTTGATTTAAAAAATGGCGAGATCACTTTCACAAATGATCAACAGTACAAATGCCATATTTGCAAAAGAATATTTATCAATCGGACATTACTGAAGGTAATTTTTCTGCAGTATGTATGCTAAAAAAATAAAATAAAATATAAAATTAATATTACCATAATATTTAAGTTTTATACATGTTTAAATATTTCAATAATAATTTATTATTATAATATATATAATAATAAAAATAATTTTATTTGTGTTCAAAGATGCATGGTCGATGCCATTCCGGCGAGAAACCGTTTCGATGTTTGGATTGTGGCAAGGAATTTTCTCAACTACGAAATTATAAATACCATCGAAGCGTGCATGAAGGTACTGGAGAATTCGCTGGTACGTGTCCCGAGTGCGGTAAGTGCTTCAATGATCGTGGATACTTAGGATCCCATATGAAAATTCACAGAAATAGGAAGGAATACGCATGCCAAGAATGTGGCAAGAGTTTTAATCAACGTGTCGCTTATAATATGCATGTGAGAATTCATACGGGCGTAAAACCTCATCATTGTGAGCAGTGTGGTAAAGCATTTTCTCGGAAGATGCTGTTGAAGCAACATTTAAGGACACACTCCGGAGAAAGGCCATATCAGTGTCACATTTGTCATAAAGCTTTTGCCGACAGATCCAATATGACACTTCATACGAGACTTCATACAGGCTTGAAACCTTATCAGTGCGATATTTGTTCAAAAGCATTTACAAAGAAGCATCATCTTAAAACACATTTGAATTATCACACTGGCACAAAGCCCTATTCATGTCCAAATTGTTTAGTTGCATTCTCTCAAAGCAGTAATATGAGAACTCATTACAAAAAGTGTATGGTGAATAAGCCTGACGGTAGTGCGAGTAATAAAATAGAGAGTTGATGGATTATTTTCTTTAGCCTTATGCATAAGTATTTTACGATCAACTTATTATGTTTATGAAAAAGTAAATTAATTTATTTAGGAAATAAAATTATAAAAAAAATTTTATTTATTGTAAAAAATCACCAGATTTTTTTATATGTGTTTACAGCTAGAACGTGGATTATAGTGGAACGTTAGAAAGTTATATATAAGAATATAAGTTTCTGGTGGCATATAAATTTCATCGTACCCGAGGGATAATGTTCTGACAAATATGGGAACCTTTGTAAGAGGCGATAAACTTCCAAGTTGAAAAGATTGATGGAGTGTCATCGGTATATCTACCTACTGTTATTCTTTAGGGTAAACGCTCAGTGCAATTTTATTTTTTTCTTCATCATTTCACAAACGACTTTCTATAGATCAAATGTGCAAACCAACCGCACATATATATAGCTATACCTCGCTTCTCACGTCAAGTTTTTAATTAGATGAAAAAATTTACAGTTTTATTTCAATACGTGGTTTGTCAAACATCGTGTGGATATTTATATTTACAGTTGGACGAGTAAAGAAGAAGTTGGTTAGAGTTGATCCGAAATTTATTTGATGCTCGCAGTATGCAAATAAAATTAACATCAGCCCACTATCTATAAACATCTATTCATCGAAACCGAAATCAATAAATCACGTCTTTTTTTATCGTAGTGGCTCACGGTAATATATCAGTATTAAAACGATTATTTAACTTTTTACACAAATTATTATCCTGTAAATTGGTAGTGATTTAAGATTATAATGCATTTGAATTATTAGTACGAAAAAAAAAAAAAAAAAAAAAAAAAAAAAATTATTTTTATACATTCACCTACGGTAATTTTACATATTTCATTTTATTCATTCTTCCATAATCTAATAATACTTTCTCGACGAATACCAATGTTTTGCCTATTTTTTGCTTGACTGTTTATCGTCTTTTAGTTGCTTTCGCGACTCTGATATTTTTCCATTCAATTTGCCGTCTTCCTTTCCCTTTAGTGTGAAAAAATTTGATGAAATTAATAATCTATATACTATTGATTCTTAAACAACTTATGTGTGTATTATAAAATCGTTTACTTTTTGAATGAGTTTACTATTTTTTCTAATATAAGTCTTTCCATTTTTTGAAATAAAAGTTTTGCGAGCCCACTCGTCCCTTTCAATCAACCAAATTCGCTGGTACTCATTCGCCAACAGTTGATCCATACAAACATGTGATTCTCTATATTATATGAAAAATCAAGTAAATAAAATAAATTAATGAATTTTATGGTTCATCATAATGCCGTATTAATCCATCCATCATGCAATTACTTCTCATATGACGGTGTAAAAATTTTCAATGTGGAAAATTCCGACGAAACGATGTTATCTGATTTTTTCTGTAACGTAGCTGGAGTCCAACATTTAAAACTAATTGCAGTCATTTTGATATCGTAAAACGAGAAAGGACTGAAGATTGATGAACGTATTAATATTTTAAATTAGTTTAGAGTCGCTTGGTGGCGAATTTTCGTACTAGTATTTCTTTTTTTTTTTCAAATGACAAAACGTTAGTGTTTGTTTTAAAATTATTTTTATATGTAATTTATTGATAACTGTTGAAAACAAAAAAAAAATAATAATATAATTAATAAATGAATATATATACAGATGCTAAAAATTTTATTTTATTGTAAGTCGATACAAAAATATTGATAAATTTTATATTTCTACTTTTTGTGTAACAAGGCAAGTGACATGTTGGGTTTACGAGTATTATTTTTCGTGCATATAAAAATACTATGCACGTATCTATTATCAACAAGTTGTTATCTCGGTTCATCCGGCTTTGATAATGGTTGAAGTGAACCTGGTTGTACCCATGAAAAACCTCTGCCTGTTTTTTCCGGCTCACATTTCTGATATATGACAAACAATTTTTATAACATTAAATACGTATATTTATAAATTCAATTTTTCATAAATAAGTTTCTAAATGAATGAAATATATGTAACCTTTTGTTCATATATTTTACGTCTAATCGGTTCATGAATTTCTGCATCCCATGCACTGAATTTTATGTAATGAGCATCATCAGTTTCAGGAGCATCATAAACATGATTCAAACTTTCTTTGACACATTTTTTCGCTCTCAATCGAAATTCCTCCAAATTATTCTCTAATCTGTATACAATAGAAATAAAGTAATTAATAATAATGAATTAATAATTTTATTAAAGATACTTACAATGCAGCGGCATCCTCATTAATAGCTTGCATTTCAGGATCAATTTTATTCAATACTTTAGTTATAAATTGCACTAACTGAAAGACTCTATTGCTTTTTTTCCACTCACGAAAACCCGCCGCTGTGTTAAGTTCACCAGTAACTGGATGAATCAATGGATGGAAGACTTTTGTTTGAAAGGCAACTTTCTGTTGGAGTAACGGTAGAAAATAATTGCAAGAAGATTGCGAGTTGTTACTTTTTTATATTTATTTTCATTAAACTCACTGGGCATTCACCATCAGGAAAATTGTCGGGTAACGTAATTGTAAATCTGAAAACTGCTCCTTGATACATTCCTTGACGAACAAATAATACTCCAAACCACACTAGAACCAAAAATACCAAGTCCATTTTTTCATCGGTATTTGATTTATTTAAATTATTGTTATTATTATTTTTTTTTTTGATAACTCACAGAAAGAGTTTTTAGCCGATGGTATGATATAAATTCCTCTCAAGTCTTGTGTTTGCAGTATATTACTGCAAACAAAAAAACAAAAAAAAAAAAAATAGAAGAAAAATTGAGATCAAGAAAACAATTGTACCTTTGGATCACTATTGATGAATAAAAATCATTTCATTCTTTCTTACTATTCTGACAATATACTGTATTCACGAAGATAAACAATGTATTCTGTATTATTTTGTGCAACGGTTGGACGGTCAATCATTCTAATTGATGTATTTAGCTGAGAATCACCATCAGAGGTACCAGGTAAGATTTTCCTAAATGATCCTGCTCGTTTGAGATTATCCTCCTCCTCCCCATCGAACTAAAAATAAAATCACTGTAATTAAAATAACCAACAAAAATTATCCAAATAAAACAAAAACAAAAATAATAATAATGTATTACGTCATTATGACAATAAAAAATAAAATTAAAATGATACGTAATAACATAATGAAAAATAATCCAATAACCTTTGAACTTGTTCCTGGCTCGGGATTCATACTTGAACATACTTCCACCACAATTAATATATCACAATCGCCATCAACACAATCAATATCTATAAGTGATATAATTATTTTATCACTACGATTGACATCATTTATTTATTATTACTATTATTGTCAGTCTCAACACACACACAAACGCGCGCGCGCGCATACACGTACTTAATACTCACCGATGCACTGTAATCATAAAGGTGTATTATTCTGTATGTGAAATTTACTGAACCAGAGAGAGATAGAGAAACGTGACCATCGCGCTGGCATTTTAGAGTGGGGGATAACTTATGGTTCAAATAATCGGCGCGACAAGAATGGCGGCGCCTTAGGTTGCGGCTTCACGAAAAACGTTATTGTGAACGTTTTGGATGACCAGTAATAAAATACATATTTGGTATATATTTTCAGTTTGGGTATATATTATCATGGATAGATGCATGATATAAATATAAAAATAATTTTGATAATTAAGATAAAAGTGGATAATTTGTGTAAATAATTGGATTAATTAATTACGTGGATGAGTTCTAGTCAGAATTTTTTTCAACATAGCCTTAGTTTGTTATTGAGAAATAAGCCGCGAGGACCAGCTGTCAATACAAAGCGATGACAATTGCAAGTCGACAATTGGACTTGTATAATTGTCTTTAGTAAATATACAGAGGGTGTATATAAATAAAAAGTTGATAAAAAGTATTGAAATGGCAGCGGAGATAAAGCCTGCGCCCGGAGCAACTAATGACAAATTCTGTTCAAGCCGCAAGCCAATTTTACTGTCGAAATTGGAAGGTTGCAATGATGATGTTAATGCAGCAATTATTATTCCCAAAGAAGATGGTGTCATTAGCGTTTGCGATGATAGGTATGAATATTTATTATTATTTTTTCAATAATAGTAATTAATCATGTTAATAATTGCTACTTAATATTATTTAGTACTTTATTATGTATGAGTTTTCTCATGTGTTGATGAGAAGAAATTTCATGGAATTGATAAGAATTCAGAGATTCTATGTATATTTATTTATTTATTTATTTATTTACAGAACTGTGAGAGTTTGGTTGAAACGTGATTCGGGTCAATATTGGCCAAGTGTTTGTCAATCAATGGCTGCTGGAGCAACAGCTATGCATTATCATGTGCAAAGCAGAAGACTTTTTGTTGGTCTTGAAAATGGATTTATTGATGTATGTAAATATTTAATATTCAATTTGTATCGTAAAATTTCTCAATGTGTATTATATTATTTTTATTATTAATATTTACTATAGGAATTTTTAATGGAGCAAGATTACAATCGCATGACTGCAATGAGAGAATATACAGCACATCAGGCGCGTGTTGCAGGTGTAGTATATTCTAATCTTCATGAATGGGTGTTGAGTGTTGGAAGAGATAAGCTATTTCAATTGCATTGCGCAGAAACTGGTCGACGATTTACTTCATTCGGTAAAATGAATTACAGTTATTTTGCAGACAGTTGGTACACAGCATTGCAGTATCCTTTTTATTCAATCTTATTTTCTTTATAAAAATTTCATGATAAATTTATAAAATGATAGAAAAAAAAATACAATTTGATATTTATCTTTAACTATTCAAAGATTTGATGAACAATCAAAACATGCGTTTCTTGGTGATTATGCCGGTCAAATAACGATGTTGAAAGTAGAAAGTGAAAAAATCACAGTCGTAGCAATTTTTGCTGGACACAGTGGCAGTATCAGAACACTCGCTTGGGATCCGGAGAAACAATTATTATTTTCTGGCAGCTTTGATCAGAATATACGAGTTTGGGATATTGGTGGACGTCAAGGAGTTGCATATGAACTTCATGGCCATCGCAATAAAGTAACTGCGTTGTGCTTTGCTGGCAATGAACAATTGTTATTTTCTGGCGGTGAAGATGGTGTCATTGTGTGTTGGAATATGGCAACTTCTAGACGTGAAACCGCACCATGGGAAGAGTCTGATACTTGCCAGGTAATTTCAGGAATATACATTAATTAATCTCAAGTACTAACAAAAAAATTTGAATAACAATAAGATATAATAATATTCATTCATATTTTGATTTAGTCTTGTGGACGACCTTTCATTTGGAATATGAGAGCGATGATGGATCAACGGCAATTAGGATTGAGACAACATCACTGCCGGCATTGTGGTAGAGCATTATGTGGTCGTTGTACATCACAACGATTATCAATTCCTGCAATGGGTTTTGAATTTGAGGTCCGAGTTTGTGATCCCTGTCACATTCAACTTAAAGCAGCAAAGTAAGTCTTACTAATAGCATTAACCATTTTATTTTTACACAATTTCTTTAAATTCAATTTTATTATATAAGTTACCATTTTTACTTGTGTCACTTCTAATGTCGTCATCATTAATTTTTGTTTTATTTTCGTTCATGACTAAATAGCCAAACGTCTATGGCATCGTTTCACGATGCAAAGCATAGCATTACCTCGATGGATATTGATGTGTCACGACGAAAGTTACTGACTGTTGGCCAGGATCGAATAATTAAAATATGGGATATTACTGCGCTTCTTCAGTGAAGATAAAAAAAGAAAAAACAAAACAAAATAAAATAAAATAAAAGAGAAAATATAAAAATAAAAATACTTCAATCCTGTGATGGAAGAAATAATGAAAATTACATGCTCAATATACTGGCATGTGGGTGTCTAAATATTTTACGTATATGCAAAATCAAATTTCATCGAATTTCTTAACAAGTCTCACTTTCAAATAACACTAATAAATCATAAGGATTATACAAGTATATATTATATATACATGATGAGTATGATCAACTATTTTTCTGAAGTACAGAATTTGTAATAGATGATTTTACTGTGCGAGCTGTTCATAAATTTCAAAAAACTGATTACTGTAAATAACAATTTAAAACTTTGCAGGAAAATTTTTAAATCTACAAACAAAAAAATACACCGCAATATACAAACACACATACATAATATACAAGCCCGTCAAATATTTTGAACTATATAATATTCAGAAAAAAAAGAAAAAAAATACTGGCTCATTTAAAATTCAACATCGAATATTAATCTGTAAATCAGAGTATTGTTAGCCTCAGAGAGACAATGTAAAATATAAAAAGTCTTTCCAAATCCATTGCAATTTTTTCTTTGATATTATTGGTATGAATTCCGGGTACACATATATGCAATCATCAATTTACACTATAATGTATATTTTGAAGAATACGAAAGGTATTACAAATCATTCATTTTTACTTTTGCTTCTTGTATTTCACTTGAATAAACAAAAAGAAAAATGATAGCACTATGACTCAATCTATCGCAATTGTGCGCTTCCATAAAATAATAAGAATTTAAAAAAAATATATATATATATATATACGTAAAAATTTTAAGTGGGTTATTAATAGAGGAAGATTAAAGCAATGAAAAAATGGGTGATAAACAAAGTTGTTAAATAAAAAATTAATATCCAGCTGTGTCTATACAATACGCTTCGATTGTAATCAACATTTTAATATACTCCAATAAATATAATAATACACCTGTATATGTATAAAATATATATATATATAATGTATATCAAAATGAAAATGACTCATCGTGTGTAAATTAATCGATTAAATGAAGATAACTATTATTAAAAATTGTAAAATATGTTGATTAACAGAGTAAATGTGATTGGGTGACGGCCGGTCATAGAGTTCAGCTCATACCTATGCTATAGAGATGTATTATAAACTCGCAGGTAAAAGTGCGATGGTCGCTCACGGTGTACATAAATGAACAGAGCATAGGCACATATACACTCTTCGACTCTCTGGCCACCTTCTTCCACCTCTTCCACCTGACTGGCTTGTGATGGCGGGGCCCCTCCGAGTCTCGTCGAAACTCACCGAGCGGACGTGTTAATGTGCCGGTCACCGTGGCCTGTTGCCGCCACCTTTTCTGTCCTAACTATTGTTTGATATACATTAGTGGCTTCTATACCTGTCCTACAATTTCCACAATAATATAATGTGTATTGAAATATTCAGTGATTGTTAATCAAAGTGTTTTCAGTTTAATTGTTGGGTATACGTAAAAGTAGTGGGAAAATATTAATATCAACGCAGCTTCTTCACAAACTCCAACGTCTCTCTACTGCTATCTCTATCTCATTCTCTATTTTCTTCTCTCTCCGATTCTTCTCCTTCTCTTTTATCCTCCACGTCGTCACAGTCAACAAGAATCTTACACTCGGAATGATATTAACCAGGATAACGTCGACTAGACGACGACGCGTGTTGTTTTAATGTATTATATTAATCTACAATTGAAATAATAAATAAATACAGTGATTTAATTTTGTGGTGATTTGTTATAATTTTCATTTATTATTATTATTATTTTTTTTTCTTTCACTCTAATGGATCTACAAGTGTAGACTTGTGAATGCGAGCCCGTATAATATCTACTATTTTCTCCACGTCGTTTCACATCAAGTCCACAAGGTATGTTAATAGAGGAAGAAACAAAAAAAAATTATAACAAATACCTTGGTTATTAATGTTGTATACGTACGTGTATGAGCGTATGTAGTGGGAATAAAAATTACGCGATAGAGTAAAATCTAGTGTAAACTTAAAAATGTGATAAGTATATTTAGGCGTTCATAATCAATTTATCGTGGTGGATTGAGGAGTACGCCGTGATTTGCTACGCATTGTATTTGGAGAAGTTGTACCTACAAACAAAAAATAAAAAATAAATAGCAATATTGAATTTAAAATTCTCACATTTTGTTGTCGACAATTGAAAAAATTAAAAAAAAAAAACTGACATGATGATGCAGTCGGTATTTTTTCTCCCTTGTGTGCCCGCTAACGTCCCGTATAATATATACATAAAGGGGCGCGCAGGTTGCAGGCTTCAGTGGAAGCCACCTCGACGTATTCAACGTTTCTCATTTCCTCTCATGTAATATACACATACGTCTCTTCCATCTATCTCTTTGTCTCTTTCTCTCTTTTCCTCCACCCATTTCCGCTTTTTTCATTTTTCCTCGACACGCATTTCTTGTCTCTTCAACTTTTATTCAATAATTCAATTGATGATCATTACACTTGGAGGCAAATTCTTGCATACTCTTCTCTTCATATAGTTTTTTCATATATCGCGTTTTATGATTTATCTGTAAGTAATAAAAAGTGATTAAGTGCACGCGAGGTCATGCAATGAATTTGACCGTTGATCAGTAACAAATAATATTCAAAAAGAAAAAAATATCTATCTTCACACAAAGTTTACGTGTATATGTGCACTTATCACATGAAAATGTCTGTTGATCATCATATAAAATTGTGTCAATGCCAACAAAATACTCATTATACATTTACTTATATGTTCCCGTAGTCATCAATTATTTATACATGTTGTCAAGATCAAAGTACCATGTACAAATAAAAAATGTCTCTTCATATTTGCAATGAGAGTCTAACGTGTAGACTTTTGCAAGAGATAAAAATACACTCACTGGTGACAATGGCAACTTGTTAACAAGTAATTTCCATGGAGAGAAAGAAGAGAAAAAAAAAAACTCGTTTTGTCAACGATAGTTATTCGATTTCTATTAGCCTCGAGCCATTTGCTTGAAATATATCGTTAATGATTGACTTTCTTCTTGTTTTCACAATGACAAATGTTTTCTTCAATCTCATAAAAATTTTATTATTTATTTAAATAATTCATGTATATTTTGGTTAAACAAACTGCATTGTTCAATCAACCGTGTTAAACTTTTGTTATACACTATGAATTGTTACGTGATCATTGATAGACAGTAGACAGGAGAGTAGTGTGCGGGGTTTGACACTGACCCCAAACGTGGAGCGATATATAATACAACAGACTCACCATGACATTCACACGCCTTCTTGGATTTCTGTAAAGCAATGAATAGCAAGATCAATAACCGATTTACTGATCTTGAAAATTTCTTTAAATATTTGATTGAAAAACCGGATCCACTTTCATCCCATATTTCATGTATTATTGGAATTTCCATAATAGAAAAAAAAATATGTAAAATACGTCTTGGCTGTTACCTAAAAATATTTGTCTATTTTATATTTATTACCTCTTTAATATTAAAGTATATATATTAATGTAAAATATAACTATGAACCATTTGTTTGTAAAGAACTAGAGAAAAAACAATGATGTTCTTGCAGCTGTAAAAACATTTAAGATCAATCTATCGACCTATGTTTTGCCTCGTGTATTTTCTTCACTCTTTGATATCTCTTCTTCTTCTTCTTCTTCTTAATACCATCTCTGATAATGTGGTGGTTTGCAGCTGACAAGCCGCAATTCATTTTTTTTTTACACGCGACATCGGTCTATGTCGCGTAACCCACTTCTTAAACAGGTTTATATACAAGCCATATTTGTTGCGTGCGTTGTACGGTTCTATGGTAACGGTCATCAGACTTGATATAACTAACTGCCATATCACACAGTGTACATTGCCATCTTTTGCTTCTAGACATCTTCTTCATCTTCCTTTTTTTTTTCTTCTTCTTTCCTTTTTTCTTTTTATCCTTAACCAACTTTCTTTAATTTGTACATGGATACACTGTGATTTTTTTTCCTACTTTTTCCTTGAAGTAAAATACTTTATTAATCATACGAAAGTACGGAGTATAATAAAAAAATAAAATATATATGTATATCTACAGTATGCATTTGTTTTTTTTTTTTTTCATTTTAAATTCTTCTTCATGTATAATACTGATTGCCCTGCTTGATTGCCATTCACCTTCACTGTTTGAACTTATGTAATAATCGAATGTTCGAGAAACTAGAATATTCGATTCGATTGGATAAGCATTCGGAGACAACGAAAGTATTTCAAAGAATTAATTTAGCTTTGTTTATAATTCAGTATATCTCATGAATGATTATAATCCACTTAACCTATATAAATGATATATATATTTATCAAAATTTGTATATTTAAGAATTCTACTATCGTGTTACAGGTGGCGGGCCGGCGCGTGCGGCGAACGCGACTCAAGAAATGGTCATCGTTACCCGAGTGAGTAATAAAATTTTAAAGGTATATAAGTACTCTTTGTTTGTAAAACCCAATAATAATGTTTATTCATTGGCTAGTTGATGCAAACACTGCGTGTATAGCTTTCGCCAAACTCGGTCAGTAGGAATCTGTGACGACGACAAAGATAACTTGAAGAATGATGTGAGCCATTGGGTCCAAATATGTATACATATATTTATATCATTAACTTGAACATATATCTCAGATATTTCTCCAAAAGAAAGTATTGGTATTTTTTATATATCTAATTTACAATTTTTATACATTAAAATTCATGATTGGAAACGATAAATTTGGATATGAACTTTTGAATAAAATAAATTTGAATATAAAATTATAAACAAGAAGAAAGAGGTGATAAATTAATTGTATATAATCTGAAAAAAAAAAAAAAAAGAGTCATAGTCTTTGAATGAGTGTTTTATACGTTTTATGTATGCCCATCAAAGAGCGGAAGAACCAGCGGTTTAAACTCTCCTCGCTCTCCCAATGTTCCAAGAGAACGAACAATTAGGCCGGACGTTAAAATATCGTTGGTACACGAGGTTGTTGAGAGACGACCAAGTGTGCAATGGGGAATCGTTCGCACGAATACTCTTCATCGTCACATTACACACACACACACACACACCTACATAACGTTTCTATAATTGACTGTATTTATTGTCCCGATTGTCCTGATGAATAGAATATATGTAATGGGTCTATGTTACAAATAGAAAATTATTATAATAAAAATAATTTGTTTAGGGTGATTACATATGGATCGAACCAATATCAGGAAGGGAATTCGATGTAGCCATTGGTGCTAGAGTAATATCTGCAGAAGGAAGACGAATTCAAGTAAAAGACGACGATAATACAGAACAATGGCTGACACCAGAACGAAGAATAAAGGCAATGCATGCCACATCTGTCCAAGGTGTCGAGGATATGATAAGTCTTGGAGATCTTCACGAAGCTGGTATACTCAGGAATCTCCTTATACGATACAACGAGAATCTCATTTATGCAAGTTTATTAAATATATATTTATCGTTTGTTATTATTAGAAGTATTTATTTATTATATTATAATGTATTTGTAGACATACACTGGGTCCATTCTAGTCGCCGTAAATCCTTATCAAATCCTACCAATATACACTGCCGAGCAAATAAAATTATACAAGGATAGAAAAATTGGTGAATTACCACCACATATATTTGCCATAGGAGATAATAGTTATGCTCATATGAATCGTTATGGTCAAGATCAATGTATTGTTATCAGTGGTGAAAGTGGTGCGGGCAAGACTGAAAGCACCAAATTGATTCTGCAATACTTAGCGGCAATCAGTGGAAAACATTCGTGGATTGAACAACAAATTTTAGAGGCTAATCCAATATTGGAAGCATTTGGTAATGCAAAAACCGTGAGAAATGACAACTCATCGAGATTTGGAAAATATATTGATATACATTTTAATGATCAGGGTGTTATTGAAGGCGCTAAAATTGAGCAATATTTATTAGAAAAGTCACGAATTGTCTCGCAAAATCCAAATGAAAGGAATTATCATGTGTTTTATTGTATGCTCGCAGGATTATCGTATGAAGAAAAGAAAAAATTAGAATTGGATGATGCATCGCAGTACAGATATTTGATGGGCGGTGGTAGCATTACGTGTGAAGGTCGTGATGATGCCGCGGAATTCGCTGATATTCGATCGGCCATGAAAGTATTGCTTTTCTCTGATAATGAAATTTGGGAAATTTTAAAATTACTCGCGGCACTTTTGCACATGGGTAATATTAAATATCGCGCAACGGTGGTTGACAATTTGGATGCAACAGAAATATCTGAACACACGAGTGTACAAAGAGTTGCACATTTATTAGGTGTACCGGTCCAATCACTCGTTGATGCTTTAACACGAAGGACAATATTTGCACATGGTGAAACTGTGGTATCAACCCTATCGAGAGAACAATCGGTTGACATACGAGATGCATTTGTGAAAGGAATTTATGGTCGTTTATTTGTACACATTGTTAAACGAATAAATGAAGCTATTTATCGTCCAAAAAATAAATCACGCAGTGCAATTGGTGTTTTGGATATTTTTGGCTTTGAAAATTTTGATCATAATAGCTTTGAGCAATTTTGTATTAATTATGCTAATGAAAATCTTCAACAATTTTTCGTACAACATATTTTTAAATTAGAGCAAGAAGAATATAATCATGAGGGTATTAATTGGCAACATATTGAATTTGTTGATAATCAAGATGCTCTCGATCTTATTGCAATTAAACAGTTGAATATCATGGCATTAATTGATGAAGAATCAAAATTTCCAAAAGGAACGGATCAAACAATGTTAGCAAAAATTCACAAAACACACGGAACACATAGAAATTATTTAAAACCAAAATCCGATATCAATACATCATTTGGATTAAATCATTTTGCAGGCGTAGTTTTTTATGACACGAGAAGTTTTCTCGAAAAAAATCGCGATACCTTTAGTGCCGATTTACTTCAACTCATTCACATATCATCTAATAAGTTTCTTCAAACATGTTTTATTGAAGATATTGGCATGGGCTCAGAGACAAGAAAACGTGCGCCCACTCTTTCAACGCAATTCAAAAAATCCTTAGATTCACTAATGAAAACTCTATGTAGTTGTCAACCATTTTTCATCAGATGTATCAAACCAAACGAGTATAAAAAACCAATGATGTTTGATCGTGGATTATGCTGTCGGCAATTGAGATATTCCGGCATGATGGAAACAATTAGAATTCGTCGTGCAGGTTATCCAATACGTCATGCTTTTCCTGAATTCGTTGAGCGATATCGTTTTCTTCTGTCAGGCATTCCACCAGCTCACATGACAGACTGTCGTGCTGCAACAGCTCGAATATGCCATCATGTTCTAGGTAGATCGGACTATCAATTAGGACATACTAAAGTATTTCTTAAGGATGCCCATGATTTGTTCTTGGAGCAAGAACGTGATCGTGTTCTTACACGAAAAATTCTTATTCTTCAGCGTAATATTCGCGGTTGGGTTTATCGACGAAGATTTCTTCGCATGCGTGCTGCTGCTATCACGGTACAAAAATTATGGCGTGGCTACGCACAAAGACAAAGATACAAACGAATGCGAAGTGGTTACATGCGATTGCAGGCATTAGTACGATCCCGTGTTTTATCACATCGATTTAGACATTTACGCGGTCACATTGTGGCACTTCAGGCACGTGCACGTGGACATTTAGTTAGACGTATGTATCGTAATAAAATGTGGGCTATTGTAAAGATCCAGGCACACGTTCGACGATTAATTGCTCAGAGAAAATTCAAAAAAGTCAAATATGAATATCGTTTGCATATTGAAGCATTACGTTTACGTAAAAAAGAAGAAACAGAATTGAAACATCAGGGTAATAAGCGTGCCAAGGAAATAGCTGAGCAAAATTATCGAGATCGTATGCAGGAATTAGAGAGAAAGGAAATTGAAATGGAAATAGAAGATAGACGTAGAATGGAAATCAAGAAAAATCTCATAAATGATGCCGCGAAAAAACAAGATGAGCCTGTGGATGATAGTAAATTGGTTGAAGCTATGTTTGACTTTTTACCAGACTCTAGCAGTGAAGCACCAACGCCAGCACGTGAAACATCAGTTTTTAATGATCTTCCTGCGCTAAAAGCCGATCAACAAGAAATCATAAATCCCGTACAAACTGTATCTGAGGATGAGGAAGATTTGTCTGAATTTAAATTTCAAAAATTTGCTGCAACATATTTTCAAGGAAATATTACTCATCAATATTCAAGAAAACCATTGAAACATCCGCTATTGCCACTTCACACTCAGGGTGATCAATTAGCCGCTCAAGCTCTGTGGGTTACAATTCTAAGATTTACAGGGGATTTACCTGAGCCACGATATCACACTATGAATCGTGATACAACATCGGTTATGTCAAAAGTTACTGCTACTCTTGGACGTAATTTTATTCGAAGCAAAGAATTTCAAGAAGCACAAATGATGGGCATGGATCCAGATTCATTTAAACAAAAACCACGATCAATTCGACATAAACTCGTATCATTAACATTGAAGAGAAAGAATAAATTAGGTGAAGATGTGCGTAGACGATTACAGGAAGATGAATACACAGCAGACAGTTATCAATCGTGGTTGGAATCAAGACCAACGTCAAATTTAGAAAAATTACATTTCATAATAGGCCATGGAATTTTACGTGCTGAATTACGCGATGAAATTTATTGTCAAATATGCAAACAACTTACTAATAATCCATCTAAGTCATCGCATGCACGGGGATGGATACTTTTATCACTTTGTGTTGGATGTTTTGCACCTTCTGAGAAATTTGTTAATTATCTTCGTGCATTTATCAGAGAAGGACCACCGGGATATGCACCTTATTGCGAAGATCGATTGAAACGAACATTCAATAATGGCACGAGAAATCAACCACCAAGTTGGCTTGAACTTCAAGCCACAAAATCAAAAAAACCCATCATGCTACCTATTACATTTATGGATGGAAATACAAAGACATTACTCGCTGATTCTGCAACTACTGCACGTGAACTCTGTAATCAATTATCAGATAAAATATCATTACGTGATCAATTTGGTTTTTCATTGTATATCGCACTTTTTGATAAAGTTTCTTCACTGGGTAGTGGTGGTGATCATGTAATGGATGCAATTTCACAGTGTGAACAGTATGCAAAGGAACAAGGTGCACAAGAACGAAATGCACCATGGAGATTATTTTTCCGTAAAGAAATATTTGCACCGTGGCATGAACCAACTGAGGATCAAGTAGCAACAAATCTCATTTATCAGCAAGTCGTTAGAGGAGTGAAATTTGGCGAGTACAGATGCGATAAAGAGGAAGATCTTGCAATGATTGCAGCACAACAATATTATATTGAATATCATACAGATATGAATGTTGACCGACTCTTTGCCTTATTGCCAAACTATATTCCAGATTATTGTCTCACGGGAATTGACAAAGCCATTGATAGGTGGGGTCATCTTGTTCTTCAAGCTTATAAAAAAAGCTATTATTTGAAGGAAAAAGTTGCAGCACTAAGAGTAAAAGAAGATATTGTTGGATACGCTAAATTTAAGTGGCCCCTACTTTTCTCAAGATTTTACGAGGCTTATAGAAACTCTGGACCAAATTTACCGAAAAACGACGTAATTATTGCGGTTAATTGGACGGGCGTGTATGTCGTTGATGATCAAGAACAAGTTTTACTTGAGCTCTCCTTCCCGGAAATTACCACCGTGTCTAGTCAAAAAACAAATAAAATGTTTACACAAACATTTAGTTTGTCGACGGTGCGCGGAGAAGAGTTTACATTTCAAAGTCCCAATGCCGAGGATATACGTGATTTGGTTGTATATTTTTTGGAAGGTTTGAAAAAACGAAGCAAATATGTTATTAGTTTACAGGATTATAAGCCACCAGGTGATGGTGCTTCATCGCTATTAAACTTTCAAAAAGGTGATTTAATTATACTGGAAGAGGAGAGTAGCGGTGAAACGGTACTCAATTCCGGTTGGTGCATTGGAGTATGTGAAAGAACTGGTGAGAAGGGTGATTTTCCTGCTGAAACAGTATATGTCCTTCCATCATTGTCCAAACCTCCTAATGATATATTAGCGCTATTTAGTATTGAGGGTACGGAAAGTAGTCGAAGACTTTATCCACAGCAAATTAATGGGGTAGAGCCACGTGATAAACCGCATACACTACTTGAATATTCGATTGATCACTTTAGAACTCCACCTAAGAGGACAATGTCAAAGGCCTTGACTCTAACAGCCGCGCGTCGAGGCCATGTCGATGAACTCTGGCGTCATTCACGAGATCCAATTAAAGCACCACTGTTGAAAAAACTCGTGGCGAAAGAAGAGCTCGCTGAGGAAGCGTGTTTTGCATTCAATGCTATTCTCAAATATATGGGAGATTTGCCAACAAAAAGACCAAGAATAGGTAATGAATATACTGATTTGATTTTTGATGGGCCACTGAAGAATGAAATACTCCGCGATGAAATTTATTGTCAAATTATGAAACAGTTGACGGATAATAGAAATCGACTGAGTGAAGAACGTGGATGGGAACTTATGTGGTTAGCTACTGGTCTATTTGTTTGTAGTCAAAGTTTATTGAAAGAGTTGACCCTGTTTTTACGCACACGACGACATCCTATATCACAAGATTCACTTCAACGATTACAGAAAACATTGAGAAATGGCCAACGCAAATATCCACCGCATCAAGTTGAAGTTGAAGCTATTCAACACAAGACCACGCAAATTTTTCACAAGGTTTATTTTCCTGATGACACTGATGAAGCATTTGAAGTTGATTCGTCAACTAAAGCGAAAGATTTCTGTCAAAATATTGCCCAACGACTTAATTTAAGATCAGCCGAAGGTTTTAGTCTGTTTGTAAAAATTGCTGATAAAGTTATTTCCGTTCCTGAAGGTGATTTCTTTTTTGATTTTGTGAGACACCTAACTGATTGGATACGAAAAACTCGACCATCACGAGACGGTAATATTTTTATTTTATTTTTTATAAGAATATTTACAAATTATATATTAATAATTGATCATATAGGATTGCAATGAAATTCTTCCTTTTTTTTAGGTGTCTCACCACAATTTACTTATCAAGTTTTTTTCATGAAGAAACTATGGACCAATACTGTACCTGGGAAAGATAGAAATGCAGATTTAATATTTCATTTCCATCAAGAATTGCCAAAATTATTGCGAGGTAAACCAAATAAAAAGATAAAAAAATTATAAAGACACACATAACTTAATCTCATTTTTTTCTTTTTTATTTTCACGCAGGATATCATAAATGTGCAAAAGAAGAGGCATCGAGACTGGCTGCGCTAGTTTATAGGGTTCGATTTGGTGAAAGCAAGCAGGAACTTCAAGCTATTCCGTAAGATAATTGAATATAAATAATATTTCATTATAATTTGTAATTATTCGTTTAATAATCGGTATTGATATTATAGCCAAATGCTAAGAGAATTGATCCCAGGTGATTTAGTAAAAATCCAAAGTGCAAACGATTGGAAACGTTCAATTATAGCTGCTTATAATCAGGACGCAGGTAATGAAATATTCCGTAATAAATTTTTTTTTTAATTTATGTGAATATATTAATTTAATTATTCATAAATTATAAATGAATTTTTAATACAGGAATGAGTCCTGAAGACGCAAAAATAACATTCCTGAAGATAGTTTACCGTTGGCCAACATTTGGATCAGCATTTTTCGAAGTAAAACAAGGAACAGAACCAAATTATCCTGAACTATTATTGATTGCAATAAACAAACATGGAGTGAGTCTTATTCATCCACAAACGAAGGTAATGCAAAATTAATTATTCACCGTGGATGATGATAATGATGAAAAAGAAAAAAAAAAAAAAAATGAGAATTTATAAAATTAATTTCTTTACTAACAGGATATTCTCGTTACTCATCCATTTACAAGAATCTCCAACTGGTCATCAGGCAATACATATTTCCACATGACAATCGGTAATCTGGTGAGAGGATCTAAACTTCTCTGTGAAACGTCACTTGGATATAAAATGGACGATCTCCTCACGTCATACATCTCATTAATGCTTACAAATATGAACAAACAACGAACAATACGAATACCGAAGTCATAAATAATTATAATTGTTTGCACTTTTGTTGATTATTTAAAAAAAAAAATTTGGAGCTATATCACACAAAAATTTAGAAGTATGTACGAATTCGTAAATTTATTTAACTGTTCATTTTTTATCAATATTGTACATGAATTTATTTTCATATCATATATATATATACTGTATTGGAATGGAATTTGTAAAATATTTTATTGCACACTTTAAATGAGGATGAATTGGAAACTTGCAACAAAATTATAACGCAGTAAATGCGTCAACGTATGTATGTGTATCTGTATGTGTGTGTGTGTGTGTGTGTACATATACATAGCACCTAAAATTATAAAATATTTATATATAATACATTATATATCTTTATTATCGAGCGGAAATGTGCATAATATATTTTTCCTATTTTTCCTATTTGCACATTTTGTTTTCTCACTAGTGTCGTTTCCGTCCATCGTGCTCTAAAGAAAAAAAAAAAAAAAAAAAATAGAATATACGCATTATCATTAGCGGTGAGCTGTTATTTTTATATTTTTTTTTTTTTTTGCCGCTATGGATTATTAAGATATAACTATGGGCAAGTTTTTTACAATGAGGATTCTTTAATTGTGGGTAAATTCCCACAGATCATTCTACAATATTATGTCGTGGCAACAATAACGACGTTTGAGAAGGGATTATTTTGCCGCTGTAGTTTTAAAATATATACAAATTTGATGTTATCTCGTTTCCTCTTGAATTGTACTATATGCATCTATATTTTTCCTTCTTCCACAATTGGATTTCGTGGGATAGTGGATACAAAAAAAAATTCTCTTTTTTAATTTTCTTATTAAAATCCTGGATAATCTTGAAAAATTTTTTCGCTATAAATTTATATCAGTAATAATAAAAACAAAAATAGAAATGACATTTTTAGAAAAAACGAAAATTTTATATTCAGTTTATTTTGCTTTCACTTTTTTATGTTCACATATATATATATATATACTATAATGTCATTACAAACAATTTTTATGTTCTCAATGTGAGAATAATTCGTTTTTGAAAGTTTTGATAATTCAATTTGTGGATTTAAATGTGTATATACCTGTCATGTTTTTTTTCTTTGTTGCGACTAAATATATGTATAATTGAATATACATATATACATTTAAAAAAAATTTTATACTAATGTATATTTACATTCGAATTATTCAATTTAATTCAGAACTTTCATGGTTAACTAAATAATTATCTAATTAATACACTTGAGTATTCAATTAACTGTTTAAATATCGTGAAATAAAAAATAAAAAAACACAAAATTTTATAGCAATATTACGCTCATAATGAAATATTTTCTCATTTTTTTTTCTATCAATTATTTACAGAATTCGACTTGTAAAGATGAAAATTCTTAAATATTTTGAACTGATCAGTAATCCATATAAATTTATTTTGACAAATTTAAAAAATTATTTTCCATGTATTTACAATATTTTGTGAATAATGTTATGTATGTATAGTCACTGGATAATTCCATTGGAAATTCGAATCATATTGGTTACATACCAAAAGAAAAATATATTTATATATGTTTGTGACAGTCTTGCAGATCAAATCCGTCTTCTAAATTATGTCTTTGATTACTAAAAGAGTACTATACATCTTCATTTAATGTCAACGAGTTAAAGAAAAAAATGAAAAATATTTCCTGATAATTTAAATTTCCATCACACTGTTCCTCTCTTCACAGACACTTAATTAAACATATTACAAGAGCAAGGCAACGTTCCTTTTCGCATACATATTATCATTATATCTATTTCATAATAATTCACAATCCACGATAAATTAATACACATATATATATATTTTTTAATGATATCAATCGATTCATACGTCCATATCGCACCATGACACTAGAAAACAAACATACAATCTAAATAAATATTCATTTAACGGATACGTTCACCGATAATATTTTGATTATCCCATGAAAATTCTCGTTCTTCGTCAAAGTAATATTCAGTACTTAATTCAATCATCAATTCCATTTCTCTATTTAATCTGCATCCAAAAGGATATCAGAGTCCCGGTTGAGTTGGTGGATGATGCGAGTTCCATGGTACATCAGCAATTGCGGGTGGCATACTCGCTTGATTGTGATGTGGCATTGCTCTTGGTGCGCGCATTATTTCGTCAGCGGGTGGACAGTGAGGTCTTGGTCCAGGCTCAGGTGTATATGTGAATGTTAAACCAGTGGCATAAATTATACCATCATTGCGTACCAATGATACGGGCACTTGAGTTGGTTGACGTACCCACAGCCATTCGCCGCGGAACAGTGAAATATCAGGTACAACGCAAAGCATAATTTCTTGACATCTGTACATTGTTTCTGCTTCGACATCACCAAACCAAACTTGAAGATTTGGCGTGAAATTATCACCCTTCAATTCCAACATAGCAACATCACCGCCACCATTCAAATGAAGACTGTGAACGAGCGGGACTGGAGTCACTGGTGAACGTACTGGACCCATACCTTCAAAAAATTGATATTCTGCCTTGTCCGTGCTGATAATTGTCCAACACGCACCGTCATTGATCATTTCTTTATTTACTTCTTTTGGACATGGTGTAGCTTGAAATTGTATTATTCGCTCTTGTGATAAACACAAATACATGTGATCAGTGTCTTTCATATAGAATGCACATTTATGTAATTGCGATACTGGATCATCTGCTTCTAAACTTGCCATTTGTTTGTCAACTTTTCTTATAACAAGTCTGGGTAATGCCATGCCCGTTACCGAACACACCAATTTCACTGTACTACCATAGTGAACATATCCATCGCGAACTTGAAATTCCTCAGATTCACTTTCATTATCATCCAATAGATGAATTGTGAATGCGCCCCATTGCGTAGAGCTTGCATGAAAATTACCATTTTCAACGTGCAAATAACGTGTGCTCACTGTTTGCGAACGTAATCGATTAAATAGCGCAACTTTAGTACCACTGGCAATACACAAATCAGCATTTTTCAATGATTGTTTCTTCTTTGATGGTTTTGAAATAACTTTTATTCTTTTACTGTGGAAGACACCAATATCATGGCCACTGCCATAAAACATTTTCACCGATAACATAAAGTGCTTTCTTTTATCTGAATCTGAGATATACAATGTTTTAGCCGCGCAATATTGTTTGCCATTATTTAAATCCAATTGCTGCATATCTTGATCAGAATTTCCAATTCCTATAAAAGCACACAATTGCGCAGATTGTTCACTCTCACCCTCTCTCAACATTTGCTCCTGTCGCATTCTCCAACCGTCACCAAACAAATATATACATGGCGGTGGACAGAAAAAACGTTTTTCATTTCCATAAGATTTTTGGGCAACTTTTGCATGAAGAATAACAATTACCATATCACTGCGATCACGCAAATAACGTTCCATTGCTTCGCGTGTTAATCGTTGCTCCTGATGATCAGGCCTGTACACAGTAGAACTAAATCGTGGATATGCTGACATAACTGCTGTAGGAGATGGTGGTGATTGCATACCATGGGCCATGGCCGGAAGCCCAAATTGATGTGGCATATTTATAAGTTTATTGAGAATATTTCAATTAATATTTCGTTTCACGTTACAAGTATTTTTTGCACCAGCAAAAAATGACCCACAACATAAAAGGCTTTTTGGTGTTACCTCCACTTCCTTCTCTTCCTCCGTGTCCTCATAACACAATTTTTTTCCACATGCTGGCCCACCAATTCATCTGTAATTAATTAATATTCTTTATTAGTACAATAATATTTTTCTTTCTCACGTAAAGATAATTAAAACAATACAATATATAAAATTGAAATTCCGTTGTTAATTCGCGGATTTACATCAATTAATAATTTTTTTTTTTTTTTTACAATGTGTTTGTTGTGAGTGCATGTGTGTGCACATTTTAAGAATCTTTTTCCGTGGGAAGATACCGTTTTTGTTCTTGCATTTCAAAGTTAATAATTAATGCAAGAAATCTCGCGTCAAAAGAGCCACTGGGAACATTACTGACTTCCACCGTATATACAGACAGGAAAGAGGAAATGTGTATATATATATATATATATATATATACCAAGTTGTTCGTGGGAAACATCGTCGAGGCCATTTTTCCTCGGCTCGATCAATTCAACGTTCTTCTTTTGTTATCTGGCACATGGTTCAAGTTATTATAAATATATACAAGCATCTTTGATATATGCAATGAATTAAGAACAAATAAGGAATCAAAAACTATATGATGAAGAAATGTAATAAATTCATTGATTAAATGTGGAAATAAATACAGAGAACGTTAGTGGGAAATGTTGGGAATCATCCCTCTCTTGAATGGCAATTAAAAAATGCTGCTGACCTCGGTGCAAGTGCAATTCAAGCCTAACCCGAGCCGTATGCACTTCCGAAAGTGTCCAGTATGCATATTGATGTACATAAATTAATTGTGTAGTCGAGATGATATATAGCGCTTAGTGCATAATTATCTGACACAGTTTATTTTACACATATAACTGTGGTAATATAATTCCGCACTGTGTTATATAATCCTAATGATATCTACATATTTATATGATTATTGCAACATAAATTTTGTAGAATGAATTAATCCATGTTTCAAATTAAATGGAAACAAAATAATAAAATGAATTTAACAAAATCAAATTGTGCGCACAAGCATTTTATGTATAACATCATTGAGATAAGTACCAAATAGATGAACCGTTGTATTTGTAGGTTATATTACATTTCATTAGGATATTTGATATTCAAATTACAATTGTGTGTTGATAGAATGGTAGTGAATAAATTGAATTATTAATATTTTTGCAATGTATGAGTTGAAGTTATTATTAACTAAACAAAGTTATGACATTTCTTGTATATTCCAACAGGTCAAAACAAGCGTCTTATTTGTACGATAAATTATAACCTCTATAAAATAAAATTAAATAATAATTATTTTCATAGCTATATAATAAATAATTTAACTATGTTTAATATATTCATAGAAGAAATATAGAGAAATGTGATTGATCAAAAAATATTTGACAATTCACTATAAACTCACTTTGTCATTTTTGTTGATTGAAGTCAGCTTAATAACGATAACGAAAGCATCATTCTCATATGATGCGGGCTCTTCAATTGAAATATTTAATCCACACACGCTTTTTTTCTCACACTTTCTATATATATATATATATAAACTCTTCCGCTTGGCTTTATCTTTATTCTCAATATAGTATTATAAGCCGAGTATTATTTCTCAAATGATATTATTGATAATGTTTTTCTTCGTAACTTTCGTCTTTTTGCATAGATTACTCTTATGATTGTGTGTATATTCTATCAATTATGACATAGGGAACACATTCAAAAAAACACCTGTTTACTTTCCAAATTTTCCGAACAGTCATGCCAACTTTAGGGGTAGTATATGAAGATAAAATAAAATAAAAAGGGGGATAATATTGCAGGCGGGTAATTCAAATGTCGCAAAATATATTCAATTTTTTTTCTCTTTTTGATCACACGCTGTGAGTCGACCAGCCCGGCACTCGAGTAAACGTCAAAATATCCAGTCTATACATAAACATTTGAATTTGCTTATTCGTTGTGTGTGCTCGATATCATCATCAATACATAGTCAGTTTGTATTCTATTACCTATAAGTTTAAATATATAGGATTCACACGTATTCATATACATATACACATGTATATTCTGTACAATAATACAATGAAAATGAAAAAAAATATCATCTTCAAACCTCGACACTCGCCGCGTAACTAGAACTTCACTCGCAACATCGTAGAGTTATTACCATCATGTTGTTCTTCAAGTGGTTGCAGTTTCTATTGTTTTACCGTTGTATACAATAACGAGAGAGGGAGTGAGAGACAGAGACCCGATGACGACCCTCACGCCTCCACCCTTCTCTACTTTGCTTCTGACCCTCTCCACCTCCACAGTACACCAACATTATCCCTACTACAATATTTTCGCGCGTATTCACACACATTTATAAACACATCTATATACGTTTATATGAATTGGACGACGTATATACAAACGAATGAGTTGAGCCTCCGTTCTCCTTTCTTCCCCGCCTAGAGTGGAATTGCTGCCGCAAAAGGATGTTGGGGTTACTCTGGAGGGCGTGGGAAAAACCTGCTGTGGGAAAGAGTGGGTGGCCTCTACCTCACTCCACTTCAAGTCGATCATAACGATGCATATGTCTATGTGTGTGTATGTCTATCACTGATATGTTTGTATAAATGTATGTGTGTATGTGTGAGTAGCTGGATGTCCGTATTTTCGTCTATGTACTTGCTCGGCGGTCATACCTTTTCACATGAAAAAAAAAAGTGTTTCATGTTGTAATAAAATTCTTATGGAATATCTATAGATTAATTTCTATTTTTGCACTGTGTGAAAAATTTCTTAATTTTTGTGTAAGCAATAATTGTTTTATTACCATAGGAATAATTATGCATGATAAAATTGATGACTTTCCTCTTTTTTTTTGTTTGTTTGTTTGTTTTTTTTTTTTTTTTCTTTCAAGTTGGGTTTATTATGATCATGAGTGTGATGTTGATGAGACCGTGGGAATGTCCAAAATACAGTGGCTTTCACTACGATTTTCAGGTCTTTCAGACGAAATTTCTTTCCTCCGTAATATCCAGGATATCTTTTTGTTGGTGCTGTCATTCCTGATGCCTATTATTTCGGGGTCATTATTTAATTAAATTTGAAAATCAAAATAAATAAAAAATTGTCGTACGATTTACTTTTTTGCTGAGTATTGTCGTAATAACTTTTATTGTATGCATTAACAATATTAATAAAATTTATCCCAGCGATTTATTGTGAAATAAATAAGTCTCACAATAATATTCAAGGAATTTACGCGGCTCATATTCACATGTGAGAATATAACAAATGACAAATAAATTGTCAATGACCTATCTTTCATTGATATGTTCATTTATATAATTTATAACTTAAAGGCGAAATTTTTTTTAAATTATATATGTACTTTTGTTACTTGATGTGTTTGAAAATTCGCCTGATAGTTTGTGGAATTAAGATGGCGGCGCCCAGTGTGAAGTAAGTGCTATATTATTTCTTTAATACTATTTTGTAATAATAATGAAAAAAAAAAAAATTGTTATTTATATATAAATTATTTATGATGTTAAAATTCAATTTTAGATTAGAAAATTGTGAAGTATGCGCTATAAATAAAGCCAAGTATACATGCCCGAAATGTGAGGTTAGAACATGCAGTATTACTTGTGTAAACATTCATAAAAAGGAACTTGAATGCGATGGAGTACGTGATAGAACGAAATTTATTCCCATACACTCATTTACTGATTTAGATTTATTGAGTGGTAGATACAAAATTATAAAATATAACTTTTTTTATAAACATTTTATTTTTTTACTACTAATAAAAAATTCCAGATTATCGATTACTTGAGGAAGCTGGTAGATCTGTTGATCGATTTCAGCGTGATGAATCGAAGAATTTCACCCGTCAATTTATTCTTCCAGTGGTGAATATCAAAATTATACTTTTGAAACTAATTTATTTATGATATTTTATGATAAAATTTTTCATAGCGTTTACAAAAATTAAGACACGCAGCTTTTAGAAGTGGCACTAAACTCGAATTCGTACCACAGAATTTTAGCAGACATAAAGAAAACACAACATATTTCAATCAGAAAACTAATGAATTATTTTGGAGAATAGAATGGATATTTCCTCAAGCAGAAAATATTAAATGGATCACAAAAACGTATTAATATAATTTTTTTAATTTTTAAATTCAACATAAATATTTATCATTATGTTTAATTAATTGAAAAATTTTTTTTGAAGGGCTCTTGAATCTAAACAATTATCAGAACTTGTGGAAAGTGTTTTGGATCCTTTAAATTCCACAAATATCATTGAGGAAGATGATCTACAAAAAGTACAAAAGTTTCACGATAAAATACAATTTTATCGTGCAGCAGGATGTCCCGGAATAAAATTTCTTTTGAAAGCTGAAAGAGTCACGAAATGCGATTCTCGATTTTATGAATTAGATGTGACATCAAGTCTACAGGAGAATTTAGCAAAGAAATCGATCATTGAATTTCCCACTATCTACATTGTCCTCAAAGATCATTCAGACATGTATGAGATAATTGATACAGGTAGAAATTAATCGACTATTCTTTCATAATTAAAAATTAAATAAGTCTATATATCCATAATAATTTATTCTTGTATTTTTTTCTTTCTTTTTCAAATATATTTGAATATATCAGATGAGGAAGAAGTAGAGTCACCATCAAAATTTACACATCGTCGTAAACGAAGTTTCAGAAAGGATCATCATAAAAATGATAATGAAAAGAAAAATGAGGAGCCAATAAATTTTTTCTTCAATGATTTTTCTGATTCGGAAAATGAGAGTATGGAAAATCACAGCAATAGCAAGGAAGAAAGTAGTTACGTTCAATCAGATGCACAAAGTTACATGAAAAAACTGGAGTACTGATAATGTCTACAAATTAGATACAAACATTATTTAGTATATAATAAATTTTTATATAAATAATGATAATGGTAATAATCTTTGATATTTCACAATAAATACATATTTATTTTTCCACAAAACATTTTCAAAGTAATTATTTGCTGTTGTTTTTTTTTAAACATAATTATACTTGATTATACGTGTTTCATTCACTCACCATAAACCCAGTCATTCATACGTCTCATTTGAACGCCAATCACCCTTTTATTCTAATCTAAATAAATCATAAACACGAATTGTGATTTGAATTTTCAACATATTAATGTGGAACCTACTGAATTGCATTAATATACAAAGTGTTTTACGTGTGATAAAGAAGATCGCACATTTTATTTTACTCGCCGATCATTTTTTTATATATATATATATTGATATTTTACGTTTCGCAAAATCGACTAGAGTATCCAGAAATAAAGTAGAAAAACGAGGAATGCAACAACGGTACAAACAGCTTTGACATACATCGATTTACTGTTCAGAACTATAGCATTTTTCTTGTACTTTTGTGACAGCATTGACAAATTTTGTGTTTTTGTATCCAATTCTAAATTAAATTTCGAAATAAAATGATTAATCATATAAATTTTCTATTTAATATAATTTGAAAATAAAATTTATAATGATTCAATATACATACCAGATAAAACTGTTCCTCTTTGTAAAACATCATCAATATTTTGAACCATAATTCTTTGGACATCTTGCAATTGATTATTGAGAGCATTCATATTTCTTCTAGATCTTCCATCTGCGTACGATTTTTTTGCTTTTTGAATGTATGTATCAAATTCAATAAATGAATACGGTCTGGTAACTGTGTTAACACGTTTTCCATATTGTGCATGAAATTCTTGTGCAATATCTTCCAAATAACTGTATGCCAATCTTTTACTCCAATTTCTCTCGCAGAGAACCAAATAACATACTTCATTTTCAATCAAATAACTAAATAAAATTATGTTAATATTAATTAGTAATTATTAACCTGAATTAAAATAATCATTTAAAACTTACTGAAAAAGATATGGTCCCGTTTCAATCGTACATCTTGTAAGTGACTGTGGTTCTAGTTTTCTGAATAACATTTTTGCTTGATTTTGATATTCAAGAATATTCTTGCCACTCTAAATAAATTGTAAAAAAAAGAAGTGAGATATGAAATTATTAAAAGCAATGTCAAGACCTCATCGGTACTTGGATGATATGTTAATAATTATACGTATGAAAAATAAAACAGTATGACATAAAAATTAAAAATTTAACCTGTTCATCTTCTTGCATTGTTGCAGCCAGTGGCAATCCATCTGCTATCCTTGCAATCATCGTGAACAACACCATTTTGATGAAATATGTATAATTGACGTTTTTACACTGAATAAAGTGGAGAATTTAATTGGAAAAACATGAAAATAACCGTTTAGTTTGAACAGTTGTAGAAATCCGTTTATCTGTATACTTCAATTGTACGTATATGATACAATGATACAGCGGCTACATTCGCGCTACCACCACTCGTTGCCAACCACGTCGTCATTTCAAGTCCACCATTATAATATTGCCTCCAACTCATCAAATACCACTGATTTGTGTTTTTGTAATTGGAGAGTTGTACTACGTCTATGGTAATATTAGCTATTACCTTATTGAAATGAAGAATACATTTAATAATATTTATATTTAATTTAATTCAAATTTTTTTTGAATTAATGTATTATTTTTTCGTCGAATTATTCAACTATTATTACAAAAATAATAAAATCTGGGAGTGTGTGATATCGTAATTTCCCGCCGCATGTCAAAATGGCGAATGCGTGAAAACTAATGCAATTTTCAAATGTTAATGCAGATTAAATCATCAATTTCAAGTATATTTGTACATATCTGCAATAACTTATTGGTCATTTAATTTCGTAAAATTTGAGTATTGATAATTTAATTATCCATTCAATAATAAAATATTTCGAGGGAATTGCTTTATCAATACTTATTCAAAAAATTCACTGTGATGAAAAAGATAAAAATACGCCACCTATAACTGCTACAAACCGATGAACACGTCAAACGTCGTCTGTCTTTCTCGATATTGTGATTCAGGCCGTATGCAGTCCAGTAAATGGAAAATTGTGTGACGTGACTGTAACCCACATATACTTTCTATACTCCCCTCTAAAAAAAATATGTCTGTATTACTATAAAACTTTTTACAGTCAATTCGATACACTTTGTGTTTAGATTGGTGAAGAAATTGTGGTGTTTTATTTGTGAATACTCGTTGGTTGAAATCATTTATTATCGTTAAAGCATTTTCATTCTTTTTTCTTCTTTGGATATATAACACACATCGATAAATGATGGTTTGGAACATATAGTAATGCGGGCACCGGACACGATTACTAGGTGAGTAAATGATTACAAATGGGAGTGGAATATTCCAAAATGCAAAGTGAAACTACTGAGTTATGTCCATCTGGTGACATTTCATTACCCTCAATGATATGCAAAATTACTCTCTTTTACATTTTTGATATTTCTCATGTACTTTTATACATTTCATTATGCATTTTCACTAATTTTGTTTTTTTTCTGTTATATAATTAAAATTAACATCAATTTTTTATATCGTGAATTGGAATTTTTTTCACTCTTTCCCCTAACTACTTATCATTCGTTTCTTATTCTATTGTAAGAGAAAATGGCCATTTATCAAGGTTTTATCTCGGGTTTTTCATATTTCAATCTAATCATTAATTTATTTATATACAATCGCATGACACATTATAATTAATGTTATTAATTTTTTCAGATTGAATATAAATATTTAAATACAAAACATATTGCAATGAATAATCCATATCGTGCAAGAATAGGAAGATCACGCGTGGATCATACAGCTGCTACTACTGCTGCAGCTGCTACACCACCAATTACAAATTTTGGTGGACCAAATCAAAATACTTGGGCACCCATAAACTCTAATACACAACCATCTAATATTTACAATCAAATTCAACAAGTTGACGTTAATCAGACCAAAAAGTCTAGTGATTCGTGGGATTGGGATACTGATAATATTGATAATGGAAATGATGCATGGAATTGGAGTGTTGATCAATTTGAACAAACGTCACAATCCCAACAATCTCAACCACCACAACAACAGCAACCACAGCAATCACAACATCAACCGTCTCAACAATATGGATCAAATTATGCAAATATAATGCAGCCTCATCAAAATTACACCCCGGAAAATTATTATACAAATATAAATGGAAATAATAGATCAATTCCACCAGTTCAACAATTGCCACCCACAAACCCACCTAGAATTACACCTAGTAGAGAATCAACACCAAATCTACCAGACTCTAACACACATTACATGATTCACAATTTGAATCATCAATTACCAACACCTACACAAAGACCTGGTTCAACGAAAAGTAGTTCTAGCATAAATGATGGTCAAAATATTCAATTTCAATGGCAAACAAATCAACCACCCTCAGATAAACAAGAATCTTCACAGTTTTCACAAGTGCCTTATTACCAATCAGCTTCACAAGGAGTTGATGTGACTAAGCGTCCGCCAGTTAATCTACCACAAAAACAATCGCCACCGAACAATTACAATTGGAATAATAAGGATGGATCTAAAGTTTCAAAACAGTATCATTGGCAAAATTCAATGTCTGATGTAGCCGGTCCACAAATGCAGGAAAAAAATTACACAATAGAAGATTCATATAAAAGTGTTGCTAATCAATGGCCTTCGCAACAGCAACAGCAGCAACCGCAACTACAACAACAACATCATCCACATCCACTACAGCTTCAGGTGGAAAATTCTACGATTGAAACTGTACCGACATCAAGCCCAAATGTTATTTTACCCACTTCTGCACCAAAAGTCCCTACCCAACATGATAATACAAATTTACCACAATCTTGGCAGCTTCCACAACAGAATCGTCATTTACAGCAGCAAAATCAATGGCCAGAGAAACCACCAGAAAATCTTAGTAAATTAACTGAAAGTAATTTGATAAACTATCCAACGGAAAATACATATTCTAATCAAGATTGGCAACGTGAACAGTATTCAACAACTGTTATAACGCCAAATGTAGGAACTACCAACTCGATCAATGAAGTCAATGTACCTTCTTCCGAAACTGAGAGTTTATTATCGCAACAAATTTCACTTACTGCAAACAAACCAATCAATTCATTAATGATGGAAAATATTGATCGTACAAGCATTCAAGAGAATGTAGAAGACAGCAAAAGTACTGCCAAAAGTGAAGACATTATGAATGATTTATCAGGTAGCGTGAATAAATTAAATCTTGTGGATAATAACAGCCAAAAACATTTTGAAAATATGAGGCCTATAAATAGTTCACATTTAACATCACAATCTGAACAACGGTCATTCTCGTCAAAACAATATTCCACTGCTCAACCACCCGAGCAAGGAAAAGGTCCAAGTGTAATAAAAAATTCTCAGGATCCACATTTTTACTTTAATGAAAGCTCTGCCCCGAATGCTTACAGTAATGTACAACAATCATCTCATTATCATCAAGAACATTTTTACATAAATAAATCGGCTCAACCACCACCACCAACACCACCTTCTAATCATGAAACGAATTTAGAAGATACTGTTACAATGATACAACCTGCATCAAAACTTGCTGCAACTCCACCGATTTTTCAAGAAGCAAAACAATCGACGATAACTCATGAGGTCAGGGAACACGAATCAGCACCTGGAAATATTTCTCAAACTGGTTACGATCAATGGTACAATCAGAATGCTATTACGAGTAGAGCACCACCACAACAAGCACCGTGGTATCCAAATATAAATAGAAATTTGCCACAAAAACAGTGGACATCAATTGATTCATCAGTAGATAGCTATGACACTATCCAACCACCCATGGAGTTTGTTAACACCGACGTAACATTACCGGAATCTTCATCCACACATGAATACAATAATCGCGAATCGCTTAAACTCATAACAAAGGAAAATATTTTAGGAGAATCGAAACCACCAACTCCACCACGCGATTCATCTGCAGTAACAAATCTCGAGCAACCAGCTGTTCAATCGCAAGCCGAACAGACTACGGATAATTACGAATTTGCATCAAATGATCGTAATACATTTCTAGAAACCGGTGAGTTAACTGATACACATCATGAACAAGAATTAATTCCACCGAATCAAGAAGAAGATAACGACGATGTACCAGGTGAAATACCTTTTCTCAGGGAAGTACCGGGCCAATCAAGTTGTACCGATCCCCGACGAAATGATCCAACTGGTCAAGAGCAATATGTACAGTCTAGTCCACGTATCGTTGATACACGCCGAAATGATCCATCTGGACAAGCTCAGTGTATACAAAATCGAACGTTGTCTTTAAACGAACGTACAGAGCGTCGTGATGTACCATCAGGCGAAGAGAGACGAGAGAGTGTGCCCCTATTGTCACGAGAAGCCGAAACTCTTGAACGTAGAAATGATCCATCGGGCAGAGAACGATCTTTGCCACCTTCCGCTCAATCACGTAACGATCCATCTGGTGAGGAGAGAATCCAAACTCAATCACTGAATACTATTGAATCCAATGAGATGCGTCAAGTTCCTGGCAGTGGTATCACTACCCCTGAATCTGTACCTGCTGTTGATGTCGCTGTCATTCGCCAAATACCCGGTGGAGTATCTTTAAGCGATATTCCAAATCTTCCAGATAATATGAATAATAACACGAGAGTGGTAACTGGATCACAAGAAATTCCATTAACTAATCCAATGCATGATCCATCAAGTGATACGAGAAACAAACGTGAAGAAGCAGTTGGAGCGTCAATGAAGGAAAACGATCTTATAGTTTCCAGTTCACCAAAACGCCGTGATTCTTATGAAGATGGTGATGATGAAGAATCGACTAACAGTCAAACCGAAAATCGTGAGAAAAGGCGTGATCCTAGTCCTAATGATAAACGTCGTTATGATTATGATCGTGGTAAAGGTGATAGAAGTTATTACGATCGTGAACGTGAGTATGATGACGAATATTATTACGATCGTCGTCGTGGTCCTGATTATGAACGTGCTTACAATTCACGAGAAGATTTGGATCGCCGCGAAACATCATTTAGAGAAAGTGATAGACGACACCCAAGTCGCGATGATTTAGATGAGAGACGCAGCAGTAGACTTAAAGAAGAGGATGAACGTGAATTACGCCGACGCGATGAACGAAGGGGAAATCATCGAAATGATGATTCCAGACGTCGTGATGGACGTGATTTTGATCCAAGATATCCACGTGATCCAAGAGAACGAGAGTACGCTGATCGTGACCGCAGGAGAGACGATAGACGTCGTCGATTCGATGATTATGATCCGCGTGATCCAAGACGAGAATATTATGATGATCCTTATGCCAGGAGCTCGCGACCATCTAGTAGATCATCATACAATGATCGTGAACGCGATTATTACATGCGATCCAGGGATCCGTACTATGGATACAATGGTTATGGCACATATGATTATGGTGCTAACTATAATGCAAATTATTACGCGTATTTAGAGAATCTCCGGCGAACTAATCCAACTGCTTATATGGAGTGGTATCAAAAATATTATGCAAGTCAACATCATCAACAACAGCAACAGCCTGTGACTCATGTGCCAAATTATTCTGAAGATCGAACAAGTGTCCACTCTGGACGAAGTTCATGTGAAGACAGGTAAATAATCATTTTATTTCATCAGACACTATTTAAAAATTTTTTTTTTCTTTCCTTCAATATGAGAATTCCATAAACAAATAAATCATTATAATTTTTATTTTATTCATTGTCATTGAGTGCATTCACGATATATAATAGATTATTTGCAATGTCAAGAACATGTTTCCGTATGCCAAACGAGGCTCTGTACGTCTCCCATTTCGGTTATCCCAATTGGACCTCAAGTCCACTAAGAAGAAGACACCCAAGTTGTTGTTATAATTTGAATAGGTGAGACCATGGGTGATGTCTTGTAAAACAATTCACCTCCCTCAGGTTAATAATAATTGTATAGGCCAGAAGTAAATATGCTATTGTGGTCGCGATTATACGTAGGAGCAATTTCAAATTATTTTTACGGGCTTTTCATTTATCATAATGTGCTTTGTAAAATTTCTTCTTTTACTCTACTCTCATAGTTTAAACTATTTTTTTTATTTATCTGCAGGTCAACGAGTGTGAAACAGTCCATTGGTGATATTTCACTTCTTGAAGATTCACGAGCGGTTTGTCGGATGACCCCGACAAAATTTTCTACATCACACGTTCGTGGTATTGACAAAAAAGAAAAAAATATTTTTCAACATTTGATTCATTTCATGTATATATAAAATTCTTGGTATAATAAATAAATGGTTTTTTTGGATTTGCAGGATCTTTTTCAATTGGCTCACTCTTGCACGTTCACGCTAGCTATCCAGCAGACGGTGAACGAGCTCGAATAGAAATTCTCCGTGTCGATAGTCTGCTGTATCATGATCCAATTGCACGTGAACTTCGATCTTATCCAGGGCCACTCATCAAGTAAGTGTAGTGGTGACTTTTATAAATATTTTTTATTAAGTTCAACCTGCTTATAAATTTTATTATTTTATTATTATTTTTTTTTTACTTTTTAGGGGTGTGACACATAAAAAGACGATTATTGAGTATTGTGAAGCAAAAATTAAAAAAGCCACAGTAAACGATGAAATTATTGATCAAGCTTCTTATATACTCTTGTATCAACTCATGATTATGCTTATTCAACAAAATGGTGTAAGTATTCTTAATCAATAGTACTATTAATTACAATAATTTTAATTTTCATTTATTTACATATGTAAATTTCTTTTTATTATTCAGAATGTCGTCGGTGTGGATATTGCTGCATTGTTACTTCGTAATAAAAAAACCTATCCATATGATATAAATAAAACGAGTCATGAATTGGCACGTCGTTTATCAACAATATCTCAACGTTCTGGCGGCACTGGCCGTGATGAGCCAATTCACGAATGTGGTTCTCAACATGAAATTGAAAATGTTAAACATGAAAAAACAGTTGAACAAATAACGAATGAATTTCGAAATACACTACTCGATGGTTTGGTACAGCAGGCATTAGATTATGCAATGAATGAAGGATTGTGGGGTCATGCATTATTTCTCGCTAGTAAACTTGATAAACGAACACACGCATCAGTTATGACTCGTTTTGCTAACAGTCTACCAGTTCAAGATCCACTCCAAACTCTTTATCAATTGCATTCTGGTCGAGTACCCGCGAGTATGACGTGTGTTGCTGATAGTAAATGGGATGATTGGCGTCCACATTTAGCAATGGTAATATCGAATGCATCTGCCAATCCGGAGATAAATCGCCGGGCAATCATAACTTTAGGCGACACATTAGCAGCACGCGGTGACATTCATGCTGCACACTTTTGTTATATTCTCGCAGAAATTGAATTTGGTGTTTATGGTGGTGCTGGTGTTAAATTAGTTCTTATTGGTGCGAATCATCAGAAATCTTATTTAGATTTTGCTACGCCAGAAGCTATTATGCTTACCGAGATTTATGAATATGCGAGAAATCTCAGTGAACCAGGTTGTACACTTGTTGGATTACAGACTTTCAAGTTGGAGACTGCACAAAAAATGGTAGACTATGGTCTTATTGAAAAGGCACTACTTTATCTAGAACAAATTTCTATTAATATCGTTAATGAACCAAGGAGCTATAAATCGTCATTTATTAATGATGTATATACTTTGAGTGAACGAATAAAATTCCATGATCCTGTGTTCAAAGATTGCATCGAGGATGACACGACATTGGCATGGCTAAATAATTTAGGGGAAATTGTTGGACGATATCGAACTGGTGAAATCCATCAAGATGAGGGTAATATGCCTCCTGCTGATTCACAACAAATATTACAGGAGCAAGAACAACGTGATATTACGTGGCATCAACAACAGCAGCAACAACAGCAGCAGCAGCAGTGGAATTATGGTGAGAGTCAGGATTACACCGCAGGTCCAGTTTCCATGATGGAAGTTCCTACGATTGATACTACTCAAGATCAATGGCAACCATTATCATTACCAGCAAATGTACAAGAGCACAGCATCGAACAAAATAGTCAATATCCTGGTCAAAATATAGATCAGTATCATCATCATCATCAGCAGCAGCAGCAACAGCAACAGCAACAGCAACAACAATCGCAGGAGTATTGGGGCCAGCAGCAATACAATCAACAAGACTATACTGTGAATGATTATCAATCTACTGATTGGCAACAACAGCAGTCACAACAAATGCAGTATCAACAAGATCCAACTGATGTTGACTCTTCTCAGTCGCACGCAAGATGGAATTACGAGGTGAGCTGATTACATGTACTTTTTTTGTTTATCGTATCAAAATACAATTAATCAAATTTATAATCGAAAAATTATTCGTGATAAGTTGATGTAAGACACCATACGCGGCTAGTTACATACACAACATTCAATGCATGCTCTTTTATTCTTTATTTATTTTATACAATATCGATTGATCATTGTTTTGAATTAACATGTTATTCTTCGATTATCCATTCATGCTCACATCAGTCGGATAAGGAAGAAAAAATATCGACACCCGAAGTAAGTACTATCACATCTGCTACGCATTTAAATGTTGATAACGAATGGTCATTGGGTGCATCATCATTCAATCATCCTATGAGTTCGGTACGTCGTCGTAAAATACGAACAAAAGTGCAATTGGTTAGTAATGATTTTCGTTCGAGCACCGAAGACGATTCACATCCTGGTGAATCAACAATTTCACAATCGATTGATATACATAATAATTTAGACGGTGGAAAAAACGAGAAGCCACGTAGAATTGTCAAATATCCAAAAGTTTTAGCGCCTTTTCCAAAAATTAGTGATTTGAAAAAATTGTCAAATTCAAAAATTAAAAAAATTGATCCTAAATATGTAAAACCACCGTCCATTTATCCACCAGTTTTTCTCAAATGTAAACCTAAAATAAGACAAATATCCAGTGAAGAAACCGACGATGAGCCAAAAGAAGAAGATGATGATGACGGTGAAGACGGTGAAGAAGAATTAAAAAAAAATAGTATACGTGGAATATGTAAAAATCCAACAGATTTGGATATTCAATTTAGTAAAATTAAATTAGATTCACTCACAACTTCCAGTTCGTCTTCGTTTGAAATTGACAAAAATTCTATACCATCTGATAGTTGTGGACAAACTCTTCAACAATATTGTAATTTTGATGAAAAAAAAATAGAGAGAGTTGCTCCACACATAAGACGAAAAGATATTATTTGTGACACTGTTGATGCATGGTCAATAAATGAATCACAAAATTCTATTTCAGAGATATCAAGATACAGACCAATTATTTTTGGTGGTACATTTAATATAGATGCTCCATTCAATAAGAATGCAAATAGTAACAATCAAATAGATGGTAAAATCCATGCGCTTCCTGGTAAACATATTTCCAAAACTTTCGACATTGATGCACCAATATGACATGAATATTATTTTTAATCATCTTATAAAAAATGTAGTATTATATATACAAAGAAAAATATGACATTGCATTTTATTAGTGGCATTTTATAGAGTATTTATTAATTGTTCATCTTTCACAGATACAGTTACGTTTTCATTTGTATATTAACAGTTATTTATTCCCCGTGAATAAACTGTACTGTATAACAAAAATATTCGAAAAATAAAGAAAATTTATGTTACTCCGGTGTGTTTTAATTATAAAAATGAAGATTATTAATTTTTCATAACTAAAGGATAAATAATAATAGTTTTGTGAATAAGAGATAAGGCAAAATAAATGTATTTTTGTGTGTGCAAGGTTTGTCATTGCTTGCTGTTACGGTGCTGAACGTTATTACATAGAACAAAAAGCAACATTAAATTGTCAATTAAAAAGATTAAATAGATAAACGTGATATTTAATCACGCCTTAACAGTCAATGCATAGACAAGCTTTGCTGAGGCCAATTTGCGATGATGATTTGTATTTTCCTTTTTCAGCTTCAACCACCGCCACAAATATCAATGGGACCATCATCTGGAAAGCAATACGATCCATTGGAAGAATTGGACGCACTCGAATCACCAAGTGAATCCACAAATCAGTTGAATGATAATAAAAAAAATCTGGACAAACAGTCAGAGAAAAAATCTTCAAATAGCGGCAGCGGTGGATCTTGGTTCGGTGGATTTTTTAGCAAACTCACGCCCAAGCCCAAGAATCAAATGATTTTGCCGGACGACAATAATCCAACGGTATGTAATCAAAGTTTGGAAGAAAAAAATTTATGGCCGTTCAGTAACGTATCACCATAGATTCATTTTATGTTTTATGTCACTAAAGGCCTCGCGAGGTCTCTTGTGGTAGAGTTGAGATCAATTTTCGATTGATGTTGAGAGTGATAACAGGCCAGTATAAATTTAAATGCTTATCCAACATTTCAATGTAATTAATCCCATGAGCTTTTCTATTCTAACTACATTAGTTGATGAAACAATAAATAATTAGAAGAGAGAAATATTCGCGAAAATTTGTGGGTTCAATGGTTTAAATATTTTCTATTTCATTTTATTATTGTTTTTTTTTTTTTTTTTTTTTTTTTTTTTTGTTGATAAATCAAATGATATTAATATTAATATTTCAATGTTATGTCTTAGATTGTTTGGGATCCGGTAGCGAAAAAATGGATGAATAAAGACGAGGATGGTGACAGTGGATCAACACATTTAGGACCCCCACCAAAAGCTGCAGATATGGGAATTAGACCACCCGCAAATGACCAAAAACCTTCACTTATGCCTGAGCCAAAATTAAATCCACCAGGGGATAATTTAACCACTCCAAATAGTTTACAAAAAATTAACGGAAATAATATATTTAAATTACAAAAAGGACGAAATATGCGGGCCAATTATATTGATGTTATGAATCCTGGTGGATCTAAGAGCAATGGGCCACCTTCAACGGTTCCTACACCTGCAACATCACCTCTTGTACCTATGGCTACTTCATCGCCACAATTTTTTATTCCTCAACCTGGTGAATAATTTATATTATATTATCAGAAAATAATTCAACAATGTTTTGAAATAAATGTTTTTATTATTTTCTCTTTTATTGTTTATATAGTACAAGATCCTAATGCACCAGTGGATTTTTTAACGCCCACATCGTCCACCATTCCCTCTAGTGATACAACGTCACAAGGGGTAAGTGGTATTTTTTTAAATGAATAATTATTCAATAATACTTTGTCTACATCACATGATGAAGAAAATTAATTGAACATTCCATCAAACGTATCACAATTTTTATATTAAGAAAATCTTTAGATACTCAACATACATAAACAAATAAGGTTTTCATTTATCCCTGGCTAAATGGCTGCAGTATTTGCTAGATAAAATTTTTATTTTCTCATTTTACTCTCTAGTAATTATTGTCAGCCCAAATATTTCTTCTATCATTTGTTATAATCAATTACTATCGAGAAAAATAAGATAAGGTAAAAAAAAAAAAAGAAAAAAAAAACACCACACTCAATTATTGTAATTTCAATTTTTATTTATTCTACATAATTTTCTTATCAATTTCTATATTGAAAATTGATTGAAATACTTTCATTTATATTCTTCCATCTCTTTTATATTTATTTTCAATTTGAATCTATAACTGATTAATGATTCATTTTTATTCCTATTCAAATAAATATTTATTTATTTTTTTTTTCTGTGTGTCACTTTTGCAAGCAGTCGGGGAACCAGAATGACGTATCCAAATAACAATTGTTGCCAATAGTAAGATCTTTTTATAAATTTTTGTATATACACGTATTTATATACATTTTTTTTTTTTCAATATTTTATTTGCCATTTGCAATATTCTCTTTGTGCACGAATATAATTTTTTTCTTGGTGTGTGGCTTACAATTTTTCTGTTTCCTTTTGGGAGTTTCCCTGAAAATTCATACACAACCTTATTATTTTTCACAAATTCTCTGTGCCTTTGCTTTTTTTTCATAATATATAACACATAAAAATGCATAGGGCATAATACACGATAAATTTCTTGATTAAAATTTATTATCATGAGCCTCTGCAATGCCGATCAATGATTTCTATAAATAAATATTAAAATATTTAAAAAATTCTGAAAGATCGGCTTTGCATACTCGAAAAGCTACAATTTTATTCAAGAAAAATATTTACGTGCGTGATATCAGTCTGTGAGACGGCATTATTGTGTTGTATATGGGGTACAGCTCTCTCGGTGGAGCTCGACTAGTTCACTATCACGCGAGGTGCAAAGCTACACCATGAAGGATCCGCGCGTCCACCAAAGGATGAAGGTAAACCCTTGCCAAATACTTCAATTTCTTATAAACAAAAAAAAATGAATAAATAATTGATATAAAATAAAAAAGATAGAAAAAGAAAAATATCGCGAAAATTTATTTTGATGAATACAGTGGGAAGCTTTGGTTTTTTTTTTTTTTGGTTTTTTTTTTCTTGCCTTCAAGCATCTGTTTAGTACTCATCTTGCACTGCCACCATTTCACTTTTATTCAAATATACATGAGTATGAAAATTATTTGAGTGCATGTTTCAATGAATGTTTAATATTTTTTAATATGTCTTTAGGGACCAATGATGTATAATTCAGTTGGCGTGAAAGATAACATCGGAAAAAATATATCCAGGAGCCGATATTCACCACGATGATACTGAAACTTGAACTACGAATGCAAGAATTTAACATTCATCTTCTCCATCAATTCTGAATGAATATTGTTTCCGAAATATTTATTTATAAAATCTGTATGAGAGTATTTTATAGAAGTAGCTAGGGATTTTCGATTTTCAATTCATGTAAATGTGCTCTGGGCGTGTTTAATGGTAAAAAAAGAAGAGAAAAAAAAAAAAAAATTGTATATTAATCTTTGATATGCGGTATCACACATCATTTGTAATGGAAAAAATAATTCAAAGGCTGATTTTATAAAATCGATTGCCAATATTTCATGTGCTGTCTTTCATGGTTCATCCATCATGAGAAACATCACAATATTGTCATTATTATAAAAATAAGCAAAGTATTGGTCATGCTTTTTGCTACTATAATTTTTTGAGACAAAATCTAAGAATATTTTTCTTTATTGAATAGAATTGATGAATTATCGAAATCCCCATACTGATAAAAATATTTCTCGAGAATTTTTTTTTATTTTTTTTTTTCTTTTTCAATGAAAAAATTATCATTTATTATTTCTATTTATCAGAGGTAAACTGGTGTTATTTTATGCGATAAATATAGACACATACATTCATTATCAAATCATAATTTAAAATAAATTCACATTCCATTACATTATGATCACGGATAGTTATGTATATAAAACGGATTGTTTACAAATATTTTATTACAAATGACTACAAATTGAATTTGGTAAAAAAAAAAAAATAATAATAATTTATGTATAAAATTGTATTCGTTATGAGTGATATTTATCTTTATTCTCTTTCATTTCAATTATCTTCATGTATTCGTGGATTTTTTTTCTTGTTTCGTGACAGTAGATGTTAATTTTTTTTTTTTTTTTTTTTTGCCTTTCGTGAAATCTTTAATGATAAAATATTCGTCGATCTCCGATGGGGAGGTTTATCAAACAAAACATGTAAACATAATGGCAAAAATGATGTGCAATGGTTGAGGATTATGTTAAAGATGAAGAGAAGTATTAAATAAACTGTATGTTATATATTCATAGAATGGTTTATGTAAACAAAAAAAAATGTGACTTTTGGTTGAAGAATATATAATATTGCTGATTCATACGCAATTTTTATGATTCAGTGGTAGTGTATAATTTTTAATGGGAATCAAGAATATTGTCTATTGTATATTATTTGAAATTTAAATTACTGTCACTTGTAATTGCTATAATAAAAAATATAAATATGAAGGATAAATTAATTTAATTTTTCCGACTGCAAATATATTGATTTTTGAAATACGCGTCTCATAGTTTTTTTACATAATATTGTGATGCGTGCTGAAGTCATCAGGTGTCTGTACGGGTGGTACAATTTTTATTTGGAAAAATGGCGCCATAATGTACTTGAGCAATACCAATAATTCTCATTATGTACAGAATAATGGATTAATAGATATAGACAAATGTGTCTGTGGATTATTCGATTTCAACAGGATTAAATTATTGTACACTATATCATACAATTGATAAAAAATGAAGAATATTAAGCAGGTAAGAGATGATATAAAATAAATTTACTATTGTTCGTTAGTAATACGCTATTATTTAGATTTTAATATTGCTCATTCAGTAGTTTCAGAATATAAAAATCTATTGTAACGTGTGAAGATCCATAATATTGATACCTATCTCGGGTATCAGTGTTAAATCGTATTTATTAATGGTTCAATAAGCATTTTAACCATCAAGATTGCTTACATCAGCAAAGTTACTAAAGCCTATTTAAAAATAATGGATGATACGTGAAATGCACAAAAATAATACGATTATCAAATAATTTTTAAGATATAACATTGAAACTTATCAAAGAAATTAGAGATCATACGATAAAAAAAAAAAATTATATGAATCTTGAATGAGAGGTATAAATAGACATAGCCGAATTTCATTGTTATTTTTATACTTTTATTATTCAATACGTGTTCAGGAAAATGAATCTGTATATATAATGCAAAAAAGTAATGGAGATTTCCACACGCAACAAAATCATCGGAAACTTATAACAACATTTTTTTTTTTTGTTTTTTAGAGAGAGAAAAAAATTGAACAGGGTTTACCATGATATATTTTTATCTGGCTTGTGTTTTTTTTTTTTTTTTTTTTTTATTGTTGATACGTGCTTCCAGTCGTTTCCATTTGCGATTGTATCACGTCTGTAAGCCCACTATGTTCTGTTTCGTCCGATAATCCATCGCATTGATTTAGTATATCTGGACCAAATACAAGATGTTTTTCATAGCACTTTGCCCAATTTGTTTCCATTCGTTGTCGTTTGCTTGTTGGTTCTTCAACATCATCAACATTTTCCTGATCATTATTATTTTTGTTTGTGAGAATGTGTTTTAACATTTCACAATTATTTTCATCATTATCCGATTTGTTATTCATTTGACTTATAATTTCTAAATTATTTAATTCAATTTTATCATGGATAATATGATCGTCAAACAGTCTCTCATGAATTTTTTGAAGCATATCGGATTCTTCAAGTCCTTTTTTACTTGTACTTGGTATTGATGAATCATCAAATAAATTTTCTAATTGTCTTCTCGGTAAAGGATCATCCGAGGATTTGGACGTATTCCTTTTCAAATCAATCAATCGATTTTCCAATGATTTTGATACTTTCTCAAAACAATGTACATGACTAATTAAACTGAGATGCGTTGTTAAGCCAGATGTTCTTTCAGGTGATGGATAAACTCTGTTCATTAGATCTTTATCATAATCTTTGTTGATAGGCGTTGAAGCATTTCTAATAGGTGAACTTTTTATATCATCCATCACGTAATCCAGAAGATTCTCAATTTTTTCCTCACTTCTTTCTACTTTTTTTTCATCAAACTTTCCGTCTTGATCACGATGGGACAAAAATTGATCACACACTTCAATACCATTCTCCATTGGACTTTGTGTTGGCGTTTCTTTTTCTTGACTTTGATCCTGTAAATCCGATGACATGTCTATCGAATCATCACTGGGCCTTTTCAGACTACCCTCCAATTCTCTTGAGCTTTCAGATTGATCCTCTTCAGTATCATTGAGTTCACAAATTTCCTGACTATTTGCATTTCTCAAATTATACTTATGTTTATTTACTGATACGAGAAATTTCAAATCATCCAAACCAAATTCACATACATCAGATAAATCATCATCGAATGTAACATAACGTTTGAAACTTACGCCAGTTTTTAAATTATTCCATGAATCACACTCAATATTTAGAAAACAATCATCTTCACGAAATTTAGTACGTTGAAAATTAACAACGATTAATTCCCTGGGTACTTGCCGCCAGGCGTGTATCAGAGTTTCCACTATTTCTTCTGGCTGCCATATTGTTTGTGAATTTGATTGACAAAGTCGTTCAACATGCTTAGTCCTATATATCATTTTAATATAGTGAAATACATCACGTCTGAAGGGTCGTAACTGCGTTGGAAATTCGTTTGGTATAAATAACGGGGTAACATGAGTTAATTCAACATATCGCAAAGTTCCAATACGTTTTCTACTTAGGATCATAATTATTCGACGATTGTTTGATGCCATTTCACGATTTATTGATGATAACCAATCGCCAAATAATTCATCGCTTATTTTTGTATTAACATCATTGTAATAAATATAATCTTGGTGTTCATTATTTTTAATCGAATAAGGTGCACAAATAAGTGGCCGAAATTTTTCTGTACCTGATGCATTGCAAGCAATTATAAGTATTACTCGTTGCATCGTTGGTGCATCGTACTCTAATTGTGTGGCTTTTTGAATACTTTCCGTTATTTCATAATTATTTGTATTTGATGGATTAAATTCTGTATACATCATGAGTTCATCAACGTGAAATTGATCTTTATAACGATATTGCATCAATATTGGACGTATTAAATTAATCCAAATACGATAATCATCAAATTTTGGCCCACTGCAATCAGTTAAACTTGGCGAAAAACCATGACGCTTTAAAAATACTGTTAGCCAAGCTTCAGAACATTTAAAACCTGTTCAATCATAATAAATATATATATTTCTTTCTTTCCTCTCTTTGTTATTTTATTATTGATTATGAAAATTTATTTTCTCACCTACCCGTCAAACCGAAGAATCGTACCAGATCAAGAGCTTTTCTCCTCAATGAAAGTCTATCGAGTGACGCATTCGTTGCGTGACTCATGCAAATCCATTTTAATAATTCTTCCTTCATTGCTTTAGTCGCTCTTGTCTGTGAACCTTTGCCAGACATCTTTCTTTTTTTTTTTTTCTCTTTTTCAATCCAATTCTCACGACTGTAGTAGTGTAGTGGTAATGGTAGTGGTGAATGAAACCAAAAGCACCAGCGGCAGAGAGACAATGTAACAGATAAAAAAAAAAAACATATTCCAGTTGCGGCATTCGTTTGTCGTTACGTATCAATGAAAAAAAAAAAAAAAAAAAAAAAAAAACACAATCGAATATAAAATGGAAAGAACAGCAACGTAAATAAGTCGATTCTATCGGTCGAGATGGCGATGATTATAATCTTTGATTTTTCATTCATACTTTATTTATTTCACTTTCTCAATATTATTATTAATTAATTAATTTTTTTAATTGCAGATCAAAAAAAAAAAAAAGGAAATATAAAAATTGATGGTGATGAATAGAGTGGAGAAAAAAAAAAAAAAAAAAAAAAAAAAGAAAGAAAAAAAAAAATTAATTACAAAGTAGTTGTGTACGTTGATATAATGAAAAGTCTTTGAGATATATCATCAACTTCTCTGCGTAATTGTGCGTAATAAAAAATGCCACGTACATTTTATGTGATTGATTGCATAACATTTTCTATGCTGTATATAGTGTCAAGGGCAGATCATATATATATATTTTTTTTATTTTTATTTTTTTTCCCTTCACACTCGTTTTCGGACACAAGTTACATTTACCAAAGGTTTATATAGAAGACACTCCTCAGTTAGTAGATTTACGACGAACGTGATAAAGTTTATCTGTTGTCAGCCAGTAGAGGTTATACGAGTTATTCACCGAGCATCGACGAGTCCCCATAGGTTTGAATATCCCACTACGTAAAGCCAAAAAGTACAGTGAAGAGAATGAGGAGAGATGTTGGCGTGAAAAATCACCTTAACTTAATGGTCTTTCATAGAACTGGCTCAAAGTTCCATTGAGTGACGATCAAATCGTATTTTTATATGTATTTTTTACAATATAAAATACCATAAATACATCATATCCTAACGCTATCGGATCAATTATCTATAAAATTATTATTTATTCATTCTTGTATTTGATTTGATTCAAAGTCACACCAAATATTAGGATGAAGATGTATAATAATTTTTATTTTTATTTATTTATTTATTTTTTTTTTTTTTTTGTCTTCGTACTGGGATAAATTTTGGCACACATAATATACCCACGCAACTTGAATTTTTTTTATTGCATCATTGCCAGTACTTTCATACATAAAAATATTTGATAAAAATAAATTCAACGTACGTATGTCGAGCACGTGAACAAAAAATAATAAAACGGTTTATATCATCATAATTTTATTATTATTATTATTATTATTATTATTATTATTATTATTATTATTATTATTATTCGTTTATATAGATATATTCATTATGGGAAGTTGTGTGTAGGTGTGTGTTTGTATGTGTGACCATGAAGAAAAAAAAAATTACGTGATATTTGTTGAATTATATGATGTCGAAATGACATTTATTTGCGTGCACTGGCGCCACGTATTTTAATATATACGTGGAGAATGAAGTGGTAGAGATAGCAGTAGTTTCCACAAAATTTCATTTGTTATTTAATTTGCCTGGGGGCATGAGTCTGGTCATTCACGTGAATGTTTCACCCCTATACACGTTCATTGGTTTTTTTTTTACCTCTCCTCTTTAGTGTTGAACATGTTCTGACTATTATATGTGGATAAATGGATGGAATGTTATAATATAAATATACACAAACTCTCTAAATATGTTAAAAACGAGCTGAGAAGCAATAGCTACGTGGCGAGACAGAAAAAAATTTGCATACATGAAATGCACACTTTTTTTTGTTTTTTTTTTTTTTTTTATAAAATTATATATACATCCACGTATATTTTATCATTCATTTAGAAAAATGTCACAGGTTCATTCATATATTTTCATTAATCCACCTTCATATTTGTATGATAAAATTGTTTGATCAATTAAAATTTTTATTCACTAATGAACATTAATAATAATTTCAATTATTAATCACTTTATGGGAAGCGCAAAAAAAAAAAATTGTTTATTGTATATTTTTTAATTTAGATATTATTTATTTTTCTAGAAAAATTTATTGCAAATGATAAAAATCATTGATGAGCAGACAGAAATAAATATTAGATGAGGAAAAAAAAAAAAAAAAAATGTATGGATGTATAATTAACAATAGTTGAAAAAACAAAAAAAAAAAAAACAAATAAATGTCCTCGTTAGAAATGATAACGAACGATTGCACGTAGATAATTGAATACATCGATTTGTTTACTTTACATTCCACAATTACATTCAACACTATAAAGTACAGTATTTTTTTATTTATTATTATTTTTCTTTTATTATTGAAATTTTTACAAATCAACTTTTCATTGTCATTGATAATAGTTTAGTAATATTTTGTTATTTTTTCTTTTTTTCAGATTTTTTTTTTTTTTTTGTATACCACTCTTTTTATTTACAATGTAAGCAGTAAAAAATGCACACACACTCTCATCTGTATTTGTTGTGTTCAATTATTCAGTTGTGCGATCTACAATAATATTTATCAACACGTGCGGCACCAATTCAATTCAACATGTAGAATATTCATATAACATGCAAGCTCAATGTGTAACTGATGTGATTATAATTTTGTCCTATCGTCGCACAACAAGAACGTGTATATAAGAAAAGAAATTGGGAAAGGAGAAAAAAGATAAGAATAGAGAGATCGTAAGGAAAAACCATCGCATCTTCCCTACCGCATGATATTACTCCCATTGAAGTTGAGGGTGGTCGTGTGAGTGAGTTTGAAGATGAGGGTTAGAACAGAAAATTGAGTTTTAAAAATATAATCCAGTTTGTTGGACTATAAATGAAGACGATATGAGTATTGAGAAAAAAATACGATGAAATTTTTTTTCAATAATAATTGTATATCTTGTGTAAATGTGGAATGAAGCGATATAATGATCTCTTTCATACTCGATTAAATTTAAATTTCTGTGTATAATATCATCTATAAATCCAATGTAGAAACATAAACTTGAAGTTTATATGCTCGTATAATTTTTATTGAATTGAATGAGACACTATATGTAGAGAGTTAATTGTTATAATTGTAACAATACGTTCGTGATTCCAAACTTGATTATTATTACACGTGATTATTATTATTATTTATTTTTTTTTTTTCTTCTTTTCAAATCGATAAAATACGTCGGTTGCACGTTAAGTCGTGAGATAACAAATGGCTCAACGGGGTGGCCAGCCCCTCGACAGTTCACGGAGAAAATCGCATCAATTCATCGTTGCACTCGTGAGTGTACACATAAAATGTGTACTACATATCAACAGCATTTGCAGACATTGTACTCACAGGCGTAAATAACTATTTGCAGTAAAAGAATCACGCTTGTAATGATTCCAACGATTAATTTAATACTGAATAGAAATTTCGAATGAAAAAAAAAAAAAAAAAAAAAAAAAAAAAACATGAAAAATTATAATATGGAAATGATGAAGAATAAACCGATAACAAGGATGGCATGGCAAGATACAGTGACTACGCTGAGGTATAATATTTATTATTTATATAAATAAATGTTCATATATGTATTATCTGGAATTATTTAGCACTGCGGAATTACGAAAACGACCATTGACAATGCAAATACGTGCGTTTGCTCAACGTGAAAAGAAAAAAAAATTTCGTGGACCAGAATCACCATTATATAATGTCACATGTCCATTAATTTATATCGTACGTATATTTGGTTTGGCACCATATGAATTTGATGAAAATGAATTATTAGTGCCTTCTAATATTTACATGATTTACTCATGTATTTGGTTATGTATTTATACATATATTATATATACGATATTGCTACAATTTTTAACTGAACCAGAGGATAAGAGAATTCTACGATTTACCGAAATCACAAAGGTAAATACAAAATTTTTAAACATAAACACTTTCATTATTTTAAAAAATCAACATAAAAAATAATAATGAAAATAAAAAAATTGCAGACGTCGTTCAACTATTGTGTAGCGGTACTTGACCTCCTCGTGTGTGTATTTACACGAAAGCAAATAACAAAAATATGGAATACAATTCAGGATTACGATGAGATTGTACGTGAATTGGGATATATAAGAAAAGAAAGGATAACCCGTATTTGGATATGGTCTACACTAGCTATTTCTACTTCTATTTGGATCGCGATAAGCCTACTTGGAATGCATGCATTTGATCAGGCATGGATAGACAATGTATCTTATATGATTGTTTACGTGGGTGCAGCGGTAGCTGTAACGAAATTTTCAGGAATCACATTGTTGTTGGGTCAACGTTTCAATCATTTAAATGAAATTTCACGTAAAAATATATCTGTGACACGGCAATGGGTCTTTGCAACTTCAAAAGTGAATGTAAAAATTATTGAACATCTTCATAATGATCTAATGATTATTGGTGAAGATTTAAGTTCTATTTATTCATGGTCAATTATGTTTTGGTTGGGTAATTTGTGTTTCCACAGTGTTTCTGATCTTTATTTTGTTAGTTCATGGATTTTGGATGAATGTTATTATTGGCATTTAATTTGGTGTCTTCTTGCTTGGATTACTTCATTTATCAGTCAACTTTTATTACTTAGCTGCGTGTGTCATTACACATCGTCTCAGGTTTGTTTATTTATATTTATCTTTTTATATATTTTCAATTTATCACTTACATTTATTCAATTGAATTGTAGAGTATTAATTAAATATATATTGACAATTGAGGCCACGTAGTTTCAATTGATTTTCATATTGTCAACATGTCCTAATTAATTATTTTTTTATCAACATTATTAAATAAAAAAATTTATCAATAATCAATTTTAATTATTCAACATTATTTGATAAAATACAAATTATAAAATTTGTAATCCGTATACTCGTGTTGAGATAAAAACAGGAGAAGAAAAAGTTGAAAAAAAAAAAAAAAGAAGTCAAAGAAAAAATTGGAATTTGCGTGATTATGAATCAAAGTTTATAACTTTCACAGCTGAATAATTAATCATGCTATTTCCTTGTAGGCCAACTGCATGAGTTATCTCATACTCGAATGGAAATATCAGCTATACATGCGCAAGGGGAATAGGGTAAAAATCGATTATTGAATTGAATGTTAAATTAAAAATTTCACTGCACTGTATATTGGTATATAAATAATGAACTAATTAATTTATTATTTTTGTTTTTGTTTTTCTATTTCTTTTTTTATTATTATTATTTATTCATTTTTATTCTTTTTTTTTAATGAATATTTAGAAAATGGGGACTACATTTGTTTTGATAAATCGCCAACTTAATTTCTCTGCTGCTGGATGTTTCAACCTAAATCTCCCATTATTACGCTCGGTAAATTGAAATTTCCTGTTTATATTTGTAAAATTTTTATTGTTTCCTATCCTAGTATTAGTTGGTTTCAGTTTGGTATTATATAAAATTCAAAATTACGGTAAGAACGACGGTTTGAATAAAGAATTTAATATAAAAATCTTGTGGTTTGAATATGACTAGAAATATTGAAAATATAAAAATAACTTGGCAAAAATTGCAATATCGTTTCGTAGACTGTTTTATTATTATTATCAATTTTTTTTCAATGCTATTATGCAATGGAGGAAGGACTGAGCTTATGTAGAATACTAAAAGCATGCATAATTGAATGCAAAAATATTTATTTACTTTTATAATTACAGATCGTGGCTTCCTTAACAACGTATTTGGTAATTTTGCTTCAATTCGACTGAAGGACAAATGAAATGTCATAATTGGTGTTCCAACATTAATGGTAATGACTTTTTCCAACGTTATACAACAAAGACATGATAAACTGCAATTATATTAATTTTCTACAAGGTTTAATCTGTTTGACAAATAGATTCAAAATATTTTCGACAATTCAAGTGAAATAAAAACAAAAAATCACAATAAAATTATAAAGATTCATACAAATACGATATATATAATAAAAAAAAAAAAAAAGGAGGACGGGTGTACGGAAGATTTTTCTTCAGTGTTGTTTGTCGTTGAAAATCGTGGGAAAAACACACCTGTGGAGTAGGGATGAAATGAGTTGAGCACGATTTAGACCATTACATATATATAAAAAGAATAAGAATAAAATCGTATATAAACACCAGCCGACGAAATGTGTGGATATGTAACAAAAGACACTGGTATCATCCAATGAACGTTGCGTCAATTTTCCACGCCATCACCCTGGAAAATTGCCTATCATCTCTCTCCTTCTTACTCGTTGTTCAAACACAGAGTGTAGAGTCTAATGGTTATATCCAGTAGGTCTGGACTGCATACGAATTCGCTTTCAGTTGTAATGTACACGTGTACTCTGAATGTCAATTCCAATACTTTTCAACTATCATTTTATTTCCCATGAGTGAGAAAAAAACGATGACAAGTGACATTTACGTTTCTTTTGAAAATTTTCTAAGGATCTTTATTGATAAAATCCATTAGAAAAATATATTGTTATTAAATTGAGCGTAAAAATGATTTGTAGAAAATAAAATTGGCATTGACTAATCTTGACGACGCGTCACAGAATTTAAATGAATATCCAAATTGATTTCTATTATCTATCAACTTTTTCCATTACATTTCAAAGTTACCTGCTCAATTGGTACTAACAGTTTACTTCAACCTGTTATAATTTTATAGATGTGATAATATTTTATTAACCATTGAAACCTATCACCACCATCTATCTATCTTTTACCACATTCACCACTGATTCACCAAATTCATCTCACGCTATTTTTTGTTTATTTTCCATTTTTAAAAAGTGTCAATAAGTAATGTACAATTTGGGAGAGGGAATAATAATTTATTATTTTTTTTTTTTTTTTTTGTAAATTAATATTATTATTTAATCTTATTTAATCGATTTTAAATATTTGCCACAGGATAAATGTGTTAAATTAAAATAAATAATATGGCAACACGTAATCCAGTACATGAATATCATCATCTCTTTAAGCCCAAGAAACTTCGCATTTGGTAAATATATATCAAAGAATGAGGTAAAGTGTCTGCAGTAATGGCAAAATACCGACTATGTTTACAATAAACGTGTGCTCTGTGTTTATATTACGATAATGTACAACGATTTTACGTGACAATGCACATGCAATTTGTATATATACATTTATGGAAGTATGAGCTCATTTATATGTATTTATAACTATAAATGTTCAAGAGAAGAGAGAATATATTGAACGATTTTATAATCCCTATATATTTATGTAGATAAAAATATTCCAATTTGGATGATTTTAAGAATTGATGTATTTTACGCCTGTTGCATTCATTTATAATTAGCAAAATGTTAAAAAACAAAAAAATAATAGAAAAAGAGAAAATAGTGTAAAGTTTTTTTTTCCAGTTTATTGAACCGATACAAAGGCAAATATAAAATCATAGAAATTCGTATATAATTAATTTTAACAGTATAGTTTTTAAGCAGTGATGATAAAAATACTGATTATTCAATTATTTGATTGTTTTTTATATCACATACTTAGGAACATACTGAAGAAATAATTATTACAAATTTATAATTATTATTACATTATATACATGTATCAATGTATCAAATACATTGTCAATATTTATTGTCTCTTGTAGTAGTACCAGGAACGAAAAATCAATAATGGAATAGTGTTCATGACTTTTTTTTTTTTTTTTTAATACAAATATGAGTTTTTTCATAGTTGTAATCTCATGGTAGAATTAATTCACGCAATTTTCCTAATCAATTTATGTAATTATTCTCTTTTCTTTTTGTTTTTTTTTTTTTTTGTCTAGATATTCAGTAAATTGTTAATTAATTTCTACATGCACAGAGAAAAAGAGAGAGAGAGTATTACCTACACATTCCTCATAATTTTTGTACTTTATTTATTGTTTCACGTCTCATCTTATTTAATCATTTATTAATACAAATGATGAAGACACGTTATTAATATAAAAAAAATGTAAAATACTAGTGAATTATATAAACTCTTTAGAGAAATATCACATTCAATTGATATCTCAAAAAGTCACAATTGAATTCACTTCATTATTTCATCAGTTATTTACAAACGTTATAAAATTTTTCTTTTTATCACCGTAAAATATGTAATCTTATTTAAATTATTTGTCGAAACAAATCACAAGATACATTATTCAAAAAACAAAAAGAATATCATTGAATTAATTCAATCGGCGATTTTTTTTTTTTTTGCTTTTCTCTTTTTTCTTTCCTCTTTAGAGTTAACAATGTCACACAAATTATTGACACCACAAATCATTACTCGATGAATAAATCAAAATGTTAATAACAAACTGTATAAAATATTAACTTATATGAATTTTTTTTTTATCTCTCAAATCATACGCGATCTTATTTAATTGATTTGTCAAAGCAAATCACAAGACGCGTGCAAACACATTTACCAAATTCAAATAAAAAAAATAAAAAAAAAGTAATAATAAATAAATAAATAATTGTGATTTGATTCAAGCTACTAATTTTTATCGCTATTCTTTCGAGATAAAAATGTCACATTAATAATTGACATCTCAAAGAATTAAATAATATTGTTATTAATATTTGTGCAAAAAATTTTCTGTTAACCAAGAATTAAATTATTAAAGCTCAAAATTCAGTAGTTACGTCATTGTCATGACAATTGTAATTAGTTGGTACAGTGAGTGTGTGTAGTGCTTTGAAACGCTCCATAGATAAAAATTCTCGATTTCGAATTAGCGCAGAAGTTCGTGGTTTTATCGTAGCAAACTTGGCACTATTTGCCGTAGGCGAAGCGTAAAATCCTGTGCGTGATTCCGAATGAATTGGGGTTGCACAAGCAGTTCTGCGTTTAAGTGATTGTGCATCTTCAAAAAAACTAGATTTTGGTCGAGGTGGTAGATCTATCCTTGGCACATCATCCATAAAAATATTATTATAAGAATAACATTTGGAATGTTCTTCAGTGAACAAACTAGGTTCTGATATTGAGCAATATTTTGGTACATCATAGATACTACTTGACGATGGAAATGTCCACGCTGCAGCTGTTGCTGCTGTTGTTGTTGCTGCTGTTTTTTTTCTCAATTCAACTTGATTGAATTCATCATTGTCAAATGGTGTAATTGAATTGTCATATTCTTCGTTATTATTAAAAATTAATGGATATTTTGGTGAAGGCAATTGAGAGGATGAGTAATTTTCATAAATGCTCATATTGCTTCTTGAAATGTTGCCATAATGAATTTCTTCAGTGTCTTCTTTTATTGTATTTTTTCTGTTGACTAATTTGACAAAGAGTTTTGGCTGTACTGGAAAAAATGGACCCAGTGACAGACGCACCTCGGATCTTGGTATATCTTCAAATATTATTTTTTTATGATCATTAATATTGTGATTGTCAGAAAATATTTCGTCCACTGTGTCTGTATCTGGTGATGGTGGATCAAATGTATGAAATGTTGAAACATTCGTGACCCTTTCATGTGAAACATGTGGAATATTATTCTCATTCAATAGTGTATTTCTGAATGACGATGTTGATTTTAATGATGACGTTGGTGAGATTGATTTTTCATCATAACCTGAATCGTGTGACTCTTTCGGTTTTTTATTCCATTTCATTTTAATCGTAGATAATTTATTACTGTTATCTATTACTTTTTTACCTCTGAGAAGTGTAAAAAATTTTGTAAATGATTTTTTTCGTGGTAATTTAGTTGTGGGCGTTGGTAGCCAATCAATTGTTGTATCGTCTATTTGAATTGGTTTCTTTAAAAATGCACCAATAATTTTTGGTGCACGTTCACGTTTTAAAGATTCATCTGATCTTGGTGGCGGAAAATTACCCAAACTATCATCTGTTGATTCTGATTCCATTGATTCATAAGATATTTCTTTATCCCACGTCTCGTGACACTCAGAAATGTTGGGTAATTTTGTGCAATCCGCTAGACTACTAGTGAGACTCTTAGTTTGCCGTTGGATCACGTATGTATTGTCTACGGGCATAAAATAATCATTTATTTCTTCATGAAATACATCGGGACTACTTTTTCTACGTTCCAAATTTTCCGTAGATTTCTGTAATAATAATAAGACAATTATACCGATTATTCAACTCTATTATTTTATATTTATTATTAATTTAATTTAAAAATGAAATATAACAAGAAAATATTAATGATAAATAATAAATTACCTTTAAATTTTTTGATGGATTAGCTGTTTTTTTCTCAAATATTGCAACCATTTTTTTAACAAATTTATTTGTTCTAACTGGTGATTGGTTTTTTGTTGGTGAAAAATAATTTTGTTCAAAATCATTTATAACCGTTTCTAAATCAATTACACCCAATGAATCATTTACTTTGTGAACTGAACACGAGTGTTTTGTAGTTTGTGACAATTTATTTGATCTAGATGTAAAATCACATTGTAATTCATGATAATATGTATTTTCTAATTTTGATAAATTCGTTGGACTTGATGGTGGTGCTTCAAGTTTACCCGGTGACATTATATTTAATTTTTTCATCCACTTTGTTTTTTGCGGAGAAGTCTCCATTACACCACCGTACATATCAACCTGTACAACAACAATAACAACAATAACATTAATAATAATAATAATAATAAATAATAAATAAATAAATAATAAATAATTATTAGTTACCTGTTCGTGATTTTTTTGCAATACTTTATGCAAATAATTAAATTTCGTTGGAGACATCATTTTGAAAAAAAAAAAAAAAATTATTATTATTATAATAAATAAATAAATAAAAATAAAACAATAATAAATTTAGAATGGACATTCACAAATATTGCGAGATAATGAACGACACGTTCGATAATACGAACAAGAACTGTCTGAAATTATTAACAATTATCCAAATTAGACATTAGTGACCTGAAAAATCACTGGGGTAGGAGAAATATTGTATTATTGGAGGGAGTTGGGGCCCACACTATGCACCAATACTAACCTTGTCTCATTACAATATTAGCGAGTGGTAGGAATTTGCCTACTCCTACCACTTGAATTATGGATATGAGAGTGGGGCACGCGATAGAGGATCCTTGAAAATTTTCAATAATTTTCATTGTATTATTAAACTTGGAAATTGTGTTAAACTTAAATTTAATTTATTCAAAAAATAAATGGAAATAAATATAAATTTATTTAATGATTGTGTGATAATATAATTATATATATATATATATATATATACAAATATAATAATTTATATCAATGAGTAATTCTAGTTTTATCTCAATATATAAATAATAGAATAAAATAAGTAATATACAATAATTTATAATGAAAATAATTAATATAATACTCATATAGGAATCGATTTATATATCGCAGTAGAATAAATCAAGATAGTGGTCAGACGTACACGCATAACTTGCGCTGTGGTAAAATTCTAATTTTAACTTTTATATATTTTTCTATTAATATGGGAAAAAAAAAAGAATCCAATGTTCAATGTATTTTTATATTTTTAAATATTGTAAAATTTTTCTCTCACTTATACCTAAGTATAGTAAATGAAGAAAAATAAATAGGGAAAATATAATCCCTTTTATATCTATATTTAGAAATTGTCCAGACAAAATCCAATGCCTAATCGCTTCTGGCGCTGTACATTGACCGCAATAAAACAATCCAGGCAGATTCATTTTGTCACACTACTTTTACTACATTGAATACATTGTTTATATATAGTTTTTGTATTATAGTCAAATCTATAGAGTTATATTAGTCGTGATTTTACACAGGTATAAAGTACTTTATGAATAATAATATTTTATTTATATTATTGAAATATAATGGTTTTATAAATACAAAATATCCACATTATATTTTCCAAAATAATCACTGTGAAAATTTATGAAATTATTATTATTATTATTATTATTATTTTTCATTTATTTTTATCAAAACACGAACGTTTCAGCACAGATCGATTGATATTTTTTTTTTTTTTTTTTTTTTTTTTTTTTTTTATCCACATAATATTTTCAATGAATATTGAGTTTAAAAAGTTTTTTCACGTGAAAAGTTTCACAATTTTATGTCAAAAAATAAAGAAAAAAAAAAAAAAAAAAAAGTAGAAATGATTTATACAAATAATTTTTGTTTTTTTCTCATTTTTCTTCTTATTACAGATAGTACATTAATAGTAAATTATATCCAAGTTTCTTGTAGTGGATAAGAAGAAGGAAAATTCCACTACTTTCCAAGTTCAAGTGGCATAACAAAGTTATTATCAACTTTGTAACTATTGTACAGTAGAGATACATTTCAAAAACATTATACGTATTTTACGCATTGTAATTATCCGTGTTTAAATCTGGTGTGTATCACAAGTAAACATAATAATTGTGCACAAATATAAAATAATAATAATAATAAAATAAGATAATTATTTCCATGTGTATGTTCTACCATCTGGTATAGTTTTCATATGGTAATAATATTTTTTTCATGCGGAAAATTGTCATTCACCGAACCGACAAATAATATAATATAGATTTGTATTGAATAAAAAAAATAATAAATATATATATATATTTTTTTTTTCATACTTGTAGTTGATTCTTGGTGAATTGGCCAGTTATATTTGCTATCTAATTCTCATGTAAAGTGCATGACGTTAATCCAAGGATAAAACAAGCGATGCATCAACCAAGTCCATTCTCGTTACCGCAGGTATAATAAATTATCCTCTTAACTTCCCCTAACATTTTCTATGTATACAATACATGTATATATACATTTTGGGTTTACTTGGCAATGTGAATATATTTGTATTATGATGATTGTGTATTTCTCCTCAATATAATAATTACTAAATGTATATATACATACGTCAATGGGACGAAAGATTTATAGAGGTCATTTATTGTCAATTTCAATTTATATTTTATCATTTTATGTACAGTATAATATTTCATATTACCATTATATATTTATGTAAAATTATATAAAGTGTGATTTTATCTTATTGACTTGGAATAGATTTAAACTAAAATTATTATTATCTAAATAAAATATATAAAAAAATTGTACAATTTAATTAAGAGAATTAACTGAAATATATTGTATTGTTTATAGTTTAATTGGTGTACAATATATATATTTATATATATATCGATTTGTTTTAGTCATATATTAAGGGAATGTACAAATTATATGTACATATGTAGTATATGGTTCTATGAGATGTTGTACATTGAGGAAGTCAGCCAGTCAATGTGGCGCCATATACTCACATTGATTTCATGCCTTGCAGCAGCACCGCACACCAGAATAATCCCCGACTCCAATACCTTTTATATTAAATAGTTTAAAATTTTTATTCAATATAAATGCTAATTGACATTACGTTTTGTTAATTATACAGATAATTATCTAAATTCAATTGTATCGAATAAAATCACAGATAATAAATTTCAATTGGATTATTTGAAATTGACAATTGCAATTGTAAAATAATTCGTATATAAATAATAAAATAATTTATAAATGTTCATTTGTTTTTCATTGTATAATTTTTTATTTCTTTTTTTTTTTCTATAGTAGTATTTAATTTATATTTAATATATAAACGAATTTTGGTGTAGGTGTATGGACAAAAAAATAAAATGAACAGCAGGATAAACTCATTATTGTTTGAAAACTTTATTTTGAGCGTGTACATAGAGTAGAGTTTAATTCGTTCGAGCATATATAACTTCATATGTCTGTCCATCTGCTGTGTTTCTAAACTGTAATCGAAAGTTTTATATATTATCAACAGTCTATAGATAAAATTATATAGATATGTATATTAAAAAATTTTTTTTAGAAAAAAACAGAGGGAGAGTTGAGGTGAAATAATTAAAAAAAAAAGTAAGAAACTATTAAAAGTACTTCAGTACGTTTTTTTTTTGTCACAATCAAACTTTATTATTTATTTATTATTTTTTTAAATTTTTATATCTCTCTGTTTTTACTCTAAATGTTAATTGTAAAATTGGTAATGTGATTATTTAAATTAACTTGAGTATTTCATGTTTGTATGGTATTTTATTTGGGTAAAATTTTTTAATGTATAATAAATTGAAATTTACTCAAATGGCCAACGACAGAATATATTGCCCCTTCTCATTACGATCCCCACTCACTAGTTACTCACTGAAAAATAATAACTCCGCCTCTCAAAATATATATATCGTCGATATTTGACACGGTACTAAATAAGAATTTGACGTTAGGGCAGCCGGACGTTTTGTCGCACTGAATTGTCTCAAATCAATGATAATATCATTTAATTAATCGATTGTTTTGTTATTGTTTGTTTGTTTTTTTTTTAAATTATTTATTTATTTATTTTGTGTGTGTGTGTGTGTGTATAGTAATTAAATATAAACGAATATGCAAAATTTAATTGAACGAATAAAATTGTACAGTAGCACATCAAAAAATCGGACTTATCCATTTTTTTTAATGAAATCAAATAAAAATAAATCATCAAAGTGTCAATCGGAAATAACTGTATCAGAGAGTGATGTGAAAAGATGTTACAAGTGTTTAAAAAAAAAATTAAAAAGTAGAGGGGTGTTAAAAAAATTATTGTCACCACGGAAAAAAGACAAGTCATTGATAATTCAGAGAAATAAGTGGAGTGAAGAAGTTGGAAAAGACTCCGGGACATCAGGAGATTCTGGATGGGAAGGAATGTCCGCTGCTTCTTCACTTTCATCCCTTGTAATCACAGGAAATTTCTGCACTTCATCGCCAGTGAGTGAAAAAAAATTTAAACAATTTAATTTTCATCAAGATGATTTACACAGTGAAGTGTTGAAATTTGATGACAATGACAATGATCATGATGATAATCAAGTGTGTGGTATTGAAATAAATACAAATAAATGTGAAATAAAAGATAAATACACAACGATACAATTGGCATCGGGCAATTTTATTCGATCAAAGTCGGATTCAGAGATTTTTACTGAATTGGACTGTGAAGATGTGGCTGAGAAAATTCGAGAACTCACCAGGGACGATCCTTTGCGTCAAAGTTATCCGGGAATGTCAAATACAACAAGAAGAGAGTCGTGTCATCAACTGTTAAAAATTCTTCTAACTCAATTCGACATCAATCAACATAATGAACATGATAATACAACAAATTCAAAATTGATTGATGAAACATTTGAAACGTTTGATAGTGATTTTGCATATTTTTCCGACTGTATTGATGTTTTACCATTGTCACAAAAAAAATCTATGCGTGATACGTTATTAGAAATATCGTCTAGACGATTATATCCATATGATAAATCATATAAACAAAATACTAGTGAATATGGTGATGAAAATATTCAATCAAATGTCACACAGAATATCTTGACTGTTACAAAATCAATGAATACAACTGCCGACAACTTTCGTGATGATATTGATAAAGTAATGAAGCGTTTTGAGTCACAAAAAATTGTTGAAGATGATGAAATTGGAATTCCATTGGAATTTCATCAACCATTAGATAACTCAATAATTTCTTACTCAAAATTAGGAAATAATTCTATATACTTTGGATAATATTAATAGTTCATTTATTATTATCTTATATATATATTTGTGGATAAATTATTATTGTGATTATTATAGTGATTTTGTAAATATTAATTTTAAAATTATAAAATTTAATTTATCTAGATAAGTAAATGAATAAATATTTTTTTTTCCTATGTATTGTATCATTTATTATATAAGAGGGATACGGGACAATACGAAACACGAGAGAATTTCTTGCTTTAAGGATTGATAATACTCAATTTTTCTTCATTTTTATTCACAAACTTAGTTGCGCAACTAAATTGCCAGAAATCAACGTGAGACATATCTTTTTTCTCATTTTGTTTTTCTCTTCAACGAAGCAGCACACCAGGACAACGATCTTGATGTCATTACACAATTTATCTGCCTTACATAAAATTTACGTCATTTTTCTCTTGAAAAAAACAAAAAAAGAGCAGAATAATACGTACATGAATAATAAAAGAAGAAGAAGAAAAATATATATATATCGAATTGTCGATACAAATTTTTTAATGGTATAAAAGAAAAACAAAAAAAAAATAATTCTAGATGATAATAGATAAATTCTAACAAATAATATCAGGAGTGATATATTTTTCTCTTGCTGTGATTGTGACACGATGATAGTTAATGGCACGAGCAAACATGTCATACTGATGTCTAGTAAAATAAAAAAATAAAAAAACATCTACAACATAAGTACACTTGTTATGTATTATTATAATTTATTTATTTATTTATTATTATTATTTTTTTTTTCATGGCATTTCTTGATAGCACTTTACGACAAAATACGATAATTTTATATTCCTTTTTACACTTGAAATGCCAAATGACATTGGACATGTGTATATACTTGTCATTTACCGTAAATTAAAAGTAAAAATGAATCATATCAAAGTAATAATTATATATAATTTGTTTTAAATTATATACACCAAGATATCTACTAATTATCGACAAAATAAAATACAATAGGTTTTAATAATGAGGATGATGTCAACTAAAAATTTATCTAGATTCAACTTTATATGTTAAGACCTAATTATTTATGTATAAGTATATTAATATAGTTTTATTTACGTTATTTCTACATTCGTACAAATTTATTGTATACGTATTCCCATCAATTGTGTGATTTCAATCGGGAGGGACAGAAAAAAAAAAAAAAAAAAATCCCACAAATCTATTTAGATATAAATATTGATATATTATTATGTATATTGAGATATCGAAAATAAAAGTAAATATATGTATTATGTGTTTATTATATTTTATGTTCGTATTTTTATCGTTCACAGTCTCTTGTCCTCTTCCTATATTGAATCATTTCAATTGTTTATCAGATTTTACTTCCTACGCTCATTGTTTAATTGATAAACCACATTGATTATTGATTTGTTTCATTGTCATAGTCCTCAGGGGGTGCTTGATATCGATTGTACGAAAGAAAAAAAAAATAAAATAAAAAGGCAATGATGTCAATTCAATTTTATATTCACCCACTACTAAATAATCCAACTTTATTGGTATATATTGAATTGAAATCCATGTCAGCGTGTACGCGTCTTTATTTGAATTTTTGTTTTTTTTTTCCTCTATTATTTTTCGTAATTTTTTTATTTATTTATTTTTTTTTTCAGTCCAATTCACTGGGGAGCCAGGAGATTTTCCATTGCGTGTTTTCCAGTTTCGTTGTTATCATGTCAATCTTGACAAATCGTTGGATTCAAGTCGATCACAAAATTCAAAAAACAAATGAAATAAATAAAATATAAATAAATAGTTTTGGTTTTATGATTACAGGAATTTCTGGGTTTTTTTATTTATATTTTTTTAATTTTTTTATTTATTATCATCGGAGGCATTCGGTCGTGGATAATATTTTTATTAATGTTCATGGACTATAACAATAACTCATTTAACTATCATATGTATATATATATATTTATATTCCCCACAGATTGATCATTCAATATATTGCATTTATATCCAAAAATATAAAGAAGAAGGAGGATGAACAAAACAGAAAATGTTATTAAATATTTTTTTGTTTGTTACACTATTAATATTCCTGTACGTATTGTTCCTATATGTAAATCAATTTTAATTGGATATAATATTGATTTAAAGTTTCCAGATTGGAATTTGAATAATAGTTGAAAATGTAGTTAAGTGGAGAAAGTACCACAACTATCAGTTCAGAAACTTGCGACAAAATTCAATTATCATCAATATTGAAGTTTATCCATAGAGTATATGGAAACACGACCTTATTTTTCATTTCATCTCCTTCACACAACATTAAAATAAGAAAAAAACAAATTGTAGATATCAAGATTTTATTTATTGTCTTATTTATAATCAAATTTAAATTACTCCAAGTATTTTTATACTCACGTATGTGTTACCTATATTTATATATTGGCTATTATTATTCGAAATGTCAGAACAAACAGGAATATAAAAGAAAAATCATTAAAAAACAAAAAAATTCATTGAACGTGACTTTTTTTGCGTAAAAAAAAAAAGCGTAAAAAAGTTTTTGAGAGTTTAAAGATTACAAATCTACACACACATATATATATATATAGATAATGAAATACAGAATAAAAAGTTTTTATTCCTGTAGAATACATTCTCTTAGAAACTGTTTATTTATATATGCATCTATAGCCACGCACACACGCACACACACGTGTGTGGCAATTGTACAGACGTCACGCACAGAAAAGTTCGTAAAATCGAGCAGAAACATTACAGAAGTGAAGGAGCTCAACCAATATTTCCCCAGTTGGTACGAATTGGAATGGTAAAATGAGAGAATGACAAAACAAAACAAAAAAAAAGAAAAAAAAAGTGTTGACCAACCGGTTGTTATCTGAACACCATTTTTTTTTTTATTTTTTATTATTCCAACTTGAAATTACCGGTTTCCACTATCACTGTTTTTCCTTTTTTTTTTTTTTGTTTCTTTTTGCCGCCCTGATCATTTCTATATACACGTATAAATATAAATTTGATCAAAACAATAGACTACGTATTTTCCTTTCTTCCATTTTCATTTATTTTCTCCTATTTTTTTTTTTTTAATCATTTTTATTTACACGTACATATGAATAATTTTCCCGTGCTCTTGAATAAGTATTTTCTTTAATTAAAATTAAACAAAAAAACAAACAAACAAACAAACAAATAAAAAAACAAATCTCAATACATTTCATTGAAAGTAAAAATATTTTACTGGCAAATTATCATGCAAACATGAAAAAATATATACACAATTGTTATTAATATGATTACCCCTCTCTCTTTTTTTTTTTTCTTCTGATTTTTCCGTTTGTTTTTCCTCTTCATCCATAAGACATAGATTGAGATATAAAAAAAAAATTAAAAAAAAAAAAAAAAAAATTAATAAATAAATGGTTAGTGGCACGATGTCTCCAGTGTTTTTTTGTGGGACAAACCGATTGACCACCTTGTGAATGACTGTGTTCGCATGGCCTACAATAAATTCACGTACTCGTGTATCACCACCTTTTTTTTTTTCTCTTACTTTACTCTATATTCTCATCAATCCAGTCAACCATTCGTTTTTCCCCTATTTTATTCAACATCTTCATTATCTTCGGAATCTTTTTTCAAACATTTTGTGACGATATATCCTATTGTCATGAACTAAATAACAATAATAATAATAATAATAATAATAATAATAATAATAATAATAATAATAAAATATTCTTATATAACTTAATGTTATTATCTGCTGTATACCATTCATTATTTCAACTTCTGAATTGGTCTGAGACTCATGAATGAAAAAATAGTCTCCCCCTTCCCTCTTCATACTTGATTACACACGTTATTTCCCCTTGAAGAGAAAACAAAATCTTTTTTTTTTTTTTTCTTTTCTTTGTTTTCCCTCCTCACTATATTATTGATGTCGTCTTTTCAGAGGTAATTTTTTTTTTTTGTTTTTGTCGTACTGCCTGTTATATTTTTTTTTTTACTGTTTATCCCCCCCTAAAGAACAAAAATAATGATAATAAATAAATAAAATAGTTCTGTGCGTTGTTTTTAAAGATAGAAATCAGGTATGAGTGTCTATGAGAATCCTCAATCTCTTTTCATGTCTGTGATGTAACAAAGGACGAATTATAATTCGTATGAGTGAGATAAGAATGAAGTGACTATTACTTTACCCGTCAATATCAAATTGCCAGACTGTGTATTATCTCAAATTCAACATCTAATGATGATAAAAAAAAAATAAAAAATATATATATAAAAAAATTTTTTTTTTTTTTTTGCTTTTTCATTTGTACAGTTGTGAGAAAGAAAAAGTTACAGTTTAAATATTTGTAAATATTATATTTCAATGATGAAATAATATAATTTTATTTATTTTATCACATTATGATTGAGAGCATGGCATTTAATGACGTTAGTTTGGTGGCGTTTCCCCTCTATCGTTGTCCATTCCCATGAGATGGACAATATTTCTTGGAATCAAGCGTTAAATATATTTTTTTTTTCATCTTTCACATCTCTATTATTCACTTTTCGACTTCATCATATATAGGAACATTAATCTGATACATGACAATGAAAAGGAAGAAAAAAAAAAATATATATATATATATATATATATACATAATAAAAGAAAGAAAAAAAGGAATTAATGAATAAATAAATAAATAAATAAATAAATAAAATAAACTTGGACGAAATATGGATAAACTTTTGTATGAGAGGGATAAAATACAGTAAAGTGGTAAAGCTTTGTTTTTCTCGTGTAAATTTTCAAAACAATAGCAAGTCAAGTTTATCACGAATTACAGAAAAAACAGAAAAAAAAAAAACTTTTTTTTTCTATCTTCTGTTAACACATAATTAAATCACAAATTAAAACAAAAATTAAATGAAACAAAAAGTGTATGAAACATTGAATTTAGTATTTTTATTCTTTATTTAAACATAATAATATATTTTGTTTTATCTTGTATAGTAATAATTATTTATTTATTATTATTATTTATTTTTTTCTTATCTAATATGTAACGAGACGCAATAAAAGTGCAAGGGTGATGAGTGAGATTCCCTAAAGATTAGGGGGGGGGGGGAGATGAATAAATTGTCGACTTGACTAATGATGATTTTCCTTGGGGGGTATTGCATGTGAGAATAAAAAAGAAAATTAAACGAAAATTAAAGATATTCAAATGAAAAAAAAAAAAGAAAAAAAAAATGGATATAATTATCGCTTTAAATGGTAGCAAAATGTATTATATATATCTCAAGCATACATGTATCATCCTGAAGCCATTATTTCAACCATGAGATACCCAAATGGAGGGGAGTGACATGAAAAAGAGGGATGATCTGTGAAGCGTAAAAGAGAAAGGAGATTTCAAGCTGTCTCATTCATCAATCTCGACATTTCGTCATTCACTTGCGTCTAACATACGCCCATAAATTATTCCCCAACCTCTTTTTATTTTATTTATTTATTTATTTATTTATTTATTATTATTTGTTTTTTTTTTTTTTAATTTTTTTATCGTATACTATACACATCAATTCCACATTTTGAAGGATGAATGATGTATTCTTAAGTGTTCACATGAATTTTCCATACAGATTTTATACATTTATATAGACACATGCATCAGATTATTATTTCAAATACATTGTCATATTGATAACTAAATGACACTCTAAGTGAAAACGTAAAAAAAAAAAAAAAAAAACATGAAAAATTGAATAAAATAATGCGGAGAAATATAAATTGTATTGATAAAATTACAAAATTTACTCAATTTACTTTTTTTTTTTCTCAATAAAATTTATCAATCTCATCTGATAAATTTTCTTCTATATTATTATTATTATTATTATTATTATTATTATTATTATTATTATTATTATTATCTCTCCCTCTCTTGTTTTTTAAAATAAATTATATCATTATTTCAATTTATTTTACAGTATTATCGTCAGTAGTTACTTTAGACGGTTTCATGTCAAGTCATGAGTCCTGAGCACATCCACTTTAAACTTCGCCATGGCACTAATCCTAAACTTTGGCTCCTCCTGTGACGTGTGCTATCGTATGACTTTCAAAATACGTAATGATAAGTCGTTAACAGAATAAATCCCATCATTGTACTCATTTTTTTCTTTTTTTTTTTTTTTAATCTTAACATAACAAGAAAAGGAATGGAAAAAAAAAAAATTTTCCCATTTACAGACTTTTATTTCATTAATATTGTCAAACATGAAATAGAAATTGAAAAAAAAAAAAAAAAAGATATAAATACACATACGAGTGATTAAATATAATTTAATCAATCCAATTTGTCAATTTCGTGGAAGGGAAAGAAAAAAAAACAACGATTGATTAATAATCAATGAACATTTAGCTTTAATACTGACAATTCATTTAATGAAAGATTAAGAAGTATTTTTCTTTTTTTTTCACCATGGGGTGTCTTTATATATATACGTGTAATATCATCAAAGAAAGAGGATGCGGATGATAAATTCGTCTAGTTCAAATTGTAAGAGAGGAAACATCAGAGTCTGCAAAAAACAAAAAAAATGTCTAGACAAAAGACAAGTCATCAAGTTGTAGATATATAAGTGTAAATATATGTGTATATAGATATTTGTAGATATTGTGTTGAAGGACACGTGAATGTATCGATTTATAGAAGTAAATGTGTCTCTTTTCGTCGTTCCCTTGTGGAGTCAACAGAAAAAAAAAAAAAAACAAAACAAAAAACAAACAAAAAAAAAATATGAGAAAATATCCTCCAATACACCAAAAACGAATATAGAATTATAAAAGTTTCAATACGTATACGAATAAATATAAAAGTTTATAATAATTTTATTTATGTATTAATCAAAATTAAAAATTTCTGTTATTTTTTTATCCTACTTATATATAAAAATTACATTGAATTGATAGATATTATAAGAATTTCGAATAGTTAATTACTCAATTTTATTGTTATAAATTTTCTTTCATTCCATTTTATTTCATTACTTTTTTTTCTTTTTTTTTTTTTCATCAATGATATTGAATTTGACCATCGTGATAGTAAATTAATTCGAATTATATTTTCAATTGACAAACGTTTATTGATTGACATCAATTACTCTCGAATTACTCGTCGATTATTATTACATAATAGAACATGTTAATTTCAATTTAACAAACAAATAAAATACACAATGAAACAATGAATTATCTATGATATTACAGAACTCTCTCTTTCTCTCTTTCTTCTTCTATTTTCAAAATTATTATCTGCTACGTTAGCTATCACAACTTTGCAGTACTACAAATTGTATAATTAAAACATAAAATTTGTATAACTTTTTCCTTCATTTCTTTATTATTATAATTTTTTTTTTTTTCTACTTCAATTCACTGGTAAAAATTGAGATCACCTTAAAAGTTTTTATACGAATGATTTTTATTAACTTTTCTTTCTTTTTTTTTTCTCTTTTCATTTTCTACAAAAGAAAAAAATAATAATAATATTCAAGCATATGATGTATATATAAAATTTTTTTTAGATTCAACATTGAAAAAAAAAAAAAAAACTTTTAATCGTCGTTTTTATATAAGAGAGCAGATGGTTCTTTTAAGTTTTCTGTGCCGTGGTATTAATAATAAATTACATCTTTCGACATTAAATAAATTAAGTGGTAGAAAATACGAAAAACAATGGGAACAAGAGAGAGATGTATCTCAAACTTTACTATATATACATCACGGAAAATTTACTTTTATGCACACGAAAGAGATTGATTTACTTGCCATGTAGACACGAGCCTAAATCAATGATTAATTTTTACCTCAGTTGATTACAACGAGGTCTTGCATGCAAACTGAATAATAATTATCCAAGTAGTAGAGTTGTAGAGTTTTAATATGCATACAACACAACACACACACACACAATGCGACATTATGGAAATTATTTAAAAATAATCACATGAATATATAAACACATCAATTGTATAATTATCTATACGACGAATCTCTAATACATAAATATGAAATAATATAATGACTTCATATAAATCTTATTTTCATTTCATTAAATGAAATTTAGTGTTATCTTCAATTACCAAAACGTTCATTTACTGAAGGAAGAAAGGAAGAAAAAAAATATATAATGTGAGAATAATACAGAAAGTAGCAGAGTTGAAATTGATATAGAGACGTGCAATCAATATATACATGAGGTTCACGACGAAATAAAAATGCAACACATAACGATCCCTCATTGTCAACTTTTCTTCGTGTACTTTTTTTTATTTCTATTTAACAACACCAAGTATTGATTGACATTATTATGTATATTTATACATAAATATATATATATATATTTTTCTTTCCTCTTCCTTCTTCTTCATTATGTCCAAATGCATATGCTACTTATTTTATTTATATAAAAATATTCATACATTTTATTTATCAGCTACTGCATTTTTTTAACCGTGTCATTGTATTTATACTTTTTGACACAGATGGACACTCGATGGAGATTCAATTTTTCATTTATATTCGTTCTAGAATACTGAAAAGAAAAAAAATAAATAAAACAAAAAAAGTCTATGTGATCATCGATCATAAACACCATCCGGTAACAATAAATCTACATCGAATTTTTTTTTTTTTTTTTTGCTATCATTCACTTCAGCAATATAATCTCATCATGGGTGATACAGAACAAGTAGGTTAAGTTACAAATAACTCTCTAGTAATTTTTTTTTTCTTTTTATGTAACACGTTAGATATAAATAACTGTCATTTAGTATTTTGTTTTATTATATTATTATTTCTATGACTTTTTTTTTTTTATCTTTTATTTATATGGGTTTTTTTTTTTTTTCGTGCTCATAGTAATTTTGGTTTTACAATTTACATTGAATTCATAGTCATTGTATTTTGTGTAGTTGTCGTTTGTCGATCTATGTTCTTGAGTGATTCGGGTGGTTTCTATCGTTTGTGTTTGTAGAGAAGTATATCAAGGAGAGAAGGACACTCGGGGGAACAATGTTCATACTACGATTAAAATGGTCTATTTCAAGTGTATTCCACTGTGTACATGTGTATTGTATACTGTGTCATACACCAGATCTTCATTGATATAGACCAAGTGATAGAAGAGCCAACTATTTATGGATGTTATAACAGTGACATAAAATCTCCGATTCAACCCCCAAATCCAATGTCATCAATAATTTATTGGTGCCCAGTACATTTTTTTTATTCATTTTCTTTATTATTATTATTATTATTATTATTATTTATTTATTTATTTATTTATTTTTTGTTCCAAGTCTTGAAGTGTAAATTTCTTTATTGAGTTGGATTTTGTTTCTATACCATTTCACGTAGGCGTTTCTCATACTTTATTTTTATATGTATACATGTATGCACACTCTATTTTTCTTGAGGGAAAAATTGTGTGAGTCTTATAAGTCGTTGAGTGCAAAGAGTGATCAACTCACTCATTTTGTGTCCATACATTTTTTTTTTTTTTTTTTTTTTACTAAACAAAAAAAAAATAAATTACATCTTTGATCGTGGGTAAAATTATTACTCTTATTCCGTTCAGTTCACTGTTGAAAAATTATTATGAAATAAAAATTATCATGACTTGTAATTTCTTCGTGTCAACTTTCTCGTCTTTTTTTTTTTTTCTTTTCTCCGATCTCGCCCTTTTTTATTTTTTTTTTCCTTCCTTATATGACAAGAGAGGAAAAAAAAAAAAGTCTTTAAAGTTTGTGGATAAGACAAGAGTAAAAGTAGAAAAAAAAAGAAAAAAAAAAAACTTTTCCATTTATCAAGAATTTCTTTGCTCCCATTGACAAGATTTTACGCTCAGGAAATTCTATTTTATTTTATTTATTTATTTATTTTTTTTTTTCTTTTTATATCGTATATATTTATATGTGTATACGCACAGGTATATACGAGTATAACATTGTCACAGCAATATATATTTATTTATTTAATAAATCATTTAATTATAAATATAAAATATTAAAGTGTTGTTTAGTTTACGAGATCATTAGCATTGGTATTTTATTTTTCTTTTTTTGCTTACAATTTATTTATATGAAAGAGGTCGTTTTTCATTATAGGCCACCCGGACAGTTCACATTTATGAGGCCACCCGGTAATTTTCACTGATAGCACTCGTTGTTAATAATAAATCCCAACAACATGTTACATTACATAATACAATAAGTTTAAAATAGAAAAAAATAAAATAATATATATTACATATTAAAAATATATAAATAGCTATTTGAATAATTATTTGTATCAATTGATTTGAAAAAAAAAAATTCTACACGTGTACAGAATTACATTGATAAATAAAGTTTTTTAAATGTGATATAAAAAATACAATACGTCGTGAATGTAAAGGATATAAAAGGATTAGTAAAGTGCTCGGGATCAGTTCCTGTGAGACAAAGACACATTGAATACTTGAGTGGAAGATTTTATAAATTAAAATAAAATTGTCCATCAAGATATATATATATACTGTAAATCCGTTGCAATTAATTGTATTTAATAGTAAGAAAAAAAAAAAACAAAAAAAAACAAAAAAAAACAAAAAAAAACAAAATTATTCAATTGTGTCAAAGAAAAATGTAGAGCAACATCACGCAAAAATTCTTATTTTTTATTCATGATAATTATAACTACGACTAGATATTATAAAATGTTTTATTCTATAACAATGAAATTTTTTATTATTAATAAATCTATACCGAGTGGTAAGGAATTGGAAACAGACACACAGTGGAATGTGTGAGTACGGAGCGTATGTGTCTGCCCACAAACGTCCTATTCTACTTATTCTCTCAATTCAATGCATATAAAATTTTATTTATTCTCATATTTAAATGATGAAATAAGAGGAAAGAAGAAAAAAAAAAAAAAAAAAAATTAAATACCTTTTGAATTTATACACATGTTATTATTTTTATTTAGTTGACGACATATTGCAGTTGATTGATGATTTGAACATTGAGTTATTTTAAAATGAATATAAATGCTCGCGACAGACGTTCTAGACAATAGCATATAATAGCAGGCGTCAAACGACCAATTGAGATTTACGACCAACTATATAAAATCATCGTGTATGTATGAATGTATATGGATGAATATGTATATATAGATATAACAAAAGTATTTGAAATTTTACTCGTGCAACGAATAATATTCAACATCCGTTCACTATATAGAATTATAATGTATTTCTTTCACTGTCCTATATTTAATTTATCACACATTTCTCTCTTTTCTATCTTTTCCTCATCTTTATTTTTCTTTCATGTGGTATAAATAAAAATAAAAAAATAAAAAAAAATAAAAATGTCAATGTAAAAAAAAATGGAAACATTTTTCCATCATTTGTATCAAAATCTCGTGTCGTATACACACGCCTCTGGCGACATGAAAGAATAAGAGAAGAAGAAAAAAAACAAAAACCTTCACAACAATGAAAAAAAAAAAAAAAACTTTTCCCCTACACTCATGTCACATGAATATGTAGATTGAACATTTATAAAAATCCTTATCGAATAAGATAAAATAGAGATGATGGTCATCGATTGTTTTCATGTTCAAAATAAAATGTCCTCATGGGATTTGAGAGATTTTCGGACAATAGTTAGGGTTGTTGTTGGGAGTAAATGTAGTGAAAGACGATATAGTAGAAAAGCAAAAAAAAAAAAAACAATAATTCATAGATTAATAATAAAATATATGAATAAATTATATTTTTTTCCTCATCCTCCTTTCTCCCTTTGATTTTTATATGAATGAATATATAATAGTTTAATAAATTGAAATATATTAATTTAATAAATGATATCATAATCAATTGGATTAATAGATAGAGTTTGTAATTGAAATTTCGTGAATATTATTATTCAATGTACGAATCAATGGCAGACAGTAATAGAGGTAAACTTAGCGATGAGTGAGAGCAATTAATGTCAGATACGAATGCAACCAATCTCGAACAAGACCTTGTCTGCAATAGAGAACATAGATTTCATCAGATATCGTAGACAATCATTCAGTGTTCCAATGTTCTGATACAAACGAGATATAATTTGAATAAAGACATGATGGGTATGAATATATTTATCGGATCACTACACATTATATTCAAACGATATTTTATCAATAATAATTCAATCATGTTCAATGTCCAATTTTCACTTTATTCAATTAATTTCATCGGTATTTTCATCCACGAAAATTATCAATTTATTCAATGTGTATTGTACAATTAAATTCTTTATTTATAAAGAATAAAAATTGTTATATAAGACATTAAAGTTATTGTAGTAAATGGGTGATGGTGTTGGATGATTGTTATCATAACTTTTGATGTGCATCGAATGGTAATTGCAATTTTGTGAATTTCTAGTGTATCAGGCATTGCCCATTGAGAACGTCGTTCAAACGCCCAATAATACATTCACGAGTGGATCGTAAATTTCCACCGTCTACTTCAACTACTCGCACACTCTGTATATTCTTCATATACTCGTATATCTCAATAACTCTCATGTGGGCAATTGATGAGTTCCTGTATTCTATATAAATTCCAAAAATTAAATGTACAACACTAAAAATTTATCGATTATAATTAATATAAATAACATTTACCAATAATCTCAGAGTAAAAATAAATAAAATAATAACAATAATAAACTTTTATCTTTTACAGTGTAAAAATATTTTTTTTATTTATTTAGTAATAAAAATTTAACATGAGTTAATAATATATTTTTTTCTTCTTCTTCTCATTTTGATTGTTATTTATACTTAAAATTTTTATTCCCAATTATTTTATGTGTTGAAATTTAATTTTTATCAATCTATATTTTTTATTTCATTTTATTTTCATTTAATAACTAACTATGGATATGAAAAATAAAAAAATAAATAAAATTCCATCAAAAATATCATGAAATAACAACAATGACACAGTGTATAATGCACACGATAGAATACCCAAGTGAAAAAGATTTGAATTCTCACAATGAAACATAGAAAGAGGATGTGTACGGTAGGATATCAATTTTTTTCTATGTCCGGTGCCATATAGTTCCATTTGAAATTTTCTCACGCAACATCGAGCCGAATAGTTTGTAAAATGTACATATATTTCCCTAGAGAGGAAGAAAAAAGAAAACAACACTAGAAAAAAAAAAAAAAAATAATAAATAAATAAATAAAGAGAATTAACATTAAATTTATATGTCCTAGATATTCATTTAATCTAAATGAAATATAATGAAAAAATATTTTTATTGATTAAAATTATTTTTTAAATTGTTAAAAAATAAAATGACATCGAGATAGAGAGTAAATATTGAACGTGGGAGAGAATGATCCAAGTAAAACGATTGATGAGTAAAAAAGCGAGAGGAAAAAAAAAATAAGAAAAAAAAAAAAAAGAGTGAAAAAAGAGAAATACAAGTTAGTACATGTGTGTCCAATCGCGCAGGCGGCGATCACTGCCAGGGCCATATTCCTGACACGCTGACTGTATTTCTCGGCTTAGATCGTTGGGACTCGGCTGGCGACGCGCCAGTGCGACTCTCAGGAGCGCCGCGAAATCGTCTTGCGACTCACGCTCAAGTCCACCTCATCATTGTCATCATCATCATCATTATCATCATCATCATCATCATCCAAGTGTCATTATGTCGTTTTACTTGTCCTATCGAGCAATGACACCATCAGTGTCAATAAAACCGTCAACTACTTAACATTCACCACTACAATATACTTTTATTATTATATCTCATTGTTTTTTTTTTTACTTTTTTTTTTTTTTTTTTCTTCAATTTATTATTCACCGATTTAAATTATCTTTTACGACACGAAAATAGTAACAACATAAACTAAAAAAGAACAAAAAAAAAAAGACAAAATAAATAATATTAATAAAAATAAAGTGTTAAATAAATAATAAATTGTCTCTACTTAATTGATAATAATTCATGAATCAATATAAATTATTTAATTGATTATTATTTCATTTGTGATAAATATAAAAATATGGTTAATGTAATGTATAATAGAATAGAATATTTGAAGTGGAAATGGTTAAGTAATGTCATTGTCATGGAGGGTAAGGGAACCAGTAAATCTCTTTAAGCTCTGTGAAAATCACTATAAAGAAAAACGACTTCTTCTTTTTTTGTTTATTTATTTATTTATTTATTTTTTTTTTAAAGTGTACTCACATAATAGAGATTGTTTCGATTAAAATTTAATAAACAAAAAAAAAAAAATAAATAAATAAATAAATATGGATATGGAGGAGAAAAATATTCTTTTTAATATTCAAAAATATTATGTTATTTAAAATATAAAAGAAGGATATAGTGTAATATTATATATGATGGATTTAAATAATATACGTGGTGAATTTAAAGTGTGGACATGAGATAAAGTGTGTGCGCGCGTGTGTGTGTATACATTTATGCATAATCTATTTTATTTTGTGGGGAAATTGGGTTATGTGAAAATTGTTTCAGTGGATAAAAAAAAAAAAAAAAAAATAAAAAAACATATGTATGAATAAATATAAAAAAAAAAATGAACAAATGAAATAATATCATGATGAAAAATTAAACGACACGCTGGACGTGTGTGAATCTCAGCATCTAATTTAACATCAGACCCGTGTGGTGTTATTTATATGTCGCACCACCTCCGTATAATTTTCGTTCATGCGACATCAATTTTCAAGACTTTCAAGTGTCCGTTAAATATTCGTGAAAATTCAACGTGAGTTAAATTGTTAAAAAAAAACAAAAAAATAATAAATATAATAATAATAAGAAATAAATAAATGAATAAATAACTGGATAAAAAGAAAAGGAAGAAAAAGAGTTGAGGTGAAAACAAAAAACAAAAAAAAAAGAAGATTTTATAGTGGGTCATGTTGATGATTTTTGTGCAAAAACTCGTGGAATTTATGTAACTCTGATGTAAGTTATTTATTATTATACATAAAATATTTATTTTTGTTAATGATTTAACTATTTTTGGAATAAATTTAATTTAATACAAATGATAAATAAAAAAATAATTGTGTATTGATGAATTGTAAAGTGTTGAATAATGTATTGATACATGAATGATATTTATTCCTGACAATATTTATTATTGTCAGTGGGAATAATAGATTATTGAGAGAAACTACCATGAATATTGAGTTTAAATGTGCGCGTGACGTATGCGGTTCGAATGTTTTGTATTGTGACAAGCAACAAAGTTGCAGTGACGTATCACACCAAAGTACATACCGACAAAAATTCATCAGTCTTGAACTTATTCAACTTCTAATCTTACACATAATATATATATACACATACGAGTAATACATAGAGATAAATTCATCTCTGTTATAAATTGATATTTAAATTGAATTTAAATCATTTAGATATTTACCAAACAGTAAATTTCACATAAAAATTAAAAAGCCAAAAAAAAAAATTTTTTAAAAAGAAAAAAAAAAATAAGCGATTGGATTAAATCTTGTGAACAATTTTACTATAAATTCATTTTTTAAATGAATTGAATTCTATATATTAGATTAAATGATGTTATATATATGATAGAAGTATAAATTCAAAGATTGTGGAAAAGTTGATGAATCGTGCGAGAGGACATAAAATAGAGAAAATAGTATATCCATATGTATGAATATATATGTGTATTGCAACACTGCGAGATTTATTTGGTTACTTTGTCGAAACCCCCTATGGAATATTTCACTCTTACCTTGTGCTTCGCATTTCTGCAACCACCAGACTGTGATGCTTGATATTACTTTGTTATCCGTCGTGTCACTAGTTTATCATTATCCATCATCTTTGGTATTGTTTTTTTTTTTTTTTTCTTACTTTTACTAAAAAGAAGAAAAATATAATATTTTTTTATTTTTACATTATGTCAAATTTTGTATCAGTATACGAATGAATTTTTTTTTTTTTCTTTTTTTTCTTCAATATTTCATGTAGATGAAAATTAATATTTCAATTTTAATTTTTTCTTGTTTCCATTTTTTTTTTTGTTTTTTATTTTATTTTATTTCATTTTATTTTATTTATTTATTTTTTTTTGGTTTAAAACAACTGATTCATTATTCATGTAATGAAGAAAATGTGAATTAGGATTCTTCTTATCTTTTATTATCTTGTGGTACTTTCTTGTATATAATTTTCTTTGGATTTTCTAATTCCCGTCCGTTATCTCGAACTATCTCTTATAATACTCAACACGAAAAAAAAAATAATAATAATAAAAAAAAACCCACCCAACAATTCTATTTCTTGCCATCTTCATCGTGTTCAATATGAAGAATATACAGTAGAAAAATACTCCATGAACAAATGAAACTTTACTATCAAAATTACATTTTCTCTATTCCCACTTATTTTATTTATTTATATATATTTCTTTCTCCCTTTACTTCTGTATATTATTCAATTCAATTTCTTATTTGTTTTACTATAATAGAATTTATTTCCTCTAATATTTTCATTTTTCTGTCAGAGCATGCGTGTAGAAATAAAATTCTTTTACGATAAAATGCTCAAATTTACTCCAACAAAAAGCCAAAGAAAAAAACGGAAACAAAATAAAAAAAAAAAAATATATAATACTAATAACAATAAATGAATAAATGGCTTCTGTTAGTTTCAAAATTATTTTTATAATGAAATTTCTATTCATGAAAAAGAAAATGAAGAAAAAAGATGAGGAAGAAGAAGAAGAAGAAGAAAAAAAAATAATTAAAACATTTTTGGTGGGCTCATATCTATTTTTTTCACTCAAGTAGAAAAACGATAAAACCAAGTTTATTCTGATACTGCAAAAGGTGATAAGACATATCCAGTTAAAGATGAGAAGCGACGATGTAAAAGCAACATTTCTTTTATACCATCTCTCAACTCAATTGTATACTCTATATTATGACACTCGTACATACTCATGTTAACTGCATGTGACGATGTGACAAGTGATTTTTTTTCTCGTTGGCTTTTTTTTTTTTTTTTTTTTTTTTTCATTTAAACTTTCATATACTCAACATAAATCCTCACTCAACTTACTCATATATAATCTCATAATATTTATCCACATTCACCACACAATTCAGTGGAAAAAAAAAAAAATCACACATAAATCATATTAATCACAAATAAAAAAACCAAATAACCTAATAAATCATTAATAATAAATACTATTTATACTTGATATGTATACAAATAAATATAAATAGTGATGTTATAAGTTATAGTTGTGAATAATTATTGAAATACAAAGTAACTGTAGGGATTTTATCTAATATTTATTGGAGCATGACATACATTTTAAAATTTCTCATTTTTACTTGTGCACATTTATTGGTTAACCACATTCCTCACTATTCTCTTCATCATCATCATTATCAATATTAATTATCGTCATTATATATGTAGGTAAATAATTAATATCGCGTGCCTTTTGCCGCCAAGTCTACCGTACCATATTCTAGATATCAATAAATTAAATGTCAATACGATTGTTACCCGTATGAATATGTATACAATTGTATTTGTTTAATTAAATACAACTCCGTATTCAAGGAAAGTTTTGTTTGGTCAAGTACAGATAATATATATTTAAACACATAAATATTCATACATATATGTATATATATGGGACAAGGCAATTTAGAGGTAGTACATACGTGATAGATAATGATGCCCGTAAATGGAATACAATTGCCTGGTGCATTACGTCAACATGACCTTTTATTTCTCTCTCTCTTCAAATGTGTACAGTTAATGTATGGATATAATATTTTTTGTTTTTACAAAATCCAACAAATACAACATAAAATAAAACGGTTATAGTCGTATAGGTGATAGTATGAAGAAGAAGAAAGAAAGAGAGTGAGAAAAAAATGAGTAGATATAAAATAAAAAAAATTGCGGACAATATCCATTGACGATGATAGAGCAAAGGATAAAAATTTACCAAACGTTTGCGTAGTAATATTGTCCAATATGAAGGTCACACTGTGAATTTGGTTTTTTTTTTTTCTTTTTTCTTTTTTTTTTCCTCCCTTTTCTCCTTTTTTCCGACTTTTTCTCTTTTTCATATTTATTTTTTTTTTGTCTCGCACATCGTCAGCGAATTTGAAACCGAAGAAAAATGAAATAAAAATAAAAAAAAATAAAAAAACCGAGTGCTAGTACAGATCACCTGCAGGGCGAGTGGTGAATAAAATGTGTGTGTTCACTGAAGAGAAAAATTTTTATTTTATTTTTTTTTATTTTTCCCAGTCGTCTTTTTTTTTTTCTTCTCTTTTTCTTTTTTCTATCATATTTGCAATTGTGTGGTGTGACTACTGTAATACATAAATATTAAAAATCCAAAATATACAAATATAAATAATTCAAAATTGTTTTTTTTTTTTTTTAAATTATTTATTCTGATTTACATACTGTCAATATTGTTAAATTACATTTTTTTATTATTGTAATTTTTTTCGGTTTTTTTTTTATTTTATTTTATTTTTTTTTTTATTTTTTTTTTTTTTAGTGTAATATATATTGTTTGATACAAATGACAATAGGCGTATATATTTCACGGTAATATTAAATAAATTTACATTCTTTGAATAAGTCAATGGCAGGTATATATAAATACTTTTTAACCTTCAACGATTTTTTTCAAAGACTCTTGCCCTTCATTCTCCCGTCACGCGTAACATTTTAATTTTCTTTTTTTCCCCTCTCCTTCCCAAGTTTATTCTTTTGAAATTTTCACTAAAAAAAAAAAAAAAATATTTTCTTCACACCACCAAACTTTCAACTTTCTTCCCCTATTTAATTTGTATCAATGCCTGTATGTGTATATATATGTATATATATATATACACACACACACGTACAAATATATATATTTCAAGTTTTAAAAGCTCAATTTTTCATCGAATAAATGGCCTCAAAACATTACCGCGCATGATATCGACAAATTACCACGAAGATGAGGATAAAATAAAAAATAAAAAAATATACAGGGAGAGTTGGAGGGAGAGATGAGAGATCTCACAAGATTCCCTGCACACTCGTGGAAATGAAGCAATAAAAATTCTCCCCAAGAACAAAAAGAAAAATACGGAAAGTGAAGAAAACTGTATAGTGTCTTATTATTTGAAAAATTTAATACGCAAGACAAAATATTATGTGCAATATGAATAAGAGAAAAGTAAAAAAAAAAAAAGACAAGATAATTTTTTTTATTTTTCGACGCGTCAATCGTTTTTGATACTTTTATTGTCTTTTATCATCAATCGTATCATTCCCACGACTACTGTCGATATTTTCACGTTTGTATTTATTTACTTTTACTACTTTTTATTATTTTTCTTCTATTCTGAAAGTTAATATTCGATTTTTCACAAAGTAAATTCATATTAAACATCAAAGTAATATAAATTAATTATAAATTAATTATCAAAAATATTTCAATAATTTTCTTATTTAATTGCACATTGTCATTGACAATTAAAATTAAATATAAATATTAACAATGATAAAACTCGTAATTTTAATTAAAAATAAATAAAATAGTAAACAAATTTATGAACAATGAATTCATTTAATTTATATTCATACATTTTCACGCTATATCGAGTATATTTTTCATTCTATTATATAAATTTATAGATAAATATAATGAAAAGCTTGCGAGGAAGTTATACCGAGTGAATAATGAAAATCTCGCGTATTCTCATTGTACCTGTATTCACATCAAACAATCGATTGTATAATTGTATAAAATAAAATAAACTTAATTATATAAATTTCAATAAATTCCACACTAATAATTCATAATCAAATTTTTACTTCAACAATTTCAATTCTAAACAAATAAATAAATTAGATAAATCTAAATTATAAATATAAGCATACTCACATATACACACTTGAACATCAGATATTTATCCAACCCACGTTGATTCATCATGCCTGTCATGAGTATTCTCAAACTTTTGTGAAATTGCATTCGTGCCAAACATCAAGGTCACTGTACTACTTCATCTCTTTTTCTTACTTTAACTAAACTCAATTGAGAACTCTACCTGTTATAATTCTCCTTTTCATCTTGCTGTTTTCCTGTTCGTAACTCTCTCTACATTCTTTTCTCTCTTCATCTAATTCCCTACCATCGTCTCTTTGCTTTTTCACTTCTTGTATAATTAGATTTTGCATGTCCCTATAGTTATCTTGACAACGACAACGACAACGACGACGACCACTACAACGCAACAGTAGTTAGTGTCTCTAATGTTGTTTTACGTATATTATTAGATTCTAGACTTGCTATAGTCAGCCGATAAAATGGGATAATACTTGTATTATTTATGTGTTTGTTTGTTTTTTTTTTTTTTTTTTTTTTTATTTACCGAGATAGTATTGTGAAAGTTGAGCTTTTAGATTTATGATTAATTTTAATATTTTCAAATTTGGCTTATTGCCAAATATAAATATATAAGATAATCAATTAAATAATATTCACCATGATTTTCCATGATTGATCCTGTATAAACTCAAAGTAAATGCTTTTAATCAGAGAAATATTTATTTAGATATATAAAATGATTCAACAATTAAATTGGCTATTGGTTGAGCTCATTCTCACAATTACAGTCACGTACAAATCCATTTTATTATTATTATTATTATTTATAATATTAATTAATTAATTAATTTTTTGTTTCTTTATTTTTTATTAAAATATATTTAATTTTACTCTTGATTTTTTAATTTTATTTCTTGTTATTTTTTTGTTTTGTTTTGGGTTTTTCGGTAGGTTTTTTTTTTTTTTTTTTTTTTTTTTTTAATTTTATTTTATTTCTGAGAAATATAAAACAATTTTGTACATCATCAATTTCCAAAATGGGTCAGTACAAGAGGGGAAAAAAAAGTGATGCAGTTAAAAAAGATGAATGAGACGACAAGTACTAACCAAAAATAATTTTCACATTACACAAATTTTGGCACATTATTTCATACTGTCATGACGTGTTATTACATATACAGTTCATATGTTCAATACAATTACAGATATTACAAATACAAAAACTATTTTAAATAAAATACAATCATTAAGATATAATAATAAATATATTATTATCGTTATTTAATAAATTTATATTATTAAATCATAAATTTAAATATATACACAACGATTATATAAAAATATAGATAAATTTATTTATATTTTTTTAATTATATATTTATATATTATTTATATATTAATTTTTATATATTTTCTCGGTGTTTATATTATATAGTGACATCTGTTACGTGAAAATTTTATCCGTTTGCCAGTTGAATTTTATGCCCATTCAGCACAAGTTTGTGGTAATTTCTTTACACACGTTGATGTTATATAAAACGGCTTTTTCACACGCGACTGAGTCAACAATTTTTCAAAATGAAACAACAACTTTTCTTCAAATATGCAATTCACAAAGTTTATTTCTCTCAACAACAATATAATTAAATTGACCTATATATATATATATATAATTTTTTTTTTCACTATAATCTATATCGTATATTCTGTATTTTTATTATTTTTATTTTATTTTACAGAGTGTAATGCGGCACTTTTCATCATTGAATATAAAAATTCAAATATAAAAACACATCACATCATCACATGACATGAAAATTTGCTGGCTGTAGAACCAGAAAATTATCCTTGTATCTATTCGTATCAGTCATTTGTGGTAAATGGTTATATCACTCTCTCAACTTTAGTTATATACACATGACATTACTCACATATAAAAAAATATATATCTTGTACTACTACTACTACTACTACTACTACTACTACTACTACTACTACTACTACCGTATACTAACAGTCGTAATATGAAATATATTTTTATAATATTGAATTATCAACAATATATTATTATCAATGAATATTTAAAATGAGTTAATAAAAAAAAATATATATAAATAAAATAAAAATAATAAAATGTGACAAATCAATGGATAAATTTACTATCAATAACATCAATAAGTTGCTGCTTAAAAGAAAAAAAAAAAAAATTATTTCAAATGTTTCATTCAATAAATTCAATTGAGTTATAATGAAATTTGTTCAAACGCTTCATCGCATCATTAAATATATCAAATTGATTATTTATTAAAACATTTATACAACTAAATATCCGTTATTGTATAATAAAATTAAATTTCAATGTATTTAATTAGTGTCATTGATGAAAAAAAAAAAAAATAATATATATATATATAAATATAATTACAGATATCGATATTGTGTAAAACGATATCGTCAATGCGAAAGCTGAAACAAATGAGAAAACTTGATGATCAGTCACGCAGTAGTGGGTGGTGTGTCCGGATGACGAGTAAAAGGTTGATCGTAGATTCCCCCCGAGGTGAAATACGGCACACAAGGGACACACTGAGGAACTGCATCGACGACTCCATCGGGAGACTGGGAAATATGGTGACGTAAAAAGTCAAGGTGGAAGACGAAAAAAAAAAAAAAAGAAAGAAAAGAAAGAAAGAGAGCTCGAAGGTGTGCAATACACTGGATGAAAGGTGGCGAATGTAGAAATAAAAGATACAAACGAACAAGTAGCAGTTGAAATAAAGAAAAATACGATTTTGTAAACGATGGACAATTTGGAATTGGTGAATTTCACCAAATCATCAGATGAATTTATCAGCAGTACATCTGTCTCGAGATTTTTTATCGAGAATAATATTACACTGGAGTGTAAAGCTGAATTAAATGATGGTGCTTTATTTGAATTTATAACTAATGGAATATTGTTAAATGTCATTGGTTTATTTGGTTTATTTGGAAATATTATTTCCATGATTATTTTATCAAGACCACAGATGAAATCATCGATTAATTATTTACTTCATAGATTGGCCAGATGGGATACAATTCTCATTATTACAGCAGTAAGTTGATGATATCAGTGATAAATATCATAAAATATTTATTTATATATTCAAAATTATTAAAATTGAAAAAAAAAAAAAAAAAAAAAAAAAAATCAATTTATTCTCCATACAAAATTTAGTAAACAAAAAACAATAATTAATTTAATCACTTGAATTTTTTTTCATTCACAAATACCAAATAAATATTCTACATATTTATTTATATTTCTTTAAATTATCTTAAAGCGTTCCCATCATTCCAATGATATGCGGAATTTACGTGAGATTGGAATTTTTTTGTTTATTTTCACCGAAAACAAAAAAAAAAAAAAAACATTGAAAGAGAAAAAAGATTCACATAACACAAAGAATACTTTATTGGAAATATGTCACTCGCAAAAGAAATGACAGGAGGGGGAAAATGCAAGGAAATGGCCATGGCCTTTTAATAAAATTCAAATATCTTTTATTTCAGTGTAGAAATAAAAAATAAAAAAAATTTTTTTTTTTTTTTCTCAACAAATCCCACACTATAAATTTTCCTTTTTTTTTTTAAATTTCTTTTTAATTTTTTAACTCTGTCTTTGAATATATTTTACGAGTTTGCTTTCATTATTCACTAACTTCACCCGGAAACGCACTCGTAAAATAATAATCACGTCAATTTTTAATTTGTCGATGTCTATATAATCCTATTGTTTTATTATTATTATCATTATTATTATTATATATTATTAATATTTTTTTTTTTTAAATAAATTATGTGCACTGCATTTTCCTTGATTCTTTTATTTCAATAATGAGTACTGTATAAACGCCTGTGTATTATAAAAATTATTGATCGACACGATGTAATTTAATACTGTGCGATAATTATATATTAAAATAGAAAAAAAAAAAAAAAAAAAATCATCTCTTTATTCTCTTGTTATCGATAAACAATCAAATTCACAATAAACACCAACATTATATTATTAATATATTATTAATAAATTAATAAAAATAATTAATTTTCACTTTATTATTCAGGTTTTAATTCACGGATTACCAGCAATCTACGCTTATACGGGGCTTTTGTTTACGTACAAATTCGAGACGTATCCACGAATTGTTCGTTACCTCTATCCATTATCGTGCACAGCACAAATGATCACGGTATATTTAACACTCACAGTTACAATAGAACGTTATGTTGCCGTGTGTCATCCACTCAGAGCCAGATCTCTTTGTACATATGGACGTGCTAGAAGTGTCGTGGTCCGTATTATTATTGTCTCAATTCTCTATAATTTACCCAAGTAAGTGATATAACAATTGTAAATTCAATTAAAATTATTTTATTCAAATAAAATTATTATTATTAATCATTAAATATTATTTATAGATTTTGGGAGGTGGATTTGGAAGAGGAAATTCATTGGAAATATAATGTAACGATATACTGTGTTGTGCCTGCTATTTTACGCTCTAATGATCTTTACATCACTATTTACGTGAATTGGATGTATTTTTTTGTTTATTATGCATTTCCATTTGTTGCATTGGTTGTATTCAATGTGGCTATTTATCGACGCGTAAGTTTATTTAATTATATTATTATTAATTATTATATACTAGAATAATTATGAATATTATATGATAATTACAAATAACACAGAGTGTCTTAATAATTTTTCGATATTACTTTGTGATATATTGAAAAGTATCCGTTAAATTTTCAATATCAATCGACAGAGTATTAATTTAATAATAATCAATAATCAATAATAATAAAAGAGAAGAGAGAGATGAATTGGTATAAAATCACTCATGCCAATGACAATATATGAGTGTATTAATAAAACATACAACGTCACATGGAATAAGTGCAATGTGACACTAAAAAATTCATTCTCCTACATCTCTATTGTTACGCAGAAATATTTTTTTAACCTCGTGCTTGACCCGAATACGCGTTCAATTGAATAATACAGTTCAAGAAGAAGAAATAAGAAAAAAAAAAAAAAAAATGGAGTAGGAGATAGAATAAAAAAAAAAGAACATAAAAATGAAAAGTAAAAACGATAAAAGAGTAAAACTAAATCCGACTAGTAGATATATTATAGTGAATGGTATATGTATATATATATATATATATTTTTGAGAAAATTTTCGTGCTGCTCTGGATACACCGTGTAACCCAATTTTATTTTTTCTTTCTTATTCTTCTATTCCCTCCTCGCTGCGTTATTTCGGCCACTCAAATATTTTTTTTTTATTTTGTTTTATTTTTTTTTTTTCAGTTGTAAAAAATATTTATGATGCATATCCGCATGGCCCCAATCGCCATTGTCCAAAACGTTTTTTTCTATTTGTTTCCTCTTGCAAAAATTCTATACACTGTAGATATAAATTTTCAAGTACAATATAATTTTTGCATATGTATATTATATATTGAATTATAAAATATCACAGGATAATATATTATTATCATTATTAATATTATTTTTTTGGTTTTGTTTAATATTGATACAGCAAGATATTTTTTTTTTTTTTTTTCATGTTTTGATGATAATAAGAGAAAGGGGAAAATATAAACGAAAAAAAAAAAATAAATAATAAATAAATAAAAGTAAAGAAAAAGGAAAACGAATTATCAATAAAATGGCAAATGAGTATATATTTCAGCTTAAATATTATTCGCATTACTCTTTTATGCAAATCGTCTAGAGAAAAATATCGATAAGATTTTTTTTTTCACTTTTGTATTTTTTTTTGTTTTGTTTTTTTTTTCTGTTTTTTTATTATTTTGCCATTGGAATAACGTGCGCAGTGGAAAAGACGATATTTCTTCGAGATAAGAGATCGTTTCAAAAAATACTACCACAAAACCAATGCACACTCTGCATATATCCATCCATATATATATATATATAGGCACATATGTATGATATTACCACTATACCTTGTTCAATTTCACGAGTGCCATTTTCTTTATACTCAGCAGGTGAATCACCTCAACACCCACACTCGCGTATTTCCAATTCATTTCAACCCACCCACCGATATATTTTTCCATTTCACCATGTGGTATATAATATAAACTATTATCTTCTTCTTCTTCTTCTTCTTCTTCTTCATATATATATATTTTTTTTATTCCCCGAAAATACTTTTACACAATAAAATTTGTATATTTAAATTGTGAATGAATATTTACGAGTATTTGATATACACAAATATTACAGTTACGTTAGTATTTTTCGATTTTTATTTGTCGATGAATTACGCGTTATAAGAGTAGAAAAAAAAAAAAAAAAATTTCTTATTCCACGAGATAACAAAACGAGAAAGTGCATTATACATAAGATTTGTAATACTCTCAATCACTTGCATTTCCACTTTTTATCCACATCATTTCTCCATTAATTATACGAGTATACAAACATGCAGATTCTTTATATGATTTATTATACTATTACAATATATTATTTTTTTATATCTTAAATAAATTCTGTCTTCATCAAATATGATATAAAAACAAATTGTTCCGTGCTATTAAACGTCTTGGAAAAATTCTTCTTTCATTTTTTTTTTTATTTTTATTCTTATTAATTTTATTCTTCTTTTATATACCGCAGTTTTTATCATGTCTTTTTGACAAAGCATCTTGTATATGTGTATCGCACTTTTACCCTCGTAGAAAGAACGAAAAAAAAAAAAAAAAAAAAGGAAAAGGAAAAAAAAAACCACAACAGACAAATTCGTGTAAGCCACGCATTATCATTAGTTTTCGCTCCAGTGATACCACACAAAGTCACACAGACATCCACCAATATACATTTTATTATGTATGTATAAACTTATACATAGACACATACACACACATGGAGAGAGAAAGAGAATTTCACTGAGTTTCCACGTGGGGCCACTTTGGTAATATATTTCTCGCGTTTCAACTCGGCGCCAGCCTCTTTCTGCTACTTCCGTCGCGCGCCAAAGTAATGTTTTTGAGATGTATATGTGAAGTAAAGTGCGAGAGAGTTGGTGTGTAAAGTGAAGAAAAATGTTTGGGGGAAAAAAAGAACTGCCACATCGATATGCGACTGGAAACGGTCAGTTTTTTTTTTTTTTGCATCTTTTTATTTCACTTTGTATTCATACACTTTTTTATTTTTTATTTTTTTACATTTTTGCTTCTCTCCGTATTTTAGAATTTTTTATTTTCTCTCCTTTTATGTATACACATATATTATATTTCATCCTTCTTTTCGACTGGATCTTCAAACTGTATTTTTAAACTTAAAAGAACACTTGAGAATTTGTTGATTGATGACATTGTAAAATTATGGGTTGAACCTTTATACAAACTCGTAACAACAATTTCCTTGTCGCAATGTCACACACTGGATAAAATAATATTTTTATTATCATTTTTGAAAAAAAAAAAAAAAAAAAAAAACTTTTTATTTTTTATTACTTTTTTTGTGTGTTTCACATATCCAACGGAAATATAAATTGAATAGGTAGGATAAACAGGATTAAATACGAAATAATTCATTTGCGTGTGACGCGAGTTATTTTCATCGTGTGCGCAAATCTCAAGAAAAAAAAAGAAAAAAAAAATAAAACATTAATTTTATTCATTTTTTTTCTCGGTTCTCGATATTCTTATTCTTTTAATACACATTTGTTTATATTTCCAAAAATTATTTCTGTTGTTTTTTATTATTATTATTTTTCTTTTAATCTTCTTCTTCTTTTTTTTTTTACAGGTCAGAAAAGCTAATCGAGATCTTCAGCAGCTGTCACGACACCAGAGACGTGAAATAAACCTCGCAACAATGTTACTTGGTGTTGTTATAGTTTTCATTGTTTGCAATGTTCTTCCACTTGCCTCAAATGTCTTTGAAAAGTTTCAAGTATTACCACCGGCATGGCTGGTACAGGCAGGCAATCTCCTTGTTACAATCAACAGCAGTATCAACTTCATTGTCTACGTAATATTTGGAAGAAATTTTCAAAAACTCTTTATAAGACTGTTTTGTAGATCAAGATTTTGCGGTGGTGGTCGTGAAAGTCCGGAATTTCAAACAAATGACGAGTCTGTCGTAACTAACACGTCAAATATTGAATTGAGAAATTCCATAAGATCGTGTCATCATCAACGATCAAATACAAGTATTGTTAGAAATAATAATGGACACACAAATGGTAATAGTAGTAGTACTACAAGTCAAAGTTTAAAAAAATTTTCACGATTATCCAGTTCAGGACCTTGTGTTTATTATCCAACAAATAGAAGTTCAATTCGTAGTCCAAGTCAAGTGTCGAGAACTTTACAAAATGGCTGGAACAAAACGGACCGCGAGACACTCAACTAATCCTGATGTTGGTTATATTCTTCAACAGCAAATTTAACAACTTTCAAACGTGTTCAAAAAAGAAATTGTACACATATGTTTATATATATATATATATATATATAACAAAAATATCATGTTATTCGACCAGTGAAAGAGCTGTATTGTCATATATACCATAGCGAAGTAATTTCAAAGACTATTTTTCTTCTCAATAATGCGAGATACTACGTGCACAAGAAAGAATGAAAGGACACGGCGACAAAAGTTTTACCGATATCCGACTTTCTATAAATTTCAATAGGAAGGAAAACAGTATATGTATATATATATATGACTTGTGAAAAAAAAAAAGAAACAAAAAAGAAAAAAAATACAAGTTGAAACGTCTCAGGATGTCACGTATACTCAAGTTCCACTTCTCAATGGAAGAAACGAATTCGAATTCACATAACACAAAATGTGGAGAACTGTGTTTACTCCCCCTCAATGATCCTTTTATTTTTCTCAGCTACACAGATTTTTATTCATTTCTTGTTTTTATTTCGCAATGTAAAGTTGGAGAATTCGTTAAACGCGCAACAGCTGAAAATAAAAGTGTGTACATTTACGACTAAATAAATTTAAGATTAAAAAAAAAAATGTGTGTGATTTTAAAATGTGAAATAAAAAAGCAACGAATAAATGTAAAATAATAAATAAATTTAAAAAAAAAAAAAAAACAAGAAAATCAAAAAGACGAGAAAAATTAGATATATATATAAAAAAAAATAAAATTTTTGAATGTAAAATAAAAATTTTATGACCAAATTGTTTTTTTTTTTTTTTCTTTCTTTTTAAAGACAACACGACTGAGAAATAATACCCAGAGAATATAAATTATAATATATTATTGAATAAAAATATTGTATAGTATAAATAGTAATTGTAAATAATAATCTTTTAATATATATATATATTTTTTTTTTTTTGCTACACATCATTCAGTCCCAAAGTCAATGATTTTTATTATATCAAGCCGATCCTAATCGAAAGTAATATAACATTTCTTCACAAATAGCTTCCGTCATATTATATAAATAAATAAACAAATAAGTAATAAAATACCGTGCCATTTCCATTAAGAAAAAATAATGAAAGAAAAGAAAGGAAAAATATTGTTGCATTGATATGATGAATGTTTTAAACAAAAAAATAATTGTATGTAAAGACAACAACAAAGTACCTCAAAGTTCTGATGTGATAAAATATAAAAAGATGAATAATGATGGTCATGTGTGAGGAAATATAATTATGTGAACGTTAAAGTGCGAACCAGAAGACGTTTCTCGCAAGTGTAATTAATACTAAACGATATTTACACGTGTATCCTAAATATATTAATATCCTAAATGTATTAATATTGATTATTATAATTATATTAAACAAGATACGTTTATTATAATTTGACATTAATTATCAACGTGTATCCGCATTGTTCGGAACAAAGGGTATTATATGAATAGATATAAAATAGTAAAAACATATTGCACGTGTGTGAAATGATGAAAATGAAAAAAAAAAAAAAAATTAATAATAATAATAAATAAATTGCAGAAATAAATTTTTGTGATTCTCTTAACAATTTTAAATTAAAATTTTTTTTTTTTTTTCTTTTCTTCTCTCGACACAAATATCTTCTATACACATTATAAATACAATAAATATTGCGATTAAAAATTATATGATCAAATAATTATAGATATAAAAAAAAAAAAAAAAAAAAATTATTGTTACAAATTTTATTAAATTTCTCTATATCTCAGTATAAGCTAATCTATTACGATTAATAATCCTAAGCATTTATATTATATATAAATATATTAAGATTTATATAATAAATAAGAGGGAAAAAAAAACGCTCTCATGGCTGTACGATAAAAATTATAAAACCGTATTCTAGTCGTGGAAAAAATTAAATAATCAAATTTAATCAATCAGACCATTATTCGTGTAAGAAATTAATTGCTATGAGTAAAAAAATTAAAAAATCATTAAAAGAATATATAATATATTGAGTTATACATATACGTATTAAATTTAAAGATCAAATTGTAAAAACCATCCAAATAAATGTCACAATTACCAGTGTCGCAAAAGTCAAGTTATCCCTGCAACATTCAAAAATATTTATATCAAATGAAATTAACATAGTATATATAGATTGTAATTTAATTCATGATAAATATATATATATATATGTGAGGTAATACATGTAAAATTTATCATTATTTAATGTATAGTTTAAAACAGTATTGTAAATAAGAAGCGACGATTTATGAAACTTCAAATGGAACTTGTTGTAAAAATATATATTTTGACTTAGACTATTTAAATAATTCAAAATATTCCTGTATATGGATTTAAATGATAAAATTATAAGTTAAACTTAATAATATTAATGTTGATGAGTGTTTTATTTTCAATGATATCGTAACTACGTATTTTATTCCAATTATTAATTAATCAAGGATGAAAAAACAATTGAAATCTCTCAACGTTATTTGATTCAGAAAATCCAGAAAATATTTATAATAGCCAACTTGTATAACTCAAGATCTTGATGTATTTTAAAAGATTTGACAATCGAAATACCTGTTATACTCAAATATTTTCCCAAATATTTCTCATTCCTCTAATATCATTTACCATTTTATCAGTAATAAAAATCCATATTTTATACATAATAATTTTAATTCAAAAATATATTTTAATATTATTTTTTTATTTGTAATAACTTACGTGCATTTAATGAAAATTAATATCCCTAGTCCAGTGAGGATTCACTTATTATCAATTATTGATATTATCTTGAATTGTAAATTGATATTTTCTCATGATGCAATCTCGCCATTGTCGATTAAATATAAAAGAAAATGAATTGGATTGAATTATATGTGAGGAAACGATCAAATACGTACAACGGAGTAAGCATAACTGTATAGTTATATTATTTATATTTTGATATCACCGATTGGAACACGATAACAACCACACATTCAAATTATAATCACGTTCGGTAATATTTGGGATAATTAGTATTTGTATTAATTTGGTATACTGCAGCACAATTATCTTTAGCAAGAGAATTTAATATTAGTATAGCATCTAAATTAAAGTTATGGTTTGGATATAAGGGAATAAAATAAATCCTTTATAATACTTTACTTTTTTTTTTTTTTACGTTTCGTTCAATTAATTTATTACGTTTCATATTAATGATTGATTCAATTTGAGAAATTTCCTTGAATTCAATAACTGCAATTGCATAATAGAAGGAAAAAATGAGGGAGTCATGTACAAAAAATGCGATAAGAATGCTAAAAAAAAAGAAAAAAATAATAATAAAAATACTCATCAATTCATTAATTAATATCTAATCAGAAATAAAAAAACATTTTTTTTTTTTTTTCTTTAGCATTCATCATCCCCCATTGCAGCGACAATCGGTGCTTTCTCACATAAAAAAATTGATGTAAATTACCAAATCACAAATTCTTACAATCATTTCACAAGACAATAGATTACAGTTTATTATATAAACGTTGCTTCAAGATTTCATGACGAAATTCCGTTTTTATTATCCACTAATCGTGAGGCAATGGATTTGTTTATATTTTTCAAACTGTCAAATATTGTCAAGAAAAAAAAAAGTTTTCTTTTGAAAGATTTTTTTTTTCTTTTTTTTTTTTCATCTCTTTTTGTATTAAATAATAACGAATCAATTAGAATTGATTGAGAATACGGTTGTTTAACAACCAAATAATATACATACATGATTTAATGTTATGAATTCGATAAGAGCGGTGAAAAACAAAACAATATCAAAAGAAGAAGAGGTAAATATTACTTATAATATAAATATAAAATCAAATTTTCAACTTCACCATTACTATTCGGAACTAATTGTTGAGTAATTGTTTTTTTTTTTCATAGTTTTAAACTTCGTTGATTTTATCAAAAATGAAGTTTAACAATGCATGAAAAGTGATCAAAGTAGATGATAATAGAAGACGAGTAAACAAAATAAAACTAAGTGAAAATGATCAAAAAAATTTTAACAAGACATGGCCGCAATTTCGTCTCAGAATTATATCTATAATTCGATAGTGTTTGATAAATTAAATAAATCTGAATGAAATTAAAATTCTAATCATTAATCTTTTCTATTCACTTTGATTCAGTGGAAGAAAATTCAAATAAGAAAAATAAAAAAGAAGAGAAATAAAAACTTTTAAAAAATTTAATTTCAAATAGATGAAATGATCATTTAGATCATGATTTTCCATTGTAAATACTTCATTATATTTCATACCAATTATTATGTTTATTAATTCAATTCAAAGATAGATAAAAACGAAAAAAAAAAAATATATATATATATGAAAATAATAAAAAAAGCTTTTTTCTTAATTTATTGTGTGATACCAATAAAATTAAAATACGTCACACGTTTTTTTTCTCCCGTAATTCTTTTCTTTTTTTGTTTTTAAATATAATTTCACTCATTTTATCGATCACTTGTTTGATAATAACTTCTTCCAGCTTGACTATTTATATTATCGACTTGTGTTGATTTCTCTTTTTTTTGTTATTTCTCTATTTGTGACACTATCAAGCCCAAGTTTGCTCAGTGTACGAAGCGCTGTCAATGCTGCTTGATCTCTGCTTGCATTTGGAGTGGGTCCATGACCATGACAAACTTGAGGTGGATCAGTATTCAGTGACACCAATGACAAATATTCTTTGAATCCGCCCTGAAAATTTTTGCGTATTAAATAATTGCACACAAAAAAAAAAAAAAAAAACGATATTTATAAATTATAATATTTATCATTGAAAATAAATTTAAGATGAAATAAAAAACAAATAATAATAATAATAATAATAATAATAATAATAATTGAGAACGTACCTTCGGGAAATCATTGAATTCAATTTCGAAATGTAGAAGCTTCGCAAGATACTCAAGTTGTTCTTTTGGTGAAATACCAGATGTACTCCTTTGTTGTTGTTCACGTAATTCTTCAGCAACTGTTTGCACACTTGGTCCACTATTGATCTTATTTTCTTGTCCACCATCGACGAGTAACAATCCCGGTACCAATTGACGTCCAATCGTGCCTGGTGGAAACGAATTTTTTTTTTCTTTTAAATGAAAAGTAAGATACCAGTTGAGATGAGTAATATATTGTATTTAAATTGAAATATTATCATTAAAGGTAAATACCTCCAACTGATAAATGATTTTGATTTTCATTTTGCTGTTGTTGCTTTTCATCTTCAAGAAATGTGACTTTCCTCGGTTTGCATTCTGAATTAGGTGTTTCACTATCATTTGTGGACATTTTAATTGATGGTTTTGTTGGTAGAGCTTGTGGCTTTGCATATCCAAGTTGTGTGAGAAGAGCCTCAGCCGCTGCACGTTTACCAAGTTTTTTATTGGGTCCAATACCTCGAGCTGACTGTTCACCAATCGACACTTCCATCAAAAATTCCCGACGTCTTGATGCACCTTTTTCTTCAATGAGAGCATAAACTGGCTTTCTTTCTTTTTTTGCCTGTTGTATTTGAACTAAACGCGATATTGGATTTACTTCTTCAGCTATTTCCGTATCCGATCGTGGTTTTGGATAATCTTTAATTAAATTTCGTGACTTTTTTTTTGTAGCTGGCGGTTTGCGTTTCAATCGTACTGGAAGAAGTTCAATTAGTGCAGGTAACGGTGGGAGTCTTTTTAATTCGTCTAACATAAGTTCGGCTGCGCGTTTTTTCGATACTTTTTTTGACGCACCCTCACCATGTGTGATATATTCTCCTACTGTACATTGTGTAGTAAATGTACGAATGTGCGGTTTACCAGTTTCTGATACCACCTCAAAACTTACTGACAATCCATGTTTTAAAGCTATTTCGTGTACTAATGATACTGGACTTTTTAATTCGGCATTTGGATCACCGGTTCCGGGTGTTGTATCGTCCTCGCTGTTTGCCGTTGATGTTTGTGTAGTTTCTTCAGGTAATGGGAGTTGTCGTAATTTTTCTAATGCAAGACTAGCAGCATCATGTCGCGCTGCTTGAGCAGTTACACCGTGTCCTACAAATTTAAGTTCACCTACATCCAATGTAACAACATAAAAACCTTCGGGTTTTCCAACAGAACGTAAAGTCAATTTACGTAAATGTTGGGGCATAGTGTAGAAATAGTCACCGAAAAATTCTGGTGGATTGGATGGTGCAAACTTGCATGCGTAAAATGTCGGTTCACCACGTTTCATTGCCAATGCATTTAATTCGACAGTTGGTGGTAAAAAACTTGGATAATTACCTGTACCATTTGAACATTTACCACCGTGACCAGTTCGCATTGTACGAGGTTTTGGAGGTGGTTGTACATACAATGTCTTTGTTAATGCCGCAGTGGCAGCACTGTGTTGAGCTTTTTTTATACTTGGACCATCGGCAACATATTCCTCATCACCCAATTTTAATGTAACGGTAAATCTTTTTTTATGAGCCGGTCCCTGTTCATTTGTCAATCGATATTGATGTTGTATTTTATTAAATCGTGCTAATTCATTTACCAAACACATCGGCGTTTTCTCTTTCATGTTTGCCAAATTTAAATTATTTACATTGTCGTGATTTTGATTTGATGGACTGCGATTTTTAGATTCTCTACTGCCATCACGACTTGATGATTTATTTTTGTCGTTATTCGATTGTTGATCAGATTGTTTTTGCTGCTGCTGTTGCTGTTTTTGTTGCTTTTTTTGATGTTGATGTTGCTGTTGCTGTTGTTGCTGTTGCTGCTGCTGCTGTTGCTGTTGTGGCGGTGGCTGTTGTGGTAGAGGTGGCGGTGGTAATTGATGTATATTGCCTTGGTATGGATATTGTACGACTGTTTGATTTTGTAGAGTTACAGGTATCGCCACATCCGAATGTCTGTTCACATCGATGCTTACCATTGTCCCTAAGTACACAATATATTTATTAAAGTTTACACTAAATCATTAATTTAATATTAAATCCGTAATTTCAATATTATCAGGGTGTCATTGAAAAATTATTTATGTCAAAATATTTGCAACTATAAATAAAAAGGGATAATTATTTGTCAATATTGGAAACTTAATAAAATTAATAATTATATACGCAGCCAATGAAATTAATGAAAATTACAAGCACAAAATTTTGTAGAAACAAAAAAAAAACAAAAAAAACTAATGAAACGTTATAATGAGCAATGATAAATAATATATTTGAAGCTTCTAATACAATGAAATATGTGAAATGAAGGATAATTTTACTGATGATGATGCATCGATAAGTCTCGGCTCCAATATTTTAAATTTTCACATTGTTTAATCAAGAAATATTTGAAAGAAGCTTCAATATATTTCCGTCAAGCTTGATTATCAATGAATTAATTAATTTTTCAGATGTAATTCAATTAATGAAACCGACCTTCGATGCATCCTGTTGATCCAATTCAACAGAGATCCAAATTGTCAATCACTACAATATAGTAAGATTGAACGGTGGCATATTTTTTTTTAGCTTCCACACCATTTAGCAGTAACCAATACGACAGATCAGGGTTATATCGCGCCATGATCCTAACAAAATTAAACATAATTGAAAGACTAGATATTAAAAGATTCAAAAATTCCACCAATTTTTGTACACTTATCTGTAGCCTATATAACCGGAAATTAAATCCCATTCATAATTCATATTTACTTGATTAGAAAAATTATTTTTGTTCATGTACATCCTTATCAAAAAGAAAAAAAAAAAAAAAAAAAAAAAGTTTAGTAACATTAATATGAATTTTTTTTTAAATTTACAGTTTACTAATGAAGAAGATTAATACTGAAGACAGATCTACTCTATTGTATCAGAATTTTTTTATAGTCAAAAAGTTATATTAAATGATAAAAATATAATATTAGACAAGAAAGTATTTGAGAAAAAAAAAAAAACAAACAAAAACAAATGTGTAAAAAGCATAATGCAAACAAAAATATCTGCCAACCAAATATGATCAATATTTATTAAGTTAAATTAAAAAAAAAAATTAGTTATCTATTTAATCTGATAGAGGTGTCATCATGCCAATGAAAATTTTTAGCATGAAGTTGTAATACGTATAAAAAGAATATACGGGAAAATTATATGGTATTGTGGAAGAAGAGAAGAAACATAACAGATATAATTGAAAACCTACCATTATGATTCGGCGCGCTCGTTCCTATCAATAGAGGCTGCCTTGGTGGTCCGGTATGTTGAATATGTGGATGCATTGGTTGGTGTCCGGCAACTGATATTATATGTTGATGTGGTGGCGGTGCATGCATACCACGATGTAGATGCATATGCGGCTGTGGTTGATGTGGCTGCATCATATTGGCTTGTGACATCTGACGCGTTGGTCCAGCCATTCTGAAATAATATATTTTTACAAAACTATATATCTATAATTTTTCAACACTTGAATAATTAAAATTGATGAATTTTTAAATGACCATAACACATTCGTTTAACTTTAAAATATTCACAATTAAAAATACAAATCTAACCTGTTTTGATCTCTAAGTTGATTTTGCATAGAATGATGCTGATGTCGCAACATCATATAAATTCCGTTGAAATTTTATCTGAAAAATTTAAAAAGAAAAAATTGTATAATGAAATTATAATTCAATAAATAAACATAAATTTATTATTTTTAAAAGTACTGTAAAGCGAGATGATACAATCTCACTTTTATTTCACGCCCAAAAAATGATTGTCAAATATTAATTGATAATAGAGTATTTTATAAATATATAATTTGAAATAATTATTAGGTGAATCATGGTTTTAAATTGTTAAAAATTAATTTGGGAGAAAAATGAGGACGACAAAGTAATGGGATGAAAGAGAAAGACGAGCTCTACAACCGTTATGAGAAAGAAAATAAATTTATTTCTCACCAGACTTGCAGAGATTCTGTCATAAAATTTAACACATATGTTATTTGATATTTAATAAATTTAATATAATCATTCATTCAAACGTATGACAATTCACTATTTCGATTTAGATTTTGGCAAACAGCAAAGAGAGTCATACCACTAAAGACTAAACTGCGGCCATTTTGTTACTGAAGATACGATACGAATATATATACATACCGACATATACTAAAGATAGTATAAAATGTTGTATCTTTCATCAAGGAACTCATTTGTTGCCACAACTATATACACAACATTGCCGTTGATTGGTTCAGTCCGTTATAATATCAACTGTATTCGTTGGACCTATATTGTATAACGATTAGAATTTCAAGCAGGACTTTCATGTAAATATTTACAGTCTGCGGCTAATTTCGTTGCAATGAATTCCAATTTTTTCAAATCATCATGTGATTGGCGCCACCCTTAATCCTGTCAATCCAACGAATGTCCACTGCGTAAACAAGAAATTGCACAAAAATTAATTAAAAATAAAACACAAATATTCATTTTAGTTTTTAATTATGTTGATAATTATATCAATTATATTTAAACACCATTAAAGAAAAATATATATTTAATTGTTGATAAAAAAATTTATTATATTTATAACAAGTGTTATTTATTTACACTAATATATATTTACAGAACAATAATATAGTAATAAAGTAATCACATATGTTTGTTATTGAAATCTTGTGAAAAATACATATTTACAAATTGCTAAATAGAATAATGTTATTTGGGTGATATTTACACCTCTTATAAGCAATAGTAATAATTTATTAAATCGCACTTGAAGTCACAATTATTCTTTTTTAATTTGTCAATTATTTGTTTGCATTGTTTTTTCATCTTTGTGAAAAAAAAAAAAAAAAAAAACTCAAAATTATTTGTCATTCAATGTCACAAAAACAATAATAATAGAAAGGTCAATATTAAATGAACGAAAAAGAAAAAAAAAACACGAATTATTTATAAATCCAAAGTATAAATTATCATTGAATTTAACAATGAACATTGATTAATATTTTTTTGAAAAATAATGTTCACTTTAAAATTTTTGATACGGCATTGAAAGAGATATTATGTTTTTTCTTTCATTCAGATATAATTTAATATTATGAAATAAAAATTAAATTTTTAATAATTCAATACAAATTTTCACTGTAATTGGGAAAAAAAAAAACAAAAAAAATTAACCATTAAATGTGTAACAATAATCTAATTCTGAATTAACATGTCGACAAATATATAAAGATTAAAATTGATAGAATAAACCATCACTTTTGTGTCTCGTGATTGTTTTGTTGTGATTTTCATTCTATATCACTTTTTTTTTTTCAATTTTTCTACATTTCATTTTCATTATATTTTATCATAGCCAACTGTATAGAAATTCATAATTCCTCATAAATCTTTCCTTGTTCATAAAAATTAAAAAAAAATAATAATAAAATAAAGAATATGAAGAAGAGTGACATTAAGTTATGAACATATATAACATTTTTCAACAATTGATTTTCTACACAAATTCACAATAAAATCACACTCAAACCAACATATATATATATTAATATATATATGCCGATTGACTTGCAGTCAATTTTTTTTAACTTGTTTTTGTCGCACCATTGTGATTTACTTTACAATTAATTGTGGGCATCCATCCGTCTTCTTGCAATGAGGAGAGATATTCCTTGAGTAATTTCGCTAAATTTTGTCGTTTGAATCGGAGTGACTCAGTCACAATATCATTGACAAAAGCAATTCGTATATCCAATGTTCCTTTAATTTGATGAATATGCGAAAATAACGTAGCGTAATCTAAGAAAAAAGAGAAAAAAAAAAAAAAAACAAATTAAATTATTTTTAATGATTTGTTTGAAACTTAAATAATAAATATAAAATAAGTAATGATATACTAACTTGTTCCTCTTCTTCTAACTTCCTTATGTACAAGTTCTCTAATTGACAAATTGTGTCGTCTAACATCGTCCAATTCTTTTTTTGTTAAAGGACATTCTTTTTCTACTTTTAATTCAACTTTATCATCTACATGATTACCTAATTTTTCTTCAATTTTGCCACCTTTATCAACACTTACACTATTAACATTTGTATCGTAATTTACATCATTAATCTCCATCTTAATGTCAACCTTTTCGTTTTTAAATGATTGAAAATTATTCGTAGTAATGGCTGGTACAAGAGGCAATGGTTCAAAATTATTTTCTGTTACTTCCATGGATGTAGGCTCAAAAACTGGAATTATTGGTAGATCTGATAGGCCATTGGTTAATTTATCTGGTAGAATTGGTGAACTTATTGAATTTGAAATGTTCAGTGTAGAAACAGTTGCAACAGAATTTATCTGTGAAACCGGAGGTGATAAAGTGTTTGGCAACAGAGATGAACATGGTGACGGTGAGGGTGGCGGAGAATGAGGTGTATTAAATTCTGGTGGTGGTAGAGTTGGACTTTTCGGTTCTAAATTCTGCGTCCATGGCAAAGGCGATTGCGAAGGCGATTTATCAATTGGTGAAGTATAAGAAGGTCTACGAAAGACAAAATCTTTGGGTAATGGTCCCGGTTTCCTCTTGTTCGGTGGTAATCTAACAATTGGAGTCAAACTACCATTTCCACTATTGCTATCTGCTGATCTTTTTAAATTAGTTTTGGTCGATGATAAAGTTAACGCTAATACTCCAGGTGGTGAAGGTGTACCCGTTGAATTTGTTATATTTGATGTGGAATTGAGAATAGATGAATTAGTCGCAACATTAGAGGATGAATTTGATACTGGTGATGATGATGACGGTGCACCAACCATATCCATATCCGCTTCATCTACCATCATTCGTTTATCAATTTTAAATGGATTTCCAAACATATGTTGACGTACAGGTACACTTTCAATTTCTCTTAATGGTGGTGTCATACGCTTAAGATATTCTTGATAATTTCCCATTTGTGCAACTGGCATAGAGTGAACATAATCGTCATCTAATAATTTAGTATGAATTAAACCAGGTTGTAAGAAATTAGCTCGCATTCTAACAACTTGATCCAAAAGACTTTTTCGTGGTACATCAAATGCATTTCTATAACTGTGTGCGCCACGTTGCTGCTGTTGATTTCTCACAAGACCAACAACAAACCCACCAAATTCATTTAATTGATCACGTAAACCGGTAAATTTGTCTTGTAGTAATGGATGTGAGACTAGATCTTTTTTCAATGGACTTCTGGGTATTACTCTAACTCCCTCGGTTACTGCATTTATTCCATTGGCTAATAATTTATTTGCATTAGCACTTGCAACTTGTTTTGATATTACTTCATTACACAAACGATCAAATTCTATTTTTGCTTGATTTTTCAAGCGTTTCAAATAATTCATAACACTATAAGACAATGAATTATCCATATTATCAGGAATTAAAGTTTGTACTAGAGGTGTGGGTGCGCCCATTTTAGCTAAAGCTCGGCGCAATGGAGATGAATAATATGTTGGTGTTGTTCTGATATAATTTTGAAATTGTGTACGCCATTCATTACTCGGCTTCAATCTATGAACTTTAAATAATTCCTCCAACAGTGGAAGTAATACAGGATAATTGTACGGCATAACAAACAAATTGACGCAGGTTAAATTTGTGCTGGCCTTCAAATAACCAAATGGATGACCAACCTCACTGGATTTATATGAATTCGGTACAAATACTTGCCAACATGTTGTTGGTTGTTTTCTTGCTAGAATATATTGCGTTAATGGACTTGGTTCAAGTTCGTATTTATCAAATGGTAAATTTTCAATTACCATTGGCTCGTGACTTATACATGTAAATTTAACATTAGGATGTGCTGAACGTGGCGGTAGTAAATTTGCACTTAAATCTGGCCAAAAACTCTCTGGTATTGGCCAAAAACCCACGGTAAAACCTTTTTGCGCTGATCTAGGTACATAAATGAGTCGACGACACGAATGCCATGCAGTATTGCTGGCAATTGTTGGTGTTGGAAGATATTGAGGTCTTACGCCATTTGTTGACATAGATGAAGTTTCCTCATCATTTTCCGTATGTACCACTGGCTGCGGTTGTAACGGTTGTTGCTGTTGCTGTTGAATTTGCTGTTGTTGCTGTTGCTGTGGGATAATTTCATTAGGTAATGGCGGTGGATCTGGACCGATTTTCTCAAAATTTATCACAACACCCGATTGTACTTTTTGAACTAGCGAATCGATACACTGCATCATCATTCGATGTGAAGTAATACAATAAGAACGTCCTGAAACATAAATATTTGTATTGAAATTATTTTTATATTATATAAGTAGTTAAATTTAAAAAATAATTTATTTACCGGCAGTAACTTCGCACATTGCATCAATGGGTGAAGCATCACTGGCAACTAAACCAGTGTCTCTTTCAATTGCCGGCGTTCCTGAAAGCCTCAGGACCAAGGAAAACAATCTCTGGTCCCATCTGAAAGGTTCCTTGGTGAGTTCAGAGCCAGGTATTGGCGAATGCATTGGCAACGTGAACTAAAGAATAAAATAGAAAAATAAACAATAAATAATTTTTTGAACCAATAAAAATTTATAATAATTTATACCACGAAGAAAATTAATAAATGATAATAATAGTAATAATATTGATAATAAATTATTAATGCAATATAAATTTAACATACATCTTGATGTACTCCACTTGCAGTAGTGTATTTTCCTCCATCAGTTATTAATACAATGACAGAAGGTTCTAAATAAAATGGACATCTGCCCTGGCCATACGTGTCAATACCTGATTGCATTCGATTAATATTCAAAACATCCAATGCATGTTTCAATGCAGCACCTAATGTTGTTAAACCAACACACTGGAGATTTTTCAATTCATTCATAAATGTTGCTAAATTTTCTTTCCATCCCGCTTTTATATTTTGCGGTGGATCTTCAAATGTAAGGAGCATGTATCTATCACCACGACTCTCAGGTGATCTCTGCCTCACCTGAAAAAAATATATAAAAACAAAAAAAAAAAAATATATATATATATATATATATGTATATAAGTAAGATAGCCAACATCATCAAATTTGTTCTTCATTGGGAAGAAGAAAGTGAGGTTATATATTTCATCTAGTGTCTCATCACTTGGCAAACAGTGAAGGAAAAAAAAAAAATAACGGCTATCATACCTTAACAAATGTTTCAACTGCACTTTTAGCAACATCGAGAAGTGTCGGACGTCCTCCTAAATAAGCTCTCTGATTCATGGAGGCCGAAGTGTCGATGAGAAAGACAATTATGGTCATCTTTGAGCGACTTGTATAGCGCTAGCCCCTTGTACAAAATTCAATGATGCTACTTGATGCACTAATCCGTATATACGGCATACCAACCGTGTACGGCATACGGTGTATAATTTGTTTAATATATTAATTGTATAATATGATATTTTTTCTTTCAATTTTATTGAAGCTAAATTATACCATATTGCTTCTTTGGATCATGCAATCCGTGTAAATAAATTATTAATTTAGGTAAGGAGGGGTTCGTCTAGGAACAAGCCCTTGCTACGATGCGTGTGCTCGTACGTGACTATGCCCTATACCCACAGCTACGCCGACTCTGCCAAACTGTAGTGCTTGACGAGTTGACGCTGCGGTGCAGTGCCTATATATACGTGGTGTGTGTGTGTACGTGTACATATATATTGAACACTGTCTCTTATGTGTCACAAAAAAATTAAGGGGGCGGACACACGGCGCAACGAATAGAGTAATGAGTTGAAGCGAGACAGGGAAGAAATAAAAAAAGATAGATAAACTAGAAGGTAAAACTGATTGCTCTCAATACTGATTGTGCGTATTACAATTGTACGTGATATGAAACCCAAATATATATGTATACAGTTACTCAATTAAAAAAATTTTAAATGAATTTATTTACCGCCTATTTATTTCGATAGAATAAATTTTGAGGTTATGAAAAAAAAATAAATAAATAAATAATAAAAAATCTTATTCTTTACCATATAATATTTCAACGTAACTTTAATTTATATCGAATTGTAAGATTATTATATATGAGATTTTGATATAGATTAATTGAAAATAATGAATAATTAATTGAAATTACTTATATTAAATAATAGACCAACCATAATGAACGTATCTCTGGATCTGAAATATATATATATATATATATATGGACATTTATTATATCTATACAAGTATGTATTTTGATTTTTTTTTACCCTCTCCCCCCTCGTTGTCCTCGTGTGTTCTCAATAAAATAAGCATGCGCGAGTTTTTTTTTTAGAAATACTGATAGTATACAGCAAGTGTTTTTCATGTGCTTTGATATTTAAGTTTCCGTAAGTGCTGTATGAATTATCGTTTTTCATCCAAAAATATTTATCACACACATATATTTTTAATTAAAAATATTTTTTATTTATAGATACAAAAATTTATATTTATATATATTGTATATTATTATTGTTTATCACATGTATAAAAATAAATTCAGTGAAATTAAAGCGCGGGTAGATTAACGGGCTTTTTGTATTTATCATTGAAAAATTTAACGTAATTGGCCATGTGTATTGACCAATTGAATGAATATCTTTGAAAATTTTCGATACAAAGTATTCGAGTTCGATTTGAATTTTATCGAATTCATTCACAATTTCGATTAGTTCATATCGATTATATTGTTATTATTATTATTATTATTATTATTATCCATTGTATTGGAGGGGATAGTGATAAGAAGAACGTGGCCGGCTTATAGAAGATCAGGAATAATAATAAAGAATTGGAATATTATAAACGATTTTACATTAACAATAAACAAAATTAATATGGGATCTACTGATACAATGACAATTGTCAAAAAACTTTCGAATGATAGTAATAACGATATTATTGATGAATACGGATCAAATTTAAAAATTCTCGCAACAAATGATCAAGTGAAAGAATTACAAACAATATTGCGAGACAAGTAAGTACATGAGAAAGCGAACACGCGGTCGTATTCATTGCATTCGGCCGTTTTGCTCAATTAAATATACAAATGGAATTGATTGTTTATCATTAATATTTTTTATTGTTGTGTTGGATTGTAGGAATACGTCAAGAAGTGATTTCAAATTTTATGCCGATCGTTTGGTAAGATATAAATTTAAATAAATTTAATTAAATTAAATTACGAAAGGTAGTATAAATGATGTCAAGAATTGAGCAATTTACAGTGATCAATTTTATTATTAGTTTTCTCCTTCTTTTTCTCTTTTTTGAATTATTACTTCTTTTTTTTTTAATTTGTAAAATTATTAATAATTTAGATACGTCTTGTAATTGAGGAAAGTTTAAATCAGCTGCCATTTACAAAATTTGTTATAACAACACCGACTGGAGCCAGCTATAAAGGATTGAAATATCAAAAAGGGAATTGTGGTGTGTCAATAGTGAGAAGTGGTGAAGCGATGGAACAAGTAAATCAAAACGCACAAAATATTTTTATTATTTATGAGTATTATTGTAGAGACATTAAAATTATAGCTACATTATTTTTATAACAGGGTTTGAGAGACTGCTGTCGTAGTATAAGAATTGGAAAAATATTAGTAGAAAGCGATGTGGATACCCATGAAGCAAAAGTTGTGTATGCAAAATTTCCGGATGATATAGCTGAACGAAAAGTTTTATTAATGTATCCTATAATGAGTAAGTAAGAAAATTATTTTCATAATATTTAACAATTATAAAATTCTTTTTTCTAATATAGAATAATGTGTTTGTTAGGTACAGGAAATACAGTGATAAAAGCCATTGCTGTTCTGAAAGAACATCATGTATTAGAAGAAAACATAATTTTATCTAATTTATTTTGTACACCACCAGCTGCTAAAACTCTAGTCACCACTTTTCCTAAGGTAAGAAATATATTTCTCACACCAATTTATTTTAAATTTTAAAAACGATGAAATAAAATAAATAATAATGATAATAATAACAATAGTAAAATAAAAAATACATGTCAAGTATAACAATGTGTTGCAGATGAAAATCTTAACGTCGGAAATTCATAATGTTGCTCCAAATCATTTTGGACAAAAATATTTCGGAACAGACTGAATTCATAATATTAATTATTAATTTTAAATAGGGCATAGATTTATTAAGTAATCATTGGCATAAAAATCTCATATATATATAAAAAAAAAAAAAACAAACTACTGAAGGCTCAATATTTACAATAAACATAAAAAAACTTGGCATTGACTAATCACGTTTTATATATGTCAATCGATTGAATAATAATTATTACAATCTAATCAATTTGCCAATTAATACTATATTAATTATACACTTTTTTTTTTTTTTTTTTTTTTTTTCGATATTTTTATAAGAATGATAACTGTTATCAAAATATTTAAATCATGTTAAATATAAATACATTTGAGTATTACTACATTTTTCGTGCCAATAATCTCGATTACTTTTTACGATAAATATGAATTGGTTATTGTATTATATATAAATAATATTTTGATTATGAATTAATTTTTAATTATCACTAACGCACAATTATTTTTTATGCCTTCAATAGTTTGTGGTATTTTATCAGCTTGTTTTCAAGCAAATCTGTTTATATAAAAATTAATTTATCACGGAATTAAAATCACATGTGAATTGTGAGATTTTCTAATCGTTTTTTTTTTCTTTGTTTTTTTTCAACGAGAAGTAGAAATCCAATTTTATTTCTATCTACTTGTTTTTTTTTTTTTTTTTTTTTTTGTTTTAAATATACAATAAAAATTGTGATTATATAAAAAAAAGAGGTAGGAAGAGAAAATCTATTTGTCTGAGAACAGTTTTCATCCAAGAATACGTATATATTTCGTATCAATGGAAAATAATTCACGTTAAGAATTAATTATAAATTGAATCTTATCTTATCTTACAATATATATCAGGAAAAGAAGTTCAATAGTAGTTCTTGAATATTATTGCACGTTTGAGGAATACAACTTCTTTTTCTTTTTTTTGTTGCATAATATGATAATATACTTTATGAAATTTAAAATGAGCAGCAATGCAAGAATATTTAATACATAATAGCATAATACCGATCATGAGCGTATGCATAATAATAGCAGGGTCATTTTATGTTCAATGAATGTAAAATAATTCGTTATGTTAAGTATTTATACTTGCAAACATATTATACAATTTTTTTTTTCTTAATAAAATTATATGAAATACAAAAATTTACACACACACACACACACACACATACACTCACATATATCTAAATCTTAAATACATTTTTAAACTGATAATTGTTATTTTACTTACCTAAAAAGTATGATTGAATGTTTGTAAAAAGAAAAAAAAAAAAAGTACCAATCATTTCTGATTACTGTATTAATCTTGCCGAAAGAAACAACCACTCATTGAATTAATCACAAATTTAACTATAGCAACAAAATTTATAGATAATATGAAATAATGGTATTTGTAGTTAAATAAATAGTGTATTAATTAGAAGTATGTTCAAATCATGTAAATACATAATCTGGTATTTGTATATAAAAAATATGATAAATATATTTACAATGTTGATTTAGAAATGTAATGTGCGAAAAGTATACATATAAATGGGCAAAAAAAAAAATGATAATAATAATAATAAATGGATATATTTCGTCAGAGAATTATCGATAACTTTATTTTTCATTCTTTTTGCTTTTCTCTTTCCATATTGTATGTAATTCTTAACAATGCTTATGAATATTTACCCTATATATTTTTTAAAACAGTATTCATATTAATTATAAATTGGAAAGATATTTAAATGTTTTTTTTTTTAGGAAGCATTCGTATAACGTGATCGAGAGAAAATACACTGCATAAAATAAATTTGGAAGCATCATACTGTTAATTATTATTTTTGTTTTTTTTTTTTTGTTTTGTTCATGAGTTGTTATCGTAATACATTTATTAGCAAGTATATCCAATAATATAACGGCAATGTAGCATTGAAATACACGATTTCTTGCTAGTAGCAAATGTTTTTATGTTTCTTTCTCGTATAATTATAAGTATATATTTATATACATATAATAAATTTGTATTACTCATTGAAATAATTAATAGCAATATTGGTTAACAATAATCGATTTAAAATTATACATCTAGAGTATTTTTCAATTCCTTAATAGTATTAAATCTAATTTGGAACAACCAACTAATTCTTTATATTTTTTATTCAATGTAATGAACGATATATGCATTTATGTATGTATGTTGTCTTAGACTGGGATTTTTTGTTTTGTTTTTTATAGAGTACATATACATTGTCATGAATGTTTTGGAAAAGCGTTTACACTGAGATAAAATTGATTAGAAAATATTGTTATAAATCAGGCCATTATTCTTCTTCTTTATTGTAATTGTTTTTCGTTTATGCATTTTACATTCATTATTGAGTTATGAAAAAAGAAATATATATATATATTTTATTTATACTCTTGGAAAAAATTGTCAATAAACTTTGATATAATTACTGCAACTACAAGGCCTTGATTCAAATAGAAACGAAAAAAATTCTTTTACTTTTTATAAATTGTGCATGAAAATAGTGAAATTCTACAAAAAATAATAAGACAATTTGTATAGTATCGATAATTTTTTCAAGTCCATGTAATTATTTGCAAAATTTTGAAATAATTTTATTGAAAAATAAACAAATTTGAATTTTAATATGTTATTTTTGATTGCAATATTTTCGTATTTCATTTTGGCTATTTAATAAAAACTCTTTAAGGAAATTAATCATTTATAAGAATAAGATTCCAAAATTGACGAAGGAAAACAAATTTTAGAAAACGGAGTGAAAAACATACACATATCTGGTATATACATATGTGTATATATACATTCATATGTATATTTTCTCTTACCGTTTAAACGTACAAATTATTTCTTATTCTTCTTTTTCCTGTTCATCAGATTTTTCCTCATTTTTATCCTCGAGTTCCTCTGCTTCATAATCACCATCCACCATTGATTTTGTTTTGTCAATTTCTTCTGAATTCAATTTATCATTATCATCATCCTCATCATTATCATCATTATCATTGTCATCGCCAGCAATTGAGCTGTGTCGTTCATTCAATTCACTGTTGAAGAAATATTTTTATTAATAAATGCCAATTAAACGTTAAAAAGAATTTTTATTTATACAATCTCACTATAATTTACCTTTCTGAATGGACAACGCTTACATCTTTATCAGTTGAAGCCTGAAATTATAAATAAAATTTTGGCATTGTATAAATTTCCATGACCAATTAAATTTATATAAAAGCAGAAAAAAATATATATGAATAAATAAAATTGACCTCTCGACTTGATGTATTTCCATTTTGTCGAATGTTATTACTCTCATTATTTTTCTCCTCAGTTGGTTCAGCCGATGAATCAAGAGTCGGTGGTTTCAAAAATTTCTCCAATTCATCCATCTCATTAGCTAAATCAAAGTCTTCATAATCCTATAAATGAATATTTATTAATTAAATATATATATATATATATATATTAATAATTATTAAAATTAATATACTCACGCCGCAATAATCATCATTATTAAATATTTGTGGTGGTAATGGATGTTTACTGTCTCTGACAGTACTATTAGTTTGCATAAATTCTTTCTCATCTTCCTTACCTGGTTCAGTTATATCAATCACTTGATATTCAACATTTTTACTCTCTAAAATCATAAGTACTCTCTGCTGTCGTTTTTTAACCTTGAATAAATAATAAAATAATTCAAATGATAAAAAATATATTCACTCATAATTTTCAAATTAAATATAGACAGTGAATAATGTTGTAACCCCTTTCAAGTGTTGAAAAAAATTAATTAATTAATTAATTAATAAATAAATAAATAAACATAAAATAAACTGTCAAGTGTACGACACATCAATGACACGTGTACAATTTAGATTCATCATTTGTCTGCCAACAAGATAATATACATTAATAGTTGACCTAGGCAATCCAATTGCGCAAAATATATTCGCCTTTTTAATTAATTTAAACGTCTATTATTATTATCAAATTTTTTTTTTTTTTTTTCCCAACAGATATTATTAAAATAATACGATAAAGAATAAATTAATCAAATTCTAACCAAGAAATATATAATTAAATAATAATAATAGTAATAATAATAAAAAGAATTTTATTAAATAGGATCAAAATTTATTTGAATAAAATCAAGAGAATGTAAGAAAAATAAATAAATAAATAAAATAAAATAGTGAATAACACAATAAGGCCATTGCAATGTAATTTGATACACCCAAGGTATGAATAATAAAATGTCACAAGTGTCGAATGTAAAATTGAATTATAAATTTAAAAAAAAAAAAATATTTAATATTTATATTTATAAAATATATTATTCAATTTATTTCCAATTGTAATTATTAACACTCACTTCCTTATTACCACTGATGCCTGATATGTAGATTTTCACGACCATTGTTGCTCAACTATTTGTACTATCGTTATTGCTGTCAACCGGCAGATACACATACACATAAATAAACACAACACATATACTACTGACAATAACAATTTGCTATGGAAGGCTACTACTGCCTATTGTAAGATAACTCAGTGGTTGATTAAATAGTACGTGTATAAACCAAACTGAGTTTCATAAGCACAGCTGGTTACTTTGGTTGGTTATACACTTTAGTATCAACGATTTAATATATATATATATATGTGTGTGTATATACACACACGTATATATTGTAGATGTATATTATATATATCGACGGATTTACCTTCACAAAGATACAAGTGTTTCCGAAAGCAGTTTCAATGTCTATACTCTGGGCGGTTATCTACTAGTGTATCACACCGCGATGTATAAATGTGTGAGTTGAGAACTGATACAAATATACACATTTACCATGCACGTATATACATAAATGTTTATATGTGTATATACATATATAATATACATATGTGTCATTATCACGGTACCACAGTAACATTTGATTATGAGTCATTATAAGTAAAATGATAAAAATAAATTGATGAATTTTATTCTCCAGTGTATTTCTTTGTATTATTGTGTTTTTTTATTATTATTTTCTAATGTATATATGTGTGTGTATTATTTCAATGATACATAATTTTTTTGTTTACTGTTATTTGAAATAAATTTTTTTTTTATTCTAATGAATATTGTTTGGAATTATTTTATGAATGAAATGAATTTCACGTAAAGTATTTGGGGAAATAATGAGTGTGAATTATAATGGGAATGTATGGGAGAAAAGAATGAAACAAAAAGATAATGAATAATTAAATAGTTTAACATATTTTATGTAATTTTATCAAGATGTATCATGTTTATCATGATTATTTCATTGTATTTAATCTTCGATGTAAAAACATCGTTTTTGTATGTATGACTACTTGGAGAATCATCGATTAACGCCATCTACAAATAATATTCAGCACAAATCATTAAAAATGTCGATAATGCCGATAGCAAAGGTATATGGTTAGTTTAAATTTATTTGGACTATTTGTAAATAACGAAAAAAAAAAAAAAAAAAAAAATGTGTTTGATTAATAGATGATGGAGAATAATAAATAATAATATGAAAAAATATATTAAATGACAAAATATTTGAAATTACGAATATACTCATTGTTTATATTTCTTCTAGCAATTGAAATAATAAAATTGTATTGTACTATTGTTCATATTGTCTAAGTATATTATGACCAAGGTAATTTGTACATTTTATCAAAATAATAGTAAATAGACGATGAATATTTTTTCATTATCCTTTTATTTCATAATGAGTGGAAAAGCAATAACAGTAATGCTTAACCAATAATTATTAATAACATCACTTAAAGCATAGATAAATTTTTGTTTTAAATGAATTGAATATTATAATCGCGTTGAAAAAGAAAAAAAAAAATTCATTTCATGTTAATTATTAAATTGGCAATGAAGAAGATAAAATCAGAGTTTTCTCTTTCTTTCTTCCTTTCTTTCTTTTTTTAACAAAAATGGTGTACAACGTACGTAAATAACTTGTTTCTAATATTTAATATATACAATTATATATGAACATATATGTATAAACGACTTATTAAAGATCATTTTATAAATACATCAATGATATCATTTGATCCGAATAAAACGGTAACAGAATCCAGCGTGAGATTTCTAGAAATTATTCTGGTTTTTTTTATTGTTTATTATTTTTCTATTTGTTTCTTTTTTTTTTTTCATTTTTCATCAGCCATTTATCTAATTATCATAATGGAGATATATTAGATTAAATCTGAGATTTTATTATTTTTCTTTTCTTCCTTTCATTGCTCTTTTCCTTTTCCTTTTTCTTTTTTTTTTTTTCTTTTTTTTTTTTTTTTTCCCCGAATTCCTTTTTATTTATACGCCACACTCAATAACGAGATAATTCAGATCGTAAACTTCGATTATTATTATCACATCGCATTGAACAATATCACACACACACACACTCACATTCACACACGCAAAATACACACAGGACAGCACAGCCAGCGACCACACAATTATCTGAAAATCTCTTTAAATCTCATTCCCAATCAACTTCATCTTTTACATTATTTTATTCAACGTATCCTATGCTCGCATTTTTCATTATATAAACGTTCAAGGAAGAACTTTACTTTTTTCATTATCAACTTTTTCATCAACAATTTATTATTATTCTTTATCTTTTTATCCTTTTTTCATATTTTTCTTTCTTTTTTTTTTTTTTTTTTTCTTTTTTCACATATGTCGCAACGATCATAATTAATTTTTCTATAAGCAAAAACATTTTTAAAATTTGCCAACGTCACAAATCCCATATTATTTCTTCTTTTGTTTTGTTATAATTTTTTTTTTTTATCCCCATATTTAAAATTGATTTTGAATTTCATTCTTTCTATTCATTAACTTCATATATCTTCATTTTTCCTTCATATATATTTTATTTTTTCTTATTTTCTTTATTTTATAATAACTATCCAAAATGAAACAGCTGCTCTTTTTTTCTTCCTTGCACTATTCTATATTCCAATCTTCGTCACATTTTCTATACCATTTCTAACATTGGTTCAACTATTATCTATAAAATTTATATATACCAAGTAAAGATACATTATCCGTGTTATCACACGATATTGCAATTCATTGATAAATATATATTTATTGATGGAAATACTGTGTACTTGATTGCACAGCAAAAATGATAATGAGAAAAGAAAAAATTGATAAACAAAAATAGTAAAGAAAAAGAAAACATAAAATTGTGGTATTTTAGCCATGTATATACCAATTACTATAATAAAAAAAAATTGTTGACAAAATCTTCACATTAATTTTTTTATAATAATAATAATAATAATAATATAAATATAAATATAAATAATATTAAAAATTATGAAATAATAAATTTTCATATAGATACGATTGTAATACAATTATTGATTAAATGAAAAATCATATAAAGTTATTGTGCTAATATTAGTATTTTATTTTTTTTTTATTTTATTTTTTCCCTTATTTCAATTGTACTTCATACTGTAAATCATTCATCCAATGATAGACAATAGGAATAATACTATTTGATAAATCAATATCAATTTATATATAATGGTATATTAATGTTGTTTCCATTTTTTTTTTGTTTTTAAAATTTTTTTTTTTTTTTTATTGAATATATAAACGCTAGTGTATATATAATGTTGTGTGTATATGTATATGTACTTTAATGAATGAGGAAAGGATAAAGGAGATATAATGATATTTTTTTTGTTGTATAGTTTTTGTTTAGTTTTTGTGGGAGAACAATGGGATGTAGATGAATTTGGCGTCCGATTTGATTTTTATGAATGATCGGAGTGGTTAATTTATAATTATTGATGAGAGTATTATACAATAATTCATTCATGTATTCATGTATTCATGTATTTATTTATTTATTTATTTATATAATATTCATCTTCTTCTATCGTAAATACCGTGGTAAGGAGCAATGTTTTTTTTTTCTTTGTCACGATGATTTTTCATTCAATTTGTTTCTTCTTTTTTTTTTTTTTTCGTCGAGTGCACAGTTTGTTAATGAACAATTTTCATTGTATTTTAATCCAAAATTTATTTATTTATTTCCTTTATATATATGAGAATATGAATGTTTGTATGTGTGTGTAGCTGTATCAGAGCGTCGGATGAATATTTATTATTATTTTTTAATGTTATACGATTTTTACTTGTTTCTCCTTTCTCGTTTTTTTTTTTTTAATTTTAAAATTTTCATTTTATTCAATTAATTTTGTTATCTTTATATCTTTGTATCTGTATTATTATAATAATTTATATTAATTATTCTTCTTTTTTATATGAAATCATGCATATCTTTCTCTCTCTCTCTCTTTACCTCTTTCTCATTCTCTCCTTTTCTCACTTTTTTACTTTCTAATCTACCAATTATTGGTAGCATTCATTTAATGGAACACTTTTTGGCATCCTTAGTAATCCTCTCTAGATTATGATCACTGTCAAATCTTACGAGAACACTTTTTTTAAATTTCTCCTTCTTTAGATAACACGTCAGTGATGTTGTGCAATTATATTATTGTAATATTTACATTGATATATAACGATTATTTAATCAAAGCCCAATAATTCAAATTAATTTAATTTTATATTTTCATTTTTTCACGTAATTTTTTATATTTATGCAACGTCATACCCGAAATAGACTGTATTTCAGTCCATATAAATATTTTTTTTATTATTTTTCTTTGTTTATTTATTTATTCATGTTGTGCATTGTCACGCATTTATATATATATATGTGACCATAAATTTGTTTTTTACCCCGTTATCATTTTTATCTATTTACTTGCCATTTTTATTCCATTGTATCCATTGATCGATTATACATTTCATCATACGTCCAATCTCGATCAATTTCGATTGGCACTGTCAAACGTATTTATTATTATTCTTTGTTTACTTGAATAAAAAAAGGCACTGCTTCTTAATTGAGGGAAAGAACTCGCCTCGATTTATTTATTTTACTTTATTTTTTTATGTTTTTATTTTTATTTATTTATTTTATTTTTCAATGTTTGAATATGGGAAAAGTTAGAAAATGACGAATTTCTCATTATAAAATTGTTTTGATGCACAAGAGCGCGCCGTATTTTTATTTTTTCGATTTTTCAGATGTTATTTATGATGGATTAATGACAAACAAGATATGGAAGTAGATGAAAAAAAAAAAAAAAAAAAAAAATCAAAGTTAAGGAGACTGATGTTAGTTGTTGTTGTAGTTGTTTTTTTTTTTTCATTATTATTATTTTTTTTTATATGTATGAGTTTTTTCATCTCAAAAGACCGATTAGCGGCTGTAAAAGTCTGTAAAAGCGTAAAAATGGGTCCACTGCCTGTAAGCAATAAACCATAAATACACGTATAAAAGTTTTAAACAAACGTCCATTATATTTTATTTTGTTTGTTTCCTTCTTTTTTTTTTTTTTTTTTGTTTTTTTTTTCCACTTATTGAACTACAGTTTTGGATACGTTGAAATGTTTTTATTTCAATTATTTTCCGTCAATTTATCGTTGATATCGCTGATATTTGACAATATGATGAGAGACAAAAAGAAAAGAAAAAGATACCATCATAGTTATAATAAAGATTTCAATTTTTTTTGTATGAAATAAAGAACAAAAAAACAACATGTAATAAAATCATTGTAAACAAAAAAAAAAATGTTATTTTTAATATTTTCTTAATGTCACACGATTAATTATCATTCATCATACACCTACATTCAATATTATTCCCACTACGCTTTGCAATTATTTCCCACTCTAATCATTTAAATAATTAAAAAAAAAAACATAATAATAATAATAATAATAGTAATGAATAAAGCAAAAAAAAAATGTATAGTAAAAAATAATAATAAAGTGTTATATGACGTTGCCACAGCCAAATCTTTGCTTGAAAAACATTTTTTCTCCTTATCTTTTTTATTTTATTTTTTAATTTTTTATTTCAATGTTTCTCTGTTCGACTTAAAGTGATATTGTATATTAATGCACTCATAAAAATTCATAATAATCAATTCTGTCATATAATCATCTAAAATTCACATACGAAAACATAAAATAGTGACAAATATTAATTTATGAGTGTGTGTATTCCTCTCTCTCTCTCTCTCTTTCTTTCTTTCTCCCTCTCTTATTCTCCTTTCTGTTATATGTCGATCGAACAGAAACTCGATGAACACTTGGTGGATCTATTACAATATTAATTCGACGATTCATTTTAATTTAACCATTAAAAATACATACATGCACTTGCATTCGTATGTAAATAATTTTATTCCGCTCACACAAATATTTTCAATAATAATAGTAATAATATAAACTATCAATCCTATACATATATAACAATCACTGGCATTCCTTGACTGTGCAACTCGAAATAGAGAAAAAAAAGAAATTAAATTGTAATAATGACATCTGTGATAATATTTAATAATCAATTATATTCAGATTGATTAATAAATTGTTTCATTTTATTTTATTCACAATGTGAATTTTATAAAACACAAATGGATATTAGAATTATTTTTATCCGTGGTCCACGAGCGATATTTAACGCGCATTATTACATTATCTCTCAATGTTCAGTTCAATGAGCGTATGGATAAATGCGCATTAGTATAGTATTGTTTTCATTATTTTTTTTGTTTCCCTTTATGTACATGATAGAAAGTTGAGAAGAAATCAGTTATAAATAATTCTTTTCTCTTTCTATTCTTCTTTCTCTGGTCACTTTATATCTCATTTTTATTTATTCATTTATTAATTTTTTTGTTTTTTTTTCTTTCGCCACTTATCAAATGGACGATAAATTCTCCCATGTGTGTCGAGGGAATCATAATTAAATCTCTATCGGATATCTGTTTCTTTCTTTCCTTTTTTTTTTTTTTTCTTTTTTTTCACACATCAATGACAGTGTGTGACTCTTATGCGACACAGTTCGACCTCGCCAATATCGATTTTCTTATTACAATAATTATTCAATTGCTTTTGTGTCACTGCTGTCGTGAATGAGACAAGAACCCACTGTGAGTTTTAAATATTTATCTATTTATTTCTTTTTGTTCTCCAGTTTTACGGCCACATACAAATTTATTATCACCTCAACTTTATTTTTTTTTGTTGTGGCTTATTCTCTATTATAGAAATTCATAACGCAATGCCAATTCAGGTTTTGCCACATGTTATGTATGTATATGTAATTATAAATACGTGTGTATGTAAAAATACACCTACTTCTAAAATTCATTCATTCATCCATTCATTTCTTTATCTTCTTCTATTTCATCTTCATCTATTTCTTGGATTAATTTTTTTTTATATAAATTGGCAGCGTAATAATTTTGTAGCTTATCACAATTAATTGTCAATGATGAAACGGAGTAGAAAACAAAAAACAAAAAAAAAAAAAATGAAAATAATCAATTATGTAATCGTTAATATTTCTAAGATAATGATAATTGTAATATTAATAATAATATCAATGATATTTGTAAGGATAGAAATTAATAGTAGTAATAATAATATTAATGATGATGTATTAAGGTACTAAATAATGAAAAATAATTGTAGCAAATGATCAAAAAGAAGAGAAAATTAAAATTGATAATAGCATACATGATTCTAACCAGATTTTTATCGAGTTAAATGATGTTAAATATAATAATTGTGTGTATATTTATATACGATCTCGCATGTATAATTGCTTTTTTTATCGTTCATACAAATTCATCAGTCAAGTTTGTGTTTTATTATTATTATTATTTTTTTTGTTTTTTTTTTGTTTTGTTTTTTACAACAAATAAAGATTTGACTCGTGTACATGAAATAGTCTCAATGATTAATCTCTCTCACTTTTGTGGATTATAAAATTGAGTGAATATATCGATATGAAAATGACGAGTGGTAATAATATCGAATGAATTGCAATTGACAGGCCACAATATTTGAAATTTTTCACCTGAATAGCGACGAGTTTACGAATATAGGAATATTCTGTTTTTTTTTTTTTTTTTTTTCATTTTCTATATTTTATTTTTCAATTTCAAATTTTTATATTGAATAATTTGGCTATTTTCATGTATACGAGAATTTTTACTTGCATAATGTGAATGTTTATACATTTATTTTCATATTATTTTTCTTATTTTTCTATTTTTTTTTTTTCTTTCCTTTTATTATTTTGTGTTATTGTTGTATCATTAATTTTTTTATTTTTTTTTATTTTTATTTTTTTTTATCTAACAGCTATCGATGAGATTTATTCAATTTCCTTATTATTATTTTTTTCTTTCCCCATTTCTACATTTTATTACTACAGATGAAATTCAAACACACACATACACACACACACACACCCATCCATACACACAGAATCAATCTGTCACATTTGCCCTCAGAGTTTCTCGTTCTCTTTCGCTTTTTTTTTTTTTTTTTTCCCCACTATTTTCACATTTTTCCTCGCATAAAATATCTATATATTACATAGTCTTCTCTACCGAAGTCTCTTAGTCTCGCAGTATTTTCTCAAATTTATATTTCTAAATACTATTGAGTGCACGGGTAATTAGCTAGTATTAATAATTGATGTGTTTAGCAAATGAATATATGTAAAAGAGATGTGTGCGTATATTAAATTGGAAAAATGATGTGAAAAAAATATAATAATAATAATAATAATAATAATAATAATAATAATAATAAATGAATAAAGATGAAATTTTTCAATGCAATTAAAATTTTAAAAATATTTTATGCAACGATGAACTAGTAATTGAACGTGTCCCGTACACTCATTAATATTAATTCATAATCAATATAATTAATTATATAAATCATTAACTATGCATAAATCAAAGAGAAAAATAATAATCACGTAATCAATTGATGATTTTAAAAATTAAAAAATAATTAAAGATTCGTGAGTATGAAAAATGTCATATAGAAAATTTTCATTACTAAAAATATCATCGGGTTTATTATTTTATTATTTTTTTTTTGCGCGAATTTATTTTGGTACCCGATAATAACGTAAAACTAGGTAACCAAGGGTTCTAAATACTACTAAAAATGCAAGTAACACTGCGGTATTTGCCCACAGAGGTAGACCAGAACCACGCGCACCACCTTGACTCTCTAATATTGCTGATACTGGTATCGTCGTTCCATTTCTGCACTCTGGATATTTGCTCGGTTGCGAGCAGCTAATTCAAAAACAAACAAAAAAATAAATAAATAAATAAGTAAATTACAAAAAAAAAAAATAATAGAAAAAAAAAAAAACAAACAAACAAACAAATAAATAAATAAATCATTGAATAAATTAAAATCAATATCTAATTACAATGATTAAAAATTAATTTCATCATTTAATTAGAAAAATTAATTGAATAAAGAGAAAAAAGTAACTCACGTTATTGGATCGCCAACACCAAATTCGAGTATTTGCATATTTTGATACGCATAGTGTACCATACTGGCATAGCGTGCCCATGCTAGCCACGGTGGTACAGCAGTTGCTAAATAACCACCGAGTAATTGTGTCGCCAATGTGTACAAGGCAGATGCCGTAATGCTCACTTGTAGATCTAAACAACATGCACCAACGAAGAAACCGACGCTCTAAAAAAACAAAAAAAAAAAGAAGAAAAGGGAAGAAAAGGGAAGAAAATGCAAATGAAAAAATATTTATATTGACATTTAAAAAAAAAAAATAATAATAATAAATCAATTGTTAATTGATATGAAATATAAGTGTGGTAATTAATATACCTGTGCTACAACTGTGTTGAGTAGTAAAAAGGCAAGCAGCGTGACAAATACTGCTGGACTGTGGAAGCCCAACATTGGATAGCTGATTATATGATAAACTGCTGGAAGAGTTATTGTTAGCGGTAATTCACCAACCATTTTGGCTAAATAATAGGCTGATAGTCGATAAGATCCCGACAAACGCTCCTTATTGATAACCTCACGTTCGGGAGGAACTAATTAATTTGTATTTAAAAAAAAAAAAAAAAAAAAAATTATTATTAAAAGCAACTTTAAAGTGGATAAAAATATAATTGAATAAATATAAAATATACAACTTACAGCTGGAGAGTGCACCAAAATGGGCGAATAACATCCAATATGTGGTACTAAAAAACATCCAGCCTTGAATATCATGTAGTGCTGCTTCAGTTCGTGGTAATCGAAGCCACAATAATCCTGCTAGAATACCAAGTGCTATTGTTTGTAGCCAATTTAATCTTGACAACATTCGTGGTCGTGCTTCTTGAAAATTTCTCTCGGATAATACCTGAAAGTCAAAAGAGATGGAAAAAAAAAAAAAAAAAATATATATATATATATATATAATATATTATTGAATAAATATGGAATATAATTATATAAAATATTTAAAATAATTTGAAATAGTGAAGATTTTTATTTGAAAAAAAAAAAAAAAATAATAATAATAATAAATTTTCATATTTATTATTATTCAAGTATTTGTTTAATAATAATAAATTGACGTAATGTTGACATTATAATTGCCACTGAAATAATTTAGTCTCAAAACTTACTTTGAACTGCGACCAAAAGCTCGTGGGCCATTGCCAGGAATAGTCGTCGTCTGCGGAGCTTGCGCTACTGCTTGCGTGACTCTGTGTATCCAGCCACAATGTACGACCTTCATCCTCCTTCACTGTATAAATAAATAAATAAATAAATTGGCAAAAAAAAAATTAATACCATCCAATTAATTTGATATAAAAAAAAAAAAAATTAAAAAAATTAAAATAATTTACAGAATATAAAAAATCATTATCTACATTTATTTCCAAAATTTCGAATGAAATATTTGTCTATTTATTATTAAATAATTTTTAAATATATACATATATTATTTTTACAACTACTACACAATATAAAATATATTATACCGTTGTGTGTAATGTGATGCTCGTGATAATGGATGAGATGATCACAGAGCGGATGTTGGCTTGGATTATACTCGGCACGAAGTTCCGGTGGACAATCCGGACCCTGTCTTGCAGCTCTCGCTGCTGCAACGATGCATTCTCTAACCTCTTCCGGCCCCTTTATTTGTTCCACTGTAAATTCACATAAAAATAATCCGTTGATATATTTATTCCATCCGCATATTCAATTGCCATCACTCATCATTCATTCTATCCAAACCCCTCCCTCCTTCTTTGTTTTTTTTTTCTTTTCTTTTCTTTTTTTTCTTTATTCATTTATTACTTTTTTTTTTTTTCTTTTTCCCACCTTTTATTCAATTCAATTTATAAACATAAAAGATAAATACTCACATATAAAATCAGCCGGATTATAGTGTGGCACTAAATTTAATCCAATAGTGGCAAAAAACCTGCCAATATTCGATGTAGAGCCATAATATGCAATTTGACCACGACTTAGCAATAATAATTTGCTAAAACTGTGAAACATTCTTGAACTTGGTTGATGTACAGTAACAACAATACTTTTTCCCTCTTGTTCGGCATATTTTTTTAATCTTGATATTAATGCTTGGGCTGAATGTGAATCTAAACCACTTGTTGGTTCCTAAAAAAATTAATAATCAATTTAAATTAATTACAAATTAATTTAATTTTTTTTTTTTTTTTTTTCATTTTGTTTAAATCTGTCGTTTATATTTGAATCAATAAAAATCCTACATCGAGCAACATTAGTGATGGATTCGTTAATAATTCACACGCTATACTAGTCCTTTTTTTTTCACCACCAGAGAGTCCTCTTTTTGTATAGTCCCCAACAACTGTAAAAATAAAAATAAAACATAATAATAAATAAAAATTTATAAGTGTGTCAAATTTATCGCTTAAAATACATAAATATATTTATATATAATTTTTTCTTCTTTTCATTTCATTTCATTTCATTTCTTTTCTTTCTTTTTCTTTTTTTTTTTTCTTCTTATTCTCACATATTCTCTGTTTACTAACTCGGGAGTTCTGCGTTCTCATTTCGTTTTATCTTCACGAAATGCAACACGCCCCAAAAAAACATTATGTAGCCGCGTGCATTGCACGCGTTACGACATCTAAATGTCAGTGAGAAAAAGAAAGATAGAGAGTGAGAGGGACATGGGGATAAATGCGATTTGGTTTATGACTTTTGCAATGTATAGCGAATACTTACTTGTATCCTGGCAGCCGGCGAGGTCGAGAACCTCAATAATATGATCCACGCATTGCATCTTCTGTGCGTGCGAGAGTGTATCCGGAAGCCTCAATCGTGCTTGATACTAAAATTAAAATGTAATATCGTTTCCTCGTTATATACACATGTGTATATATATTTTTTTTATCGTCAATTGATTTGCGTTTAAACGCCTGGTAAATTTAAAACTAATAAATAAATAAATAAAAAATAAAAAAAAAAAAAAAGAACACAATAATAAATAAAAAAACTTATTTATTCTTTTTTATTTTCATTTATATATTTTGTTTATTTTTTTATTATTATTATTATATTTATTTATTTATTTATTTTAAAAAAAAATTTTTTTTGTTTTCATATTTTCAGAACAAACATTGGATATTGAAATAAATAATGTTGTTTCAGTTAACATAATTTTCGCCAGAGTTATCATTGTCAAAATTGTGTTGGTATATATAAATGGACATTCATGATATCTACTCACATTCTCTCCTGTTCAACCAACACTGAGCGAGAGATGCCGTTATGGCGTCTTCTACGTAATGTCCCGTTTGCCCGTATGTATTTATATATACATATATATATATATACACACACACACACACACACATACATATATATATAGTCGTAGTAAGAGCTCTTTGGGCCCACACAACAACGTTTCACGGTTGATGGTCGACCATACGAAAATTGGGACAGGTCCACCACACGCCGCTGTATTCTCCGTGTTGTTCGGCCTTGTGCCGACATTTTACATTATTACTCAAGCGAAAAAAAAAAAAAAAGAGATGAAATAAGGAGAAGAAAAAAAAAAGCAAACAAAAAAAAAAAAAGAGTATGAAATAAAATCCTCTGGTTATATTACAAATTTAAACTTTCACGTGTTTCATTTTATCATTATCAATAATTATTTATAATTTATTTATTTATTTATTTTTTTTTTTATTTTGCATTTAATAAGTGAGTGAGTATATAATTGAAAAATAAATGTATATAAATAAAAAAATAAGTCAAGTAATTTGATTAATGTAACAATTGATAATGAATAAAAATAAATGAGTGAGGGTAGAAATGGAAAAATAATTTTTTCAACACACTCGTGTCTGACCAATACAATCCACTTCTCCTAACCAATCATTTTCTTATATATTCGAGTTGATTTGATTTCCCTCTAATCTTTTGTTTAAACAAACAAAAAAAAAAAAAACAAAAAAATTGTAGGATTTTATTGGAGAATTTCATGACAGCTTTCTCATCAGTAAAATAAAATGAAATTTTCAATCATTTCTTTTTCTTTTATATTATACCAACAATTCAAGTACACACACATCCAGTTGTACATATTTTTTTGTCTTTGGTGTGTATACAAATACATAAAAACACATACACATATATACATAGAAGTAGACAGACAGGCACTACTGTCTCGATTTTTATCATTAGAAACGAAATAAAAATGGAAGCCGTCGCAAATTGCCACACCTGAAATATCCATCATTTATGTCTCGATCTGCACGTACGCAAGCTGGACTTTCTTTGACGCGGGGACGCCATGAACGCACGTGCCTGTATATATATATATATATATATACAAATACCTCCGCTTCTTTCCCTCTCTACTTCATTTCCTTTCAAATTCTTTTCCCGGTTCTTTCGAAATACTTTATATACACCGCCTATATCTTTCGCAATTCTGGCCTTTTGCAGGTGCCATATTAAAGTGCCAGAAACATTGCATATTATTTATATATATATATATATATATATAATCAACCAAAGGTTAATAATTATTCTCATTGAAAATTATATATAAATATATACCATTTAACTTTAAACTTTTACATATCAAACTATCACAAGAAAAAAAAAAACAAAAAAAACAAAAAAAATTCATTATATCAATTTACTAATCCCCTAATTTTTTAATTATTAAAAATTATTTTTATCAATACAAATTTTCTTTTTTTTTTCTTTTTTATACATGAAATTGTATATTTTATCCAGTGACTTTATTCAACGTATAAAATTGTCATTTTGTCACACTATAAAGTTCACCCCGCAAATTATTCTGGTGACCTCAGTTTGCTGAGTTCGCTCAGTTAAAAAGCACGTACCAAGTAAAGCAAACGAGTAGCCCCTCCCCCTTCCTTTTATTTCTCCTTCTCTCTCGCCCTTTCCCTCTTCCCTTCATCCCATCCCCTTTAACCGCTCTATCCCTTTACTTCCCCTTCTTACTCAGAGTACTCCGAGTTCTTTGTGTCTCTTCACTTTTTTTTTTTAATTTTCTTTTCTCTTTTTGCACATATGCACAATGTACATATATATATGTATATGTATGTATATTCAGGGCCTCATAATTCGGGTCGAACTTTGGGTTCTTCCTCTTACTCATTCGTTCTGTGTCGGTGTTTTTTTTTTTATTTTTTTTTTATTTTTTTTTGTTTTTTGTTCTATTACTCCCTCTCAATATTGAATTGAAGCGCGCGTGGTCAGGCGTGTATAAGAGGCAATATTATGCAGCAACGTGTAGACGGCGCCGAATGTTTTTCAAACACGTAAGACGCACACGGTTCACTGACCGAGTTATGACGTCACGCGCGAGCGTTACTTGGGCTCTCCCACCGCAATTCACCAAGAGAAGCGGGCGGTGTGTGTAACGGTCGTGTACTATATAACCACCGCACAAGACGCCCAATGACGACGATTGCGCACAAACTTGCATTATTGCGCACGCACTTGAATTATTTTTTTATTTTATATAACAATGAAAACAAAAAAAAAAAACAAAAAAAAAAAGTTTATATATAAAAAAATAATAATTTGAATAATAATAATAATAATATTTACATTAATTTATATTATTGTATTTCTATTCATTTGAGATATAATTTATTATTATTCAAATTTTTTTTTTCGTCATTCCCCTTGCGGCATTGAATTATAAATTGCCATGTCGTCTATTGTATAATTTCGACGATTTCATTTTGTCTGGACGAAATTTTCGGGTCACGAGACACACGCAATTTCTAAAGGATACCGCGTCGTATGTTGTTTATATATGTATATGTATATAGTGTCTACTTCCTGGTTTCTAACGCTTTCACACGTTCGGCATAAAGATATCGTGACCCGATAATATCGAGCCACTCGCCGAGTTTAGTCAGGACAGTTGATAGATTATCGACACCTGGCCCCAATCGAATTGAAACCGATAACTCACATTCTAAATCCAAACATGAAGAAGTAACAAGGATAATCATAAAAAAAAAATATATATATATATATATATCTTTGTTTGATCAGTTTAAAAAGTTTTTGATAACTGTAAAGATTATTTTTATTTTGTATTTTAGTATTTTTCAACATTAATTTATTATCATGTTTGTTCTATTGAATAATATAAAATTTTTTTTTTTCTTTTTTTCTTATATTTTATATTTGAAGAAAAATAAAATATTGATAAAACTTACCTCAAGTGTTTGACGTAAGGTGAGGTCAGGAAAAAAAACATCCTGTTGTTGTACATAACAAATTCGTCGACGCCATCTTTTTGTCAATCTTTCACGATTCAACCAAATTTCCCCAGCATCAACGCCAACACGTCCCGAAAGACAATTTAATAGCGTTGTTTTTCCACAACCTATATTTAATAATGAAAAAAAAAAAAAAAACGATAATTACAATAAACAATTAAATTTTTATGCATTAGGATATAAATTTTTTCAGTGGTGGTAATTTTTTAATTTGTAAATGATTTATAACTTTTGCCGAAGGTTTGAGAGAAAAAAACAAAAAAAATATGATAAAATGGATGGTAAAGGAAGAGTGGGATGGAGTGAGACGATTATCATCAAAGTTTTGAGGGTAGATAATTGGGTGGAAATAATATTGGTGCTGACGCTGTTGCTTTTGTTGTTGGTCTTGCTACTGGTGCAGTCGTTAAAATCGATATAATTTTGCGTTTGAATATTTTTTTAAAAATAAATTTGGAAAAAAAAAAAAAAAAAAAAGAAAAAAATGATGATAATAATAATAAATGAGAAGAATTTATAACCGTGAGATAAAAATATTGAGAATATAAATAAAAAAAATAAATAAATAAAACGAGGGTTAAAAATAATAATATTAATAATAAATAATTATAGTATAATGAAATATTGATTGGTGTATAGTTATATTTGTGATAAATAAATTTTTACCTGATGGTCCCATCACGGCTAATAATTCACCCGGTTTCACCACCCCGGAAACATCACGAAGAAGGACGCGCTTCTCTTTGAACACCTGCAATCCCCGGAAGACCAGCTGCACCGGACGAGAATCCAACGGACACACCAATTGCAACGCCGAGCTTTCCACTCTGCAAATGAGAAGAAACAGAAAAAAAATTTTAATTAAATTAAATTTCGAAAAACCAAAAAAAATAAAAAAAAATAAAAATAAAAATAAAAATTAAATTAAATTAATGATAAAATGATAAAAATACTAAATTGATAGTGAGATAACGGATTTATTTATAACAACAAAAATATTATTTGTATTGATATCAGAATATACAAAAGAAAAAATTAATAATAATATATATGTTACATAAAAAAAAAAAAAAAAAAAAAAAAAAAAACAAACTCGTCACTACATCTTCACTACTCATGACTTCTCTCACCATGTTCGTCAACAACTATTTTATATACGCACAACTTTCTAACGAATTCCTAAGAATATACACAAAGACCTGTTTTAGAAATAAAAGGGAAATGATTCCTATGGTATGCGAGAGCAAATGACCGAGATAATGAATCATCCTTGACCCGCGTGAGACGATGTTGTAAAAAAAAAAAAAAAAAAAACAACAACAACAAAACAAAACAGAACAAAAATGGAGAAAAAAAAGGAAAGGGGAAAAAAAAAAAAAAAAAAAAAAAAAACGAAATATAATTAATATAATTCACATACCAATTGTATTGCCAATCACAAGAATAAATCGTTAAATAAAATAAAGAATAAAACAAAATCACAATTTTAACTAATTAAATTATTATATGTAATTCACAATTAATTATATAAAATTATATGAAAATATTGATAAATAAATTGAAACAAACGTAAAAAAAAAAAAAAAACAACAAATACAATATTAATAAACATCACCTGACGATTGGACCCATGACAAACACAGTTCCAGAGCATAACTGATGTTATATGATCGAGCTCTCGAATAAAATTAGACGAACTATTGCGCTAGTATATAGATGCGACGCATCATCATGACCAGAGGGCAATACGGCGAAAAAAAAAAAAATAATAAATAATAATAATAATAATAAATAAAATAATAAAATAATAATTATAATAATAATAGAAACAAAGAAAAAAAAAAAAAAATTAAACAAGGCGTCATTCGACACGAGGAGATAATAAATTCCCAGCAATGGTGGTATCACGACGTCGCTGTGAGTTCAGTGAACTTGTGGGGAAGAATTACTCTCGACTTTTAAACATGTGTTAAAAAGTCGAGAGTATTGTATTATATATATATATGAATTGAATATCATGTGTAATATGTTATATATATGAGGCGCCTGCATATGTACCTATATATTATTACATGAATATATATATGTGTATGTGTATATTAGTCACTATCGAAAATTGGACGATGAGATTCTGTTTGGCGCAAGTTAAAGTTGAGCGTGAACGCACGAGTGGGCCTTCATAAACACAAGCCGAAATATCACCTAGTTTATTGGATCAGAGGCGCGTTCAGAATCGTTAATAAAACCGCTGGGTCGAAGAGAAAGAAAGAGGAAAAAAAAAAAAAACAAAAACAAAAGCGAAAACGAAAACGAAAACAAAAACGAAAAGAAATAAAGAAAGAAAAAAAAAACGAAAAAAAAGAAGGCGAGGCGGAGGGTGAAGATAAAAGAAAAAAATAATAAAATAAAATACAACAAAATAAAATAGAGAGAGAGAGAGAGAGAGAGAAGTGTTCGCTTTGGCTGTCGGCTCGTGCAATTAAAACTTCGTAGAAGTTCATTGAACTTTGTGTATGCGTGTGTGTATGTGTATGTATAACACTCATTAATTTTTTTCCTCGTTTAATATTTTTCGATTGCACTTCTCTTTATAGAAACATTTTACTTGATTCAATATTTCTTGAGCTTTTTTTTTTTTTTTTTTTTCCTTTATTACAATGTTTATTGATTTTTTTACGATATTAAAGAAAAGTTTCTTCTGGATTAAAATCAATTTTATTGCAATTGATACAATGAAAGAAATAAAGTGATTGGATGAGAAGGAGAAGAAAAAAAAAAAAAAATTATTATTAGAAAATTGTATTGAGTAGAATTTAAATGTAGATAAAATTTGTTGTTTCTATTTCAAGATTCTGTTTGTATTGAAATGAAAAAAGAAAGAAAAAAAAAAAAAAATTTTTTTTTTGTTTTTATTATCTTTCTTTTCAATGAATAACTTCCGTTGAAATGAATATTATCGTTGACAATTAATAAATAAAATAAATTCTAGCGTGACAAAGTTTAAGTCGTACGTTCGTCTGACTTTGTAACGGATGTAAATAATACTGCCAGGATATAATTTTACACCGATTATATATATGTGTGTGTGTATTGCCGAAGAGTTGTCGCTACTTTGTTGTTCTATTTTCTCCTCAAAGAGAAAGCTTTGGGTATGGACAAAGAGATGACGACGTGAAAGGGATAAAATAAAATGTGAATATTTTTATTTTTGTTTAAGTGTTTCATTATAATTTTATTTTATTTGATTTTATTTTATTTTATTTTATTTTATTTTTCTTCACACTCGTTTTTTCTCCTTTTTTCCGCCTTCTCTTTATTCAACATTCAAATTTGAATTATTGTCAAATCACACAGTCGTCCCATTCACTTTGTATTTGATACATTAAAAAATAAATTTTTTTTTTCGTGATAGTACATTAGAGTGTTCACGTGACACATTGCAATTTGACCGTGTTTGACCGCAGATTATCATTATCTTGAATAAATACAAATTTTTACGTCATAATATCCACGAATTTTATAAATTTACATTACGCGTAAACAAAAAATAAAAAACGATTTTTTTTTTTGTTTTTTTTTTCGTCGCAATTGAAAATAACTTAAACAAATTTATTCTAAACATATACTATAAAAAAAAAAAAAAAAAATCTTTATAAGTTAAATAATACTTGAAAATAAAACAATAAATAATAGTAATATATGAAATAAAAATCAGTGTATAATTAAATACATAAATCTAATTATGATTTTCCTTGACCTTATATATTATTTGTAAATTAAATTTGACAAATTGTTTATGTGCCAGTAACGACATGCACAACAAAGTATATACTCAAGAAGCTTTGGCTTTACGAGACAGGGGAGGCCCGTAGATTTATTGTTACGACGCTAGTAGATTTACGGGTAATGAACGTGTTCGTTGATCGTTTGTTGTCTCGTTGACTCGTTTTCTCAACAGGTAAAATAAATATAACCTCTTCTCCTTCTCTTCACTTCTTCCATAAAAATTAAATAAAAAAATATATATCAATTTTTTTTCATTTTTTAAATCAATATCAAATTAATATTATATAGATTATATTTTTTATGCCTTTTATCACCGTGCTACTGACAAATCATAGTGAAAGGGATGTAATTAATAAGAAATAATAATATATAATAATAAATAAATAAATAAATAAATAAATAATTAATAAGGAATGTTTTTTTTTTCTCTTTCTGTACTTGAAAACTATTTCACTTGTTATTTCTCGTTCTGTCCTTCAGTTGTATTACACAATGGAAAAATGTATAATATAATTATTAATTATATATTATTGCAAAATTGCATCACTCGTAATATCAATTAAACAATTGTTAATATATTGAGATTGTTGTACAGTAAATAAAAATTATGTAGAATCATTTAAAACTGATAAAAATTATTCAATCGTATTTTTATATATATACGGTGCATATAAGCAAGAAAAATTAATTTGAAAATGCGAATTTTAACACAGGAATTAATGACAGTAATGTAAAAAAAAAGAAAAAAAAATTTTTTTTTATCAGAAATTATACAATAATTTTTTATATACTATGGAGAAGTTAAAAAAAAAAAAGAACTGAGATATAAAAAGCTTAAACTCTCAATTTTCAAACGCGCGTGAAAAGAAAAAGAAGAAAAAAAAAACAACAACATCAACAACATCGTAACTTCAAGGAAGATATTTATTGTTGAAATAATAAAAATCAATTTCAAATGCTGACACTCTGTTCTGAAATAATATAATATATTTATAAATAATCATTATAAATATATATAAATTTATATTAGTATGAATATAATTACATATATATATATATAAAATACTTTATTATTATTACCATTATTTTTTTTTTTGTTTATATAAATATTATATGCATAATTTGCATTAAGAAAATAATGTGGAAATTAAATCTAGAATATTTTTTTTGTTTGCCATTGACATTTTCACTCAATAATATTCTGTGGTCCTCACTGTCACCTCTCTCAAATATCTGATATTTTATTTTTGTTTATTTAATTTCACAAATTATCCCTTTTGTCATGTCATATTTATTTGCATTGTGTGACACATTGTTTTCATTAATATATAATTGAAATTATACTATGACCCACGGTGGCAGCAATTGCATGCAAGACTCCGCTCATGTACCACGCAAATTATTTCTAAGATTTTATGTATTCATATATATACACCATGAATATGAAAAAATTTCTGCCTCAAAATAAATTGATAATAAATAAATCAATTAAAAAAAAAATAAATTCAACAAATCAACACTTTATTTCGCAATGAAATTTCAAGAGCATAATTGACTCAAGAGTAGCTGTACAACTACCTCAAAGTGTCATTGAAACGTTCGACTTTTATAAGAGAGATCAAAGGGAAAGCGTTTGAAAATTATGAAATCACTGATTGATATAATTTTTTTTTTTTTTTTTTTTTTTTTTGCCTACTCTATTTTTATCTTATACAAGATAATAAATAATATCTAAAATATAATAAATATTATATTTGTGTTAATTTTAATATCATCCAAAAATAAATATATTAATTTATTTATGTATTTTGAAAATTTTATTTGCCATTTATTTTTGTGTTATTTGATGTTAAAATATATTTAGGTGAAAATATAAAAAATATGAAACATGAAAAAGGACATGAAATTTTTATATATGTCAATTATGTGAAGACAGAGCATAGCAATGAAATAAAGCACATTAATGTTTGGTTAATGTAATTTGAATGGTGTGTATACATACACAGACACACAGACAAGCCACCGAGTCACAGTTTGCAAGCTTGAAACTACGAGGCCGCACTAACCCCGATTCGTCTGACTGGTCACTAGCCGTACCTACTAGCATCGTGTCCGACGTTATTTCATCTCTACTTAAAGGTACATACACTTGTATATCTATAGAGGGCGCATATTGATCCAATAATTCTATCGTGTAGTCAATAAATCGTAACACACAAACAATAAAATTAAAAATAATATTTATAAAATAATAAATGAAACAATAAAAATATTGAAATAACAATTGAACAAAATACAAATAATAATAATAATAATAATAATTTAATTATAAAAAAAAGTGATCAAGTAGGATTGATATATAATTAAAAAAATGAATAAATAAATAAATAAATAAAAAAATAAATGAAGAAAAAGATGAGGTCGTCTTCTCAATAAATTTTATATTTTACATAACACACAGTGAAAGAGAGTAATGCACTGTATACAGAGACACGTTCAACAGCCAACGTGTATTTCAATTCGATTGACTCTCACACTTGACGTTTATTCATCACTTGTGTGTGTGCCTCCACCTCTTATGTATTTCTACTTTACATATAATATATAACATATATATCAGTACTTCTTATTCTGCATCAGTGCAAAACGAATCATTTACGAGAAAAAATTTAAATTTAAAATTAAATAATAAAAAAAACTCACCACCTTCTACATCACTAAAAATTGATAAAAATTTACAATTCAGAATTATAAAAATATCAATAAATATAATAATAATAATAATAATAATAATAATAATAAATATAGAAGCGAAAGGAAGAGTAAAAGGGTTAATAACACGGAACGTTCTTGAATATTGCGTCAAAAAAATAATCATCAAATGTCTTTGCAAATTATGTATATATATATACATTATACATGCATACCATACATATACATAAATATAAAAGAGTGATGGAAAATAATATACATATAAGTACGGAAGAAGAAGGCAAGAGGTCATACAGTAGAGACCCAATGCTCACATCACACTGTAAGAAATGAACATAGAACGAATGGAGAGTGTTAAAGTCAAAGTGAGAGAGATTGTCGGGGGAAAAAAAAAAGAAAAACAAGCGAGTAAGAAATAGTGGGGGAGAGAGAGAGAGAGAGGGGAAAAAAAACAGAAAAGAAAAAAAAAAGTGAACGAGAGAAAACGATAGAGACGCGCTTGCCAAGAATATCCCAAGTCCAATGACCCGTGACACAGACGCATACTCATGTACATACACATATATATATATATATATATATATCGTTGTATATATAAATGGGTGCAAATATGGAATATGTACATACATATAAATATTATTATATACTCTTGAGAATTTTATTTATTATGTATATTTATTTATAAATATATATTTTTTTTACTTGAGTATTTCATTGTTCCATCATAGCAAAGGGGAAATATGACTGGGGTGAAATCTGACAATTGATAAATAACAAATCGTTAATCGTTTCTCAGTTTTTCTTCATCATATATAGATATAATAAATACAATTTATTATATATTTATAAAATACATGATAATTATATAATTTCATATATCCTCAATATATTTCAATATAAAATTGTATAATTTTTTAATTCAATATAAAATTCGTTGATATTTATTTTATATATATATATATATATATGTGATAATTTTAAGTGAGCAAGTGATAATGCAAAGTTTTATAGGACACTTGACAACTCTTGTGTATAGCACAATTAGTCATCATGACCCAACGATAAATCGACCTGTCCGTGTATAGATTGGCACAGAGAAAAAAGAGAGAGCCAACTTAGTTGAAGAGAGATTTGCACAATTGATCATCGCCCTAATGGTTTATTCAATCGAGCCCTTTGTATATTCAACTTTATAATAAAAAAAAATTAATAAATAAAATTTAAAAAAATATTCTCTTAAAACGATAATGATAATAAAAAAAAAAAATAAATAATAGAGCTATTTATTTTTCCATTGGTTATATATATATATATATATGTGAGTGTGTGTGTGTGCAATATCTATAAATTATATACTGATGCCAAGTTTCTCGAATGTCCATTTTGATATCTCGCAATAATTTTGCGAGTTCACCGATTATGCGTCTCTTCAACGGTCAATGAACCTCTCCCTCATATTATAACGTTGAACAAAATAGTATATAGAGTCGCACACAAGTCTTGACTCGCTTCCTGATGAGGCATCGAGTGAGAGCGCACGAGATATGATATGATATCTGCTTTGTGCATATATATATATATATAAGTAGATAAAAAAAAAATCATTACGATATACATATGCATGTGTGTGTGTGTGTGTGTGTGTGTGTGTGTATAGAAATTTATTACAGTAAAATAAGTTGACATTGTCAACGACAAATCGATATGACAATTTGTTAAATACAAACTATTTAATTTGCAATATAAATATGAATTTATTAAACATTAATATATTAATATTGAAAATAAATATATAATTTTTATACCAACGTCAAATGTCAAAGTGTGTGTACATATGTATATAAATACTTTTCACCTTTCCCCACTCTCAAACTGCCAACATCTCCAGTCACTTTCTTCACACGGCCTCATTAAGTAATTAAACAACAATCTTTTGTTTTGTTTTTTTTTTTTTTTTTTTCCTCTCTATCATTATTATTCTATCGGAAAACAATACAATGTAAATACCATGACACTGTAAATGATGATTGAAAATAAAAAATAAAAGGATTGAACAGATGAAAATTAATAAAAAAATTAATTAATTAATAAAAAATAAAAAATAAAAAAAATCAAGATGAAGAGAAATTAAAGTAATGGTGCACGAGATGAAAGCTTGCTCACTTATACGTACATACGTGTGTGTGTGTGTGTGTGTATGTATATATATATAAATAATACACTTCTTCAATTTTATTTAATAAAGATCATAAATGATATAATTTTTCTTTTTATATTAAATTAATTTATTTATATTAAACTTGTATATATAAAAATAAATCACTTGTTTATATCACACATCAATAACAATTATCTACCTACTCGTGTGACAATTATTACGCCCCAATAATCACACACACACACACACATATTATATAAAAGTATATTATTATTTATATATGTTTAGATTGATGTTAATTATTTGTGGTATTTGATGATGTTAGTGAAAATACATAAGTAGGTAAGGACACGTGAAATCTAGATTGAATTTCTCGAGGATTCTAGCCATAACGTGAACTATATAATTCTACCTTTCACATAAACACACACGCATATACAAAGATTAAGTGTCATCGTTGTCGTCGTAAGATCGGTGCTAATCTCAAAAAAAAAAAAAACATAGGAAAAAAGTAGCAAAAAAAAAAATATATATATATAAAATAAATAAATAAATAAATAAAATATATAGGATAAAATCGAGGTTACCCCACAGTGGGTTGGTACACCAATTACCTACGCACAGATGAGCCAAGATGAGAGATGAAAATACATAGGGATGGCATGAATGAGTGTGATAGAATGATAAAGAGAGCAAAATGATATCACGAAGAGATCTCTATACCTTTCACAAACCGCAAACGAGCCGACATCGCCACAGTGATCTTGTGTCTACGACTATATATGTATGTATATGTATATATACACATTCATGTTTATTCTGTCTCACTGTGTATATTTACTATTGCGTGCAAAAGTGCCAATACACACAAATACCCAACAGTCACATACTTGAATATGTGCAAAGGGAGATATATATTGGTGGGGAGAAATGACGGGGTTGAGGAGGGGACCAAAGTGACAAGAGATGGGCTGTAACCGGGACCTTCAAGAGAAAAAATATAAAATCGAGGTTACCCCGGTAACAAGAGAAAATGGATCCGCGCGGATGCACATCGCCTTTCCCGTCTCTATATTCTCCACGATCGCTCGTTTCAATTTATTCCAGTCCGCACATAACATATCTATATATATATATATATATATATATATATATATATATATATATATATATATAAATAAAGACTATGTGGCTATCGGGGTAAGGGAAAAACATGTATTTGTATATATATATAAGAAACGATGAAATGAAACAAGTAGGATGAAAAAATTCGTATTAAATTGAGGTTATCACACACTCAGTGGATATAGTTTGCAGAGAGAAAATAAATGATTCTTATTGGGTGCAGGGAAAATAGAGAGAAAGATAGAGATATTACAGTGATAAATATAAAGAAAAAGATAGAGAAAGAGAAAGATAAAAATATGAATAAATGCAATAAAACTGACAAAGAAAAAAAAAAAAAATAGAAAGACGCGTTTTCTGATTTACGTTTTTCCGTAAATATATGTATATTGTGGGGATATATATATATATATATGTGTGTGTGTGTGTGTGTGTGTGTGTGTGTTTGAAGCGCATCTCTCTTCTCTTGCGACTGAATACTGCTCTCACCCAGGACCACGCCCACTTAATTTTTGTACAAACGTTAATAATTATTTTGCGAAATAATTGCAAAATCCACAAAAATATAATAGAAATAAGTAAATTAAACAAAAAAATAAAAAATAATAAAAAATAAAAAATAAAAAATAATGTGGTAAATAATAATAATTTATTAAATATATAATTTGTAATTTTATCATTGAACTGTTTGACGGTAGAAAATAAAATAATTGGGTGATTGAAAAAAAAAAAATTTGTCTTAAAAAGCGAAAAAAAAAAAAAATAATAAATAAAATAAAATAAATAAATATATAATTTATTTTGTGTAAAAATAAACAGATATTTCATTATCGTCAATTTTATTCTCTAACTGGACTTTGTTTTTTTTTTTTTTTTTTTTTTCTTAATATTGTAAACTTTGCGGTATATCCAGCATTGTACCGTGTCATATGATATTTAATACTATTTGTATATTTACTTGACTCTCCGCATCATTATAATTATTTCTAAAATTTTTTTTCTTTTTTGTTTGATGTTTTTCATTGTTTTTTTTTCTTTTTTTTTTTTTTTTTTTTTTTCAAATTGATTTTATACGGATGAGTAGTCAAATGGAACACAATCGTGAGACGTTTTGAGAGCGAATAAAAAAATAAAAAATAAAAAACAAAAACACAACAGAGAAAAATAAAAATAAATAAAAATAAAAATAGTGAGTCTAAGCCGGAACACCTAGGATATGAAAAGTCTCTTGGGCACTCGGTCGTGGTCGTGGTCGTCGTCTTCATCCATGTCGTTAGACGCGTTACATGAGAATGAGAGGAGTGGTTTATTTTGCTTGCAGCACATACACACACACACACATATACAAACCATCGTCACGCGGAAGTGAATGGCCGGCTCTCTAAGGATTTTTCGGCCCAGAAAAGCTGTGGTGGTTGTGGGCGTTGCAGGCCTGGATACCTCGTTCGTATATAAAACTTCTGTCTTTCTCCATCTCTCTGAGCCTTTATTTCTTATTTAATATAGATATACATATACAAACTTGAGTTGTATGTCCAAGAAGGTGAAGAGGGAGCGAGTGGCTCGCAGCAACAAGACATAGTATACCAAAGAAAAAAAAAAAAAAAAGCAAGAGAAGAAGAAGAAAGAAGGGGAATGTGTGGGAGAGAATTGCAGAGCTGCTGCTTTCGGTACAACGTTTGGCCGCCTTTCCGGCTACAAGTTTCCCCTCTATTTCTCTTTTATACTTTTATATTTATTTTGTGTGTATGTGTATGTTTGTATAGATGATGTCAGCGAGTGTGAGAGTGCGGCATCTACGTTTGTGGGCCGTTGCAGGTTCTGCATCCGCGCGGCGACGACTCTCCGACGTACAATGGGCCCCGCATAGGTCGACACTCTTAACTATATATATATATATATATTTATATGTATTAGATATGTATATTTATTGAAGGAGCACGTGTGGGTGGCATTTACCGCACATAACATACACATATGAATTTTTTTCGTCCTCATTTACCAGGAGAAAATTTCAACGGCAACGCCAATATAATAACCAGGGTCAGGGAAAATAGACAGACGTATTTATTATATACGTGATTTAACATCTCTTGTATAATTATATTCCATATTTATTTATTACTATTTAAATTGATATTATCGATAAATATGTGATAAATAAATTTTGATAATTAATATTATTATTTTATTATTATTTTTTTTGTTTTTAAATAAATTTTTTTCCACATATTTATATGAAATAACGTGAAATTTTACATGAACAATTTTGATAAAATTTTTTACTCATAACAGAACACGAAATATAATGAGAAATTGATACATATATATATATATGTATATATATATTTTTGACTTTCCACCGGAACTCGTGTCTGCAATGTGGGCTAAAATATTGCGTAAATAAATATTTGCATATATCAAAATGTTTCAATTATTTCAATTTAATTTTCTTTCTTTCTTTTTTTTTTTTATTTCTCCATTCGTTCTGTTTCTACAGGAATAAATGACGAATTTATATTCTGTACTTTACTCTACTTGTAATATTACACACATACACACATACATTTATGTATAAACATTGGCTTTCTCTAACTATTTAACTAAATCGTCTTCTATGCATATATATATATAAACCTCATGGAGCTCCCTATCACGATAGATCAAGACTCGTGATATTGCTCCATCTTGTAAGGAACAACTGTGAGAGTTAACGGTAAGTGTATGTACATTGGATTAAAGATAGAAGGATGAATTTATTTCTAAGGATTAAATTGGGTCCAAAAAATTCACTTCATAGTTTACCATTACCATCGCATTCCATATCTCTTTCTCCTGTATTTCTTTTTCTATCTATCCACTTTATCCACTGCTATCACTATTTTATACCTTCGTTAATCTATTATTTTTCATCTTGCACAATAACAAATTACAATATATCACGTTGAATGATCTATCATCTTGTGTATATTTTTATTTTATTTTTTCTCATTTTTATATATTTTTTATTTCTTCTACATTTATTTATTTATTTATTTATTTATTTATTTATTTATATTTTATTTTACTATTTCAAAGTGTAGGTAGTACAACTATAATTACAGCAGCATTTACCAACATCAGATATACACACCATCGTAAATTTCATTCATCGCGTCAATTTATATTTTACATTTATTTTTTATTTTTACTTTGACTTTATTCCGACATTTTAATGTTCAACTCACGAATGAGATAGAGTGACGTTAACAATTGCGCAAAGAGAAAATATATATCGAGATTTTATAACACAAAATGAAATAAAAAAAAAAAAAAAAAACAAAACAAAAAAAAAAAGGGGGCGAGGATAGAAAGAGAAAAAAATAAAAACAAATATATTTGTGTAAAATACATTTTTACATTCATATACATGAACATGTTTTTATATATACATACATATATATAAATATATATATATATATATATATATATATATATATATATATAATGGAAATAAAATAGTGTAAAGTTGTTCGTTGTTCCTGCGGGAGAACACTTGCGCTCGCATTTATACATCGTGAAAAGGAAGGACACCCCCCGTTGGCTCGTAAATCGTATGGACCATCCGGCTGCGAACTATCCCCCGCAAAGTGAGAAAAACTCTTTATTACATACACATACACATTTATATATATATATATATACCTTGCATGACTTGAAGTTTGCCAGTGAGACAACTCACCAGTGAACAACAAGGCAAAAACAAAAATAATAACAAAACAAAAACTAAGATGGACGAGACAGTTCTTCTATCTTTTACACATATATATAAAAATATTTTTCTGAATATATATGTATGTATGTGTGTGTTTATGACATGTAAATATATATATTTCCACTCAACCCTATTTTTGGCGACGTATAGGGTACGAGTGCAATGTGAGAAATGAACGTGCGACGAGCAAATCTCATATTATGGCGGTCTATACACAGTGCAATTTCAACGAGATATTATATACTCTGACTGTGATGCCATCGACCCCAAGCGGCAAACTCACATCATCACATTGCTAGTACACACCCTCTCCTTCCATCCCCCTCATATATATATATACATACACATACACACACATACCCCTTTTCTCTTCCCCTCATCATATAATATCACTCTTTTGTTGGTAATTTTTTTTTCCCATTTATAATATCCAGAAGAATATAAAATTTGTCTTTTCCCACTCAATACACATGACGAAAAACAAAAAATATATATATATATATATATATATATATTTAATGCGTGTTCATTTTTTTTTATTTTTTATTATTCATTTCATTTTTTGCCAAGTTCGAAAAGTCTCGCCCGAGCATACGCTCGTCGTGTGCTTGTCTCGTTGTTCATACACGTTCACACACGTTCATATATATATATATTGGTATAGATATGTATGTACTGAGCATGCGGGAATATAAAGCGTTTTATGACTTTGTCTGACTGCGACGGCGGCTCTCTCCGCGGTCGAGGCCTTTAGCCTAAGAGGAAGTCTCTCTAGTTCATCTTGGGTGCAAGAAGGAACTTGCAAAAGAGAAAGAGAGCATGTTTATATTATATTATATTATATACATATATGTGTGTGTGTGTGTGTGTGGATGTATAAGGACGAGACGAGGGCAAAGCTTGGGCTGTCAATGCCTTTGCTTACATACTGCTCACTAGCAGGAGCAGTATTTATATACATAAACGTGTATATATGTGTATATATAAAAGAGAAAACGAGGTAGAGGATTGAGGTCCTTGCGCCCATTCTCGTCTTGGGTTCCAAGTGCGACGCCCTCTCCTAGGAATCATAAAATTCGTTGATGTTAAAAAGACATCACACACACGCAAGAGATGTAATCATCGAGTTTTTGATATATAAAAATAAGAAAAAAAAAAAAAAAATCAATATATACATGAAATATCATAAGAAAATTAAAATGTGCGAATAAAATGTATATTCACTGATTATAAAATTGTTTCAATATATATACATATTTTTTTTTCTATTATTCATTACACCTGTTTTGATGAAATAAACAAAAAAAAAAAAAAAAAAAAAAAGGAGAAAAAGAATTTCGATATAATAAATAAATAAATAAAAATAATATGTATGAAGAAAAGCCATAATGCACATGACTTAGTACGCTCTGACACGAATTATCATACTAAAAAAAAAAAAAAATTTTTTTTTCTTAGTATTTTTTTTTTCTTATTTTTTTCACTCTCTTTACTCGTTGATGGTTCACCATGATGCCATAACATTCACTCCACCCACGTCGAACGATTCTCTGTGTGAGCGCAAATACAACCAAAAGAAAAATCCAAAACAAAAAAATAAACACAAAAAAAAAAAAAAAAAATTGAAAAGTAGACGCCTTTAGCTTTGTGGCCTCCAAGTGTATTCCAATCTCGAGTTTTCCTAGACTGTCGTAAATTATTTGCAGACAAGCGCAAGGATACACACATATACATACATACACTAACACACACACATGCACGTGTGTGTACATATATATTCCTTTCTCTCTGTAGTCTCTCTGTTCTCTCTCCTGTTTCGTCTTCCTCTCATCAGTCTCTGTGTATAAGACGACTCTTATATATATATATAAGATGTCCTCTCTTTCTATCTCCTTTACCTCCTCTGTCTCACTCTTGTTCTTTCTTCTCTCACTTCATCCACTCATTCTCACTCTGTCGTTTCAAGGTGGAGGTTGTTGCACCCTGCATTGTACATGCGTGCTCAGGGGTGCTTGTACGCGTGTGTATACACCTCGCCCCTCGGCCCTGATCTGTATGCGATCCGTTCTCTCCCGCGGGCTCAATGACATTGAAAGAGAAAGAGAAAGATTGTTGGTTTGAGCGGGGTAAAAGACGAGGGAGGGGGATGGACATACATACACACAAATATAAATACACAATAAGAGAGAGAGAGAGAGAGAGAGAAAAGAGGAAAAAAAAAGTTAAAAACAAAAATATGCATTGAGAAAATCTTTCGAGCAAATTCTCTCAATTGACTCGTGTTAATTTTTCAATTTACACACTTGAATATTATTAACATCAATTATAAAAATAAAAATGTAAAAAAAAATTTTAATTAAATAGATAAATTTAATGATAAATTATAAATGAAAAATGATAAAACAATTTAATTTATATATTTATGGAATACAATTTTTTTTTTTTTTTGTCGATACTATATTTTGTATGTATTTTATTTGATTTATTTTGATTATTTACTCAATTATTTATGGATTTATATTTTATTTATTTATATATTTATTTTTTTGTTTTGTTTAAAAGATTTAAATAAAATAATAAATGATAGTGATTAATTGCAACAATTTTAATCATTGATTTGTACAGGATGTTCATTGTCGTCTGCAATATATGAAAATATGTATGTATAAGTGAATAATTTATTATATTATTATATATACGTATAATATCCGGTGATCGATTCATTTGATAGATATATAAAGACTTACGTCAGAAAACTTCTCTTCAGGGTGAAATCAAACGAAAAAAAAAAAATAAATAAATCAATAAATAAATAAATAAATCAATAAATAAATAAATAAATAAATAAATAAATATAAAATAATAATTTCACCTAGTGCGTATATATATATAATTCAAATATATTTATAATGGTAATTTAAATGATAAATTATTGTTAATTTATAAATTATGTTTAATGATAATTTTATACTGAATTTATGAATATAATTAACGATTAAAAATTGTTTCATCGATATAAGTTTATTAAATATGTAAATATAAATAGAAAAATATAATTTTTTTTTGCAAATGATGAGGAAAAAAAAAAAGACGTAAATTATTTCAAATGAACACGTGTATGACTCGTAATTATTATTCCATGATGAGTCAGGTAATTTTAATATGTATATAAATAAATACTTGACAAAATTCAAAGAAAATTGCATGAAATTTATTTCACATGTGTATATAATAATGTAAATATATATGTATATATATATATATATATATACAGAACAATAATACACTGACATCAACAGAAATACAATTACGACTCTCTGAACTGTCGGTTGTGGATATTGACAGATGGAAAAATGAATAAAATAATATTGTGTATTGTACATTTGTTTAGTTGGAACAAATTGCAAGTGTGAAATTAGTAAAAAGAAAAATAATAATAATAATAATAATAATAATAATAATGACAAAGAGTAAAATAATAATAATAATTATGATGCAGTAGCTGAAAAACAAAAATCGCATCCGAGTCCATTGCACTCGAAAACCCAACCCAAGTGACAGTTATATACCCACGCTTTGGGCGAACGATTTCTCGCCTTTCTCCTCAATACATATATATATATTTGTAGAAAAAGAAGAAAAAAAAAACAAAACAAAACAAAAAAACTAATAATTCAATATCCTACTATCACCACCATCACTAAATACCCACACAATATTTATCTACATTAAATATTTTACACATAAAATAAAGGAGACAAAAATAAAAATTAACAATTCACAATTTACAGGGAATAATATTAAAAGAAAAAAAAAAAAAAAAAAAAAATCGATAAATAAGTTGCCAAAATGAGAATTGGAAAGGAAAATTGATATGAAAAAAAAAGAAAAAAAAAAATAAATAAATAAAATTTATCAATTATATTCAAAAGCATCTGCATTAAACAATTAAATTATTTCATTTTATTTTTGTGTTTTTTTTTTCTATTTTTTCCATTTTAGTTTATTTTATTTTTTTTTTGCTATTTTTTCTTTTATTATTATTAATTTTTTTAATTTCTTTTTTTTTTTTTGCAATCATGCACAGCTTACACCTTTCTCTTCAATGAGAAAGAGAAATGTGGACAAGCCTTTTTTTCTTTTTATGTCATGGCATTCTCATGATGATAAAAGGAATTTTCAATCCAACACCGATATAGATATATCATATAAATTGAAGCAAAAAAGAAGATACAAATACATGGGGTAAAATTACTAGGTGCGATCATATATATATGTATGTATGTACAAAAGCATTAAGAAGGGAAATGACAGAATGAAGAAACGTGAGAGAGATGGTATATAAGGAAGAGGAGGTTGGCCTGCAGGCGCAGGTTTGTCGGTTGGGAGGTGGAGGAGAGAGAAGCTGGTGCAACGAACTCTGACTAGGTCGTGGCCTTGACCTCCTTGCGAGGAAACTTCTCTTACTGTATATATATATATATATCTGTATAGATATATACATATATACAATTTATATCCATGTGTGCAAAGTCGTATCGATGAACTCATGACTTAGGGGACTTGGATTGAATAGAATCCAAAAGAATATTTCAAATTGTCCCGAGTTCAATGAACTTTGAATTAGATAGAAAGAAGAAAGAAGACAAAAAATACAAATAGATGAAGTAAAATAAAAATAAAACGAGTGTTTCTTTTTTTGTTTTATTTTTTTTTTCAGTCGAGAGTTGATCAAATTTAAAAATGTAAATACCTTTTTTTTTTTTTTCTTATGTCAAAATTGTCCATGCTCATTTTTGTCCATGAGAATCAATTAATTAATTTTCTATCTTACTCCTCAATCAATGTAAATTTGGATTACTTTGTTGGGTGGATTGTTTTTTTTTTTTTTTTCTTTTTTCACTCTACTTTACCTGAAACCAGAAAAAAGAAAAAAAAATTACATTCATATATTTATCTCTCTTTTTTTTTTCTTATATATATATATACGTGAATAAATAACTACGTGCAATAAATATTATCGTCTATTGCAATAAATTGCTTGTACTACTGAAAACTTCAATTATTTATTCTCAAAGCAATTGATCAAGTCCAATAACTTATCTATTATATCACGTAACACCCAGCCATGTATTTTTTTTTAAATATATAAATATATATATTTTTATATTTTTCTTCTTCTTCTTCTTGTTCATTCAATCATATATAAAATTATCATTACATGTATTAAATTATCCACGTAACGCAAATATAAATGTTCAATTTTATTTCTATCATATTCACAAACGTCATGAAAGACAGCACACGAAAAAAAAAAAAAAAAAAAAAAAAAAAAAAAAAATTATCCACATTTAACCACGTGACTCGTGATAACTGTTTCATTTTATTTTTATTTATCCAATTCTTCTTAATTTTTTTTTTTTTTTTTTTTTTTTTCATGTCTTTTTAGCGGACAAGACCTCGAAACTAACGGTACCGGTACCTATACCTATACAGAGCACAGCGTCAACCACAGACACATCATCCCTACTTATCCGTGCGTATCATTTCTATTGAAAGAACGAAAAGAAAGAAAAAAATTTACTAATAACAACAACATCAATAATAATAATAATAATAATAATAATAATAATAATAATAATAAAATAAAGAATTCTATGTGTTCCCCTCACGTGACAATGCCGTTATAGCGATTCGAATTTGGTGGGTGCCTTTGACCTGAAATAAAATAAATAATAATAACAATAATAAATACGCCAAGTCGTCCGTTAGAGTAGCGCTAGACACTTACCACACTCACTCATAATACATACACATACATATAAAACACTTGTCCGAGGAAGGAAAAAAAAAAAAAAAAAAAAAAAAGGAAGTGAAGAGGAGGAGAACGAAGAAGAAGAAGAAGAAGAAGAACGAATTTCGGGCATTGACTCCAGGAAGAAACGTCCACTGGATGAACAACGAGTGCGTATGTGTATGTGTGAGAGTATACAAGAGACCCACATATCCAAATTCAAGGCGCCACCGAAAATATATATACATATATAGACATATATAAAGTTACACATATGTATATATATATATATATATATTTTTTTTATTTCTTCTTTTCATTCTTTCTAACTCCTTCGCTATGTGTACAGTTTATCACAGTCTCTTTCTCTTTCCTCACACTCTCTTTCTCCTCACGATTTCTCTGTTTAACTTTGCAATTCGATAGTGTTTGTGCTCTTAAGCTCACGCGATCTCTAACATTTAATATATATATATGTACGCAGTAATATGAGAATGATAGATAGATAAGTCAGACACGTGAGGCAGATGAGTCTGTGTATGAGTTTCTGTGAGTTCTTCATGTCAATTCATATACATAAATATATGTGTGTATATTGTGTGTGTATGAAGAGACAAATTATTATGCCTCTGTTGTCGAGTTCAGAGACCCGAACTGATGAGATTCTCTCTTTAGGCCATGCACTGGATCATTTAATGCATATACAGTATGTCTGATAACGTTCACACTCACACATATATATATATACGGTCGTGTCACGAATCAATTAATATAGTTGACAAAATTCATTGTTTAAGTGACATTTTATATATATCACACATTACACATATTCATTCATTAATAATATATAAATTCGAAGAAAATCCGCTCAGACAGATGTAAAAATGAAAAATAAAATTTAAATAATAATATACAACGTATAAATAATAATAATATAAAATTGAAAACAAAATAAAAACAAAAAAAAAAAAAGAAGAAAAAAAAAAAAATTTTGATGAATTTTTATTTTTGATGGGGTCAAAGGGTGAGTGGGAGGTTAAGAGACAAGTAGGGTGAGAAATGTGTATTTAGTTGAAACGTTGCGGCGGCTATCGACCCCAAAGTTCATCGACCCTTTCACGCCATCTTCCACCTCTCAACCCTCTTGCGCACCCTCCACGCAGACAACGACCTCTCTTGCTTCTCCCCTTATTCACTTTCTCTCTCTCCACCTGCTATATTTCCTACCATTTAGCCTATATATATATTTTTCTCTTTATTTTTCTTTCTTCCTATTCACTCACTCGTCCATCCTGCTTTTGGTGAGAGCACTCGATCGCCCCCTTCCGCACAGTTTTTACTGTACCTCTTTTATATTTCATACTCTATCTCATTCTCTTTCTCTTTATTCTATTCTTTATTATTATTATTATTATTTATTTTTTTTTTTCTTCTTTTTTATATTTCTCCCTTTACTCACTTTTTCAACAACTGCATCTTTTACTGTTTACATTCACTGTCATCTGATGACTCCGACGTCAATTATATCAATATATTATTTCCATTATTATCATTTTTTTTTTTTTTTTTTTTCATCTTTTCGTTTTCTCTTTTATTTGTTATATATATATATATATTTTTTTTTCTTTCTTTTTTCTATTTCAAAATATTAAATTAATCCATAACATATAATTATTGAAATATTATATATAATTTTGATTGTATATGAAAAATCGAGTGAAATCATAAATATAAATGGCAAAATGAATATTTGAAATTGAAATAATAATGAGAAATAACGGGATTATTATTATGGCAATGAATTTTCGGAAGATAATTGTGCATTATTTTTTATTTATTATTATTATTATTTTTTTTTTTTTTTAGTGGTGTTGTATGACTGTTACAGTGATGCTGCATATCAAGAGAAGAAAGACACATGTATTTTTCTTTTCAGACCGCAAGTTTGCCGTTATGCACCAATGGCCTGTTCACTTTTTGGTAATTACACGGTGAATCATTGCGGTATTGCCACAACACATTTCTCTTCTTTCTTTTACTCTCTCTCTCTCCCAATATATACGTATATACCATACATGTATAAATATATACACCTGAAAATAATTGCATTGAGTACAGGATATGAAAAATAACAACAACAAAAAAAAAAAAAAAAAAATCATATTGTGTTTTCTCCGAAACAGAAAGTATCACTGCGGAAATTATTATTTTTCATCCCGTTAAAAATATATCAAACAAAATAATAATAATAATAATAATAAATAAGGTTAAAGTCAGAGCAACAATTTTTTTTTTGTTTAAACAAAAAAAAGTTATATCGCGTAATTGATGATTGTAAAATTGATTTACGAAATTTTAAATGAAATATATAAATTGATAAGCTGAAAAAAAAAAATTAATAAAATAATAATAATAATAATAATAATAAAATTATATCACGAATATATAAAAGAGAGTGATTAAAAAAAAAATAATAAATTTTTTTTTTTGGAATTTGAATTCATGAGTGTGAATAAAATACAATAGAGTGACCGTGTACGTGATTTGAATAATTTGGAATTTTAATCAAAATATAATGTATGTGGGTGTGTATATGCGTGTGAATGTGAGTTGGAAAGAGAAAGAGACAATGAATACAGATAGAGAAGAAGTGAAAAAGTGAGTGAGTGAGTGAGTGAGAGAAAGAGCGGGTGGGCTGATTTAACGACCGCACGTATAGAGCGCAGCGCATGTGCAATATGCAATTGATGCAGCGGCAGCAGGCGCAGGTTTGCGTGTTGTGTATGTATGTATGTGTGCATACATGTGCAACACGAGGTTGGTAGTAAGAGGGAGTTAGATACATATAGGTGATTGTGTTGGGACGGCAGTGTGGACGGGTCGATACAGGCGAACCCAGACTAGGAAGTAAAACCCCGGGCATCAACCTCCGCCCATTTATATACTTATCTATACAGAAGCATTATTATTGCCATTCAATTTTTTTTTTCTTTTTTTTCTCCTTTTCTCTCTGCATAACATTGCAATATTTACCAAAAAAAAAAAAAACAAAAAAACAAAAAAACAAAAAAATCAAAACAAAACAAAAAGAAGAAAGAAAGGAAAGAAAGAAAAAATTTGAAAGAAAATGAAAATTACTTTACTCAATAATTTTTTCAATTTTTTTTTTTTTTTTTTTTTTCTATTCAATTTTTGTATTGATTAATTTTATTAATGGATATGAATTTTTAAAAAAACTTTATTATATAAAATGTGAGGGACACTGTAACGGGGTAGAATGAGGATTGAATTTAAAAATTGCGATGCAGCTTGCGAGGAGATCCGCACAAAAACCGGATATTGAAGTGTGGGTGAGAGAGAAGTGAGTTCACCGTCCCCTTAATTCGACAACCACGTGCGATATATACATATATACATATATATGTATAATTTTTTTTTTTTCGTCTTTAAATACTGGTTTCTTCCAGATTTATCACAATACACATATATGAGGGGTGTGAAAAATTATAAAATATAAAATTCTATTTATCATTCTTAATTAATACAGCAATTTTATAAAAAAAAAAAATACATTCCTAAAATTTAATTCAAGTTCATGTACAATACGTGTATTTAAATTTAATCCACGTAAAATCATAAAATGCAATTTATTACGTACAATTTGTGTATATTTGTGTTCACATGTGTGCATGTGTGTGCATGTGTGTGTGTGTGTACGTGGTAGGGTTTTAAACAACAAAACTCACACGGTTTAACTCAGTCACACGTGAATTATTTTGGCTATTATTGAGTGTAACTCTCATGACTGACCGTGTCTATCAACATCACAGTGTGAACTACCAAAATATTTTCTCACAATTATTTTTATTCGTTAATATTATTATTGATCTTATTATTATTATTATAATTATTATAATTATTTTGACAGTTATATGTAACAAGTGTGTCAATGACAAATTAATTATTTACCAACTATAAATATATAATTGATATCAAAAATTAATAAGAAATTTATTATTATATTGTTGAACTTTTTATCAAATATCACATAATTATTTTATAAAAATATTAAATATAAATTTATCAACAATTAATTGCCATAAGTGGTGAAATCGATGTTGTAATTACAATCAAACCGGCTATTTGATGATCAACTAACTAAATTCATATGATACGAACTTGATAATTATATAATAAAATTTCTTCGTCTCGACGTGAGAAAAAAAAAAAAAAAAAAAAAAAAAGTCTAGCATATTAAATGACAGCCACAATATGAATAAATTCTCCCCTCAAGTAAAAAAAAAAAAAAAAAAACAACAAAATGAAATAAATAAATAAATGAATGAATAAAAAAAAAATTAGTAATAATAAAAAAATATAAATCTCTCTTTTGATAATAATAATAATTATTATATATGTAGGCATAGAAATATTTAATCGCACTATTTCAAAAATGAAATTAAAAAAATTAAATAATAATAAAAGAATGTAATGAAAGAAAAAATATATATATATATATATATATATATTAGACGTGTGTCTTCTTTTGCTAATGCAAATCTTTACAGATGCCTTGGTTCTTGTCACCATGACGTGTTTAGTTTATACATATATATATATATATATATAGGAGTGGTTGGCCACCCCTGGCCTCGATACCGTCGCGTGTTGTTCACCTCTGTGTGAAAGTACTCGCAACACAACGTAGGCAAGAGAGGAGTGCGAACTCGTGAGGAGAGAAGTGAGACTATACAAATATAAATATATGTATAATGATGATTGTGAGTTCTAAGAGTGTTGGACACCAAGTATAAAGAGTTGAAAGATACACATAGACACACAGAGAAAGAAGAGAAAGAAAAAAAAAAAAGATATATAACGTGTGTGAAAGAGAGAAAGAGAGAGGAGTGAATTTGCGAGAACACCATCGTGTGGGAAGTTGTCTACATGTCATAACACTCCTATACTGCATCACGCATAGTTGTACACACACACACACACACACACAAAATGCATTTATATATATATATAAGTATTCTGATGTGATATGACTACAGTGGATACACGTGACTAATAGGCTTGAGCAAAAATGAAAATAGAAGGCAAAAAATCGAGAGAATGAGTTGAATAAATGAATACACGTGAAAAATATGTGAATCGCTCTTTACTCTCTTTTCTCTATTATTAGGTATATCTTTCATTCTTTCATTCTTTCATTCTTTTCTTTTTATTTTTTTTTTTTTTATTATTCTTTCTCGTTTATTTCTAACAATATAAATCCAAAAACAAAAAAAGAAAACTAGCGATATAAATGCAGATATTTTTTTTTTTTTTAAATCTATCTTGTCTTTTTTACTTCTTGAAGCTTAAATATATTTTTATTACTTATGTAAATAATTCAACATAAATATATATATATATATGTATGAACTGAATTTATAACTACATCGAATTATTTACCATTGTGAAAGTAGTATATTAGGAGTGCCGCTCTTTACTCTTACGTTGTCTAATATGCGCGACTTCATTATATATATTTATTTATTTCTTTATTTTATTTTATTCTTTTTTTTTTTTTTTTTTTTCTATTTCTTTCTAGGCCAAGAAAATAATAGAGGGGTATGGTCGGGGTCTTGGGTTACCGGAAGATAATTTTACCGCTCATATATTCTATCTACATACATATACACATACATACATATATATACATATATCGTTTTGGAGAGTTTCTTTTATCTTCAACAATCTGCTCTATTTATATCCCACACAAGAATAATTATTTTACTGTATCATTCTATATTTAATATATCAAATTATCAAATTATCATATTATTATTATTATTATTATTATTATTATTATTATTTGTATCTTTATTTATCATTGTGTAAATTATTGTAGGTCTTTAATATATATATATATGTAGATACAAGGACCATTGCAAAGTGATGATGTACCGTTATAAAAGCAGAGTGTAATGTTGTTACTGTGGCAGTGTGTTAACCGTGCAGGCATGTACGTAGGTTGGATACAATATATATATATATATATATATGTATATAATATACGATTAGATGTAGGTGGGAAAGAAGTTGGTATATATCGGAGGATGAAAACCTGTCCCTACTAAATCTCTCTGCATTGCAGCCCGTCATCATTATGCTTTTCTCATCTTCATGTATCCACATACAGATATTTATATAAAATTGTATATTATTATTATTATAATTATAAATATAATAACATTCAAATGAGAATAATAATTGAGATGAATATGTATAAGAGTGAGTAATGTGAATTGATAATTATGAATAAAATAAAAAATTGAGAAAAAAAATATATATATATATATATATTTATATATATTTATATGTATTGAATAATTTGATGTGAAGTAGATGAAATTTTGATGATGTAACAGAGAAAAATTTAATAAATAGATAAAATTTATGTGTATAATAATATATAAATATATAGTGTGTATGTGAGTAAGAGAGTAGGAGAGAAAAAGAGAGTGTGAGATGGATGTTAATGATTGTGACATCGTGACTGGCAATGTCACCATGCGCTTAGTGCTCTGCTCTATTTTACACACCAACGACGTTGAAACGACAATTAATCTGAATAACATCCCATCTTAGAGAGATGTACGATTACCCTTTTTCTTTCTCACTCTTTCATATTGTGTGTTATATGTGTATTAGTGTTTAATATATACGCGTTTATTTCACAATCATTAAATGTTTTGTTTTTGCTTTTTGCTTTTTTTTAATTTTTTTCTTTTTTTTTTCTTCCTTTCAGTTAACTTGAATGAATAAGAATAAAAATAATTTAATGATGTGAGTTAATGTAGTGAGAGAATATAATTTATATATATACATATATTTCTTTTTTTTTTTTCTGTTTTCTTATATTTTTTTACAGATATTTAAAGTGAAAAAAAATTACTTTTTTAAATTTATTTATTTGAATTTATTTATGTGAATTGGATAAAATTAAAACATTTAAAGTTATCACGTTGCTATTGAATTTCTCGATTTAAATTCCCTTTATATTCAAGGTTATGGTTTTAAAGATTGAAGAAGAAGAAGAAGAAGAAAGACAACAAGAAAGAAAAAAAGATAGAAGTGGTGAAGAAGAGAAAAATATAAATAGGATAAAAAATAAACAAAGAATACTGAGACTTTTTTTTTTTTGGTCTTGTTATTTATTTAGTTTTGTTTTTTTTTTGTTTTTATTTCATTTTATTCTTTTTCTGTTTAATGCATGTAGTGCTCGATGATCACACAACGATATTTTGCACTAAGTAACTTTCCAATTTCATTTCTTCTCTGATAGCATCTTGGAAATGACACAGACCAAGTGGGAAGATAATGTAACCTTGCATGGTCAACCCAAACGATTTAACGTGGAATATACGCCAAAAAATATCAATGGTCACGAGAATATCGTAAACATTGTTTTTAAGTATCATGAGACGTATATGTTTATACATATATATTATGTATATACACATATACACATGCACACGAACATATACAGAATTTTATAAAATACACAAATTCCTATGTCTGTTTCATGTATTTGCATCGTTCAAAAACCGATTTCAAGAATTTACTTGATACTGAATCATATTATTTTCAATATCAATATCAATATAATTATTTTTATATCCACCCAGTAACCCAGTGACAATTTTTCATTTATTTATTTATTTATATATTTATTTATTTGTTATTATTTTTTTTTTTCTATTATTATTCATTTCTCACTCTCTCTTCTTTTTTCTTCATTATTATTATTATTATTATTATTATTATTATTATTATTATTATTGTTATTATTTAACACAATGACGTATTCTTAGAATGTGTGTATAAACTAATGATGAGGACAAATATAATGAGGCCATGATGGCACAGACGATTTCACGGGTCTCGAATTACGAAATTCACTCGACACATATAACGTCGGCGAATTCGTTTTTTTTTTTGTCTCTTAATTTTTTTTTCTTTTTTTTTTTTTTTTTGGTCGAGGTCAAGACACGTGCGTCGAAATTCTCAATATGAAAAAAAGAACAGAGAAAAAAAAAGGGGGGGGAGAGATGAAAAAATTCGCATTGCCGTGATCGGTATCATTAAAATTTGCAAGTTTTTATTAATGATAATTCAAAGAAAATTTTCAATTCTACCGAATCTATTAAAATAACGTAACGATTTATTTTCAATATATATTTTTTTAATTATCTGATTAGCATATTTTATAGATACAATTTATTTTAATTCCTAAGCTAATCATCAATTTTTTTTATTGCAATGAAAAAAAAAAAAAAAAAAAATTATGTATACACATATTGAAATGGTGAAAATAAAATATAGATATTCTTCATTGAAGGTCGTCTATATAAAGTAACGTATTTTTATATGACACACAATTCGAAATTGAACATGAAAAAAAAAAAAAAAGAAAATTTGCAATATCTCCACGTCATTGAATATGGTGTTCCAAACAGTCGTAAAATAATTGAATACTTTTTTTTCTTTTTTTTCTCCCAACTCAAGTCAAGATCAATGGCAAAAATATTATGTCTGGTGACCTCAGTGTGACTTTGAATTTCCCGGAACAATAAAAATTAATCACGCATGGTTTCATAAAACTGTAACAAAAATATCCCACCCAATAATTTTCTCATTCATTCATTCATTCATTCATTCATTCATTCATTCATTCATCCATCCATTCATTCATTCATTCATTTATTCAATTCATTCACATCATTTACCAATTTCACCGCATATACGTTTTTTTTTTTTTTTTGAATTGTTTTTCATTTAATCCTTTAATTACCATCAACTAATTGAGAAAGAAAAAATATTTTATTATATTACTATAAAAATGGATAAATCTTCAAGTGTTTGCAATCTAAACAATTGCCAATTTACGAAATTATATAAAACAAAACATTCACACCTATCAAAAATGATTATAAAAAAAGCAAAAAAAAAAAGCCAGAAGAAAAAAACAAAAAAAATTTCAATAACATAACTGTATATTATTATGATAACTATACGGAAATGCATTCTCATATCTTCTTGGAACAATTTAACATTGCATAATATCAATATTGACGACCCTGCTTGTTGACTCTGAAATAACTACTGTTGTTTATCATAAAGTATCAATTGACCCAAACCCACACATTATTTACATTCAAAACAATCATCAACTATTATATTTGAACAATTAAATACTGAAAAAAAAATATATACATATTTCTTTTTTCTCAAGATCTACGTGCACAAGGTCACACCATCACCATCATCATCATTGTCTTCCTCACATGAAGACCCCCCAAGCTAAGCTTCATTATTTATTTTGTCAATTTAAAAATAAAAAAATATCCAAAAATTTCCCATTTGTCCATTTGAAAATGAGCGAATAGGGCAGTTAAGTAGATAGGGTTATATAGCGTGCCACAATGGCGTCGGAGATAGGCTGATGAGGGTATTTGTTACATTGTTCAGGTTTATAATAGGTCCAAGGGATTCTACATCCAAAGCTTTCATTCTTCTCTCTCTTATGGAACAACTTGGATTCTACTACACATATATTCTCCTGTGTGTTGTGAAGCGCACTATGAACAAGCGACTCGTCTAAATGCGAATCTTGATGATAGTCTTGGGTACCGCCCTCATCCTCTTTTGCTAATCTTTTCCGACCCCACAATACACACACACACACAAAAAAAAAACATGAATGCATATATACCAACATCAAACCTTCGTGCTATAAATCATAACATTAATTAATGTGGAATAATTTTCCAAATGAATTCTAAAAAATTCCACGAAACAATTTGTTAGATGAATAATTTATTTTCTAGAAACTATCATCAATAAAACAATAAGATGATGATGATGATGATGATGATGATGGTATGTATATTTTTATGGTGTTTCGAATGCTTGGATGGACATTGACGTCGGTTGTTGTATTTGTCTGTATGCATATCAAATGCACGCCATATGAATGCTGATAGATCGCGGATCGCATCACAAAGTCAATAAAGAACAAAGAAGAAAAAGAAGTCTATGATAATTTATAGTATCAGCAACAGTGGCCATCTAAAGAACGTGATATACACATTTAAATTCTTTCCTGTGAAACATTTATGTTCACAACAAATGTGTCTCAGAAATAAGATTATACATCTATACACTTGGATTATAATGAATATGTTGAACTGAATATAATGACGGGACATTGAGAGTTATAATAAACGTATGAAGCACCTGTGCACTTCCGTTCAAGGTTGTAATCAGTGTTATATGTATGAATGCCTAAACAATTTATATTGCTGCAATAGTAACACCAACAATCAAGTAATAATTTACTCATTGATCAAAATTGCCATATTAATTTCACTATTTTCTTTCTTTCTTTCTTTCTTTTTTTTTTTTTTTTTTTTTCTACTACATTAAGTCTAACTAATATATCCTCAATCATTGAATTATGGTAATTTATCTTGCTATTATCACGGCCGTGTTTTCATTCACTTTTATTATTCAGTGATGAGAATAAAACATATGATGTTGATGAAAGTCAATTCTGGCATAGCTGTAGAATTATATGTATATGTATGTGTGTGTGTGTGTTCACTCTCCAAGACTTCATTCCTTTCTATATATATACACTATCTACTCACTTTATTACACTTCTTCAAACCATCGCTAACCAAGTTGCATGATGGGGAAGCAACGCCACGCAGTGACGGTTGACAGATCGATCCGACTGCTAGTGACCTTAAACTTGGCCCTGACACACGCACTCCAGACGTCATATATGTTTATATATATATATATATATGAACTAAGAGGATACCACCTCATATATGCCAGACGATCAAGATTGATAGTAAAATATATAATCACATGTGGAGAATCGTCGTTGGGATATGGTTTGACATATTAAGAAATGATCTCCAACTGTTGGGTATATTACACACGACTAGAAAAAGTATTGAAATTATTTATTTTTTTATTTTCTTGTTTTATTATTTTTCTCCCTCTCTCTTTTCTATCCTTGATTAATTTCACAATTTAATTTGAAATAGTGTGCACGAAATTTACAATTTAATTATTATATATATATATTTTTTTTTGATAAACAAAAAAAAAAAAACAAAACAAAACGTAAGAGACGCTCTTGTAAATATATTTCTTCACCTGACAACTTTTTTTCTTTACTTCCTCTTCCATTATTCTGATTATCAACGGTAGATTAGCAAAAAGCTTACGTAGCAATTGTACACTTGTGTATTCTCCGACTTGTATATTAAACACAAAGTTTTCTTAAAAATAGCAAAGAGGGTTCAAAGTGAATCATCATCTGAAAAAGAATATAGAAAAAAAAATTTTTTTGTTTCAATTTAAAAAAACCAGATAAGAAAGGATTATACAAGCCTTACACTATTTTCATTTACACGTACGTTATACAACTAAATTCATTCCTATTGAAACTAGTTTTTTTTATTTTTGTTCTCTCATCCATCCTGTGAATTGTTGTACAATTTAAGGGATGGATTTTGGGAGCTAATGAACGATCCAGAATACGTTGAGTTAGGGTAACACGATTGAAAACATAAAAAAAAATAATAATAAATAAATAAATCAATAAATAAATAAATAAATAATAATTACGACTAATACACGTGCAAACGACAATATCCATCGTGTAAACTTTGTATAATCGTCAAGTCATCGTATTTCACAGTGGATATCAAAAATTCCAAACAGAAACAGTTTGAGCATCCAAAGATTTCCGTTACTTTAGTTATACACATACACACACACACACACACACACCTATACACTCTATCTATTATTTTTTTTGTTTGGATAGAAAGAGAAGAGGAAGGTAAAAGAGAGAGACAACGTGGTCTGCTTTAAAGACCGTTAGAATGGAATGAAACTGGTCCATCGTAGTTGTCGGTGGTAATGACGATGATGATAGTGATGGTGGTGGTGCTTTAACACACGTGCCATCACGAAGAAAATGCCACTGGCATTCATACTAATCGATAGCCGATCGATAATAAGCAATTAAATATATCATACCAATGTTAGTTATCACTAAACATATTTATCCAACAGAAAAACACGGAATAATAAACAAGAAAAAAAAAAAAAAATGAATACATAAATAAAAAAAAATCTATCATAACGGAATAATTGCTTGAAGCTACATAGATAAATCTTGTTGATTTTAATAATAATAATAATAATATATGAAGATTATTTAAATTGATTTGAAAATATATAATTTATAATTATACAGATAAATATATCAATATATATATATATATATATTTATTATATTTTTACGAAATATAATATATATAAATTTTCAAATAAATATTAAACTGTTTATTTACAATATTTCATACTTCTGTCTTGCAATACAGAGTGAAAACTAAAAAAAAAACAAATAAAATAAAATAAAATAAAACTAGAGAGACAGAGGAAAAAAAAAAAAAAAAATTATAAATAAAAAAAAAATGAAAATAATAATATAACTGTGATAAATGACTTTTATATTTTTAAGCCCTGCAAAAGGCCGTCAGACACGTTATTCCTATTATTATTATTATTATTATTATTATTATTATTATTATTATTATTATTATTATTATTAGGTTAGGGTATTTTTTATTTATAATTTGTTTGTTTTTTATTTTTTGTTTTGTATTTTTTTTTTTTATTTTTTTAATATAATTTATTTTGTTTTGTTTATAGTACGTTGATGACTAATGTTCAGTAATAGAAGAGAATAAGGCATCTGTGTGCGAGCACTTTATGCAGAGGCGTGGCCGTATATACGTATATACTAACAGATATAGACTAATGTTAACGTTATTCGCAAATATTTCGCTTCACTCAGTTAATGATTTGCCATGAAAAACAGACATAAAAACTCTAAAAGTTAATTCATATATATATATATTGTATATGAATAAACGAATAATGAATATAATGGGCAAGGTCACAGACGACAATTTGGTAGCTGAGTCTCGTCAATCAAATGTGCAAATTGTTCTTATATACTATACAGTGAGCATCGTGATATATACACGTATTTATATATGTGTGATTGTTGTTGATGATTTTGTATATATATATATATATTTTTTTTTATTTAATGTTTGTGTGTAAAAAGTTATATCAAGATTATCTACATTCGATTTTTATTTTTTATTTTTTATTTTTCTATTTGTTTATGTTTATTCAGACACTGTAAAATTTTCATACTGAACACGCACGTAATATTAATCAAAATCTCACAATTAACACATTTATATATATAAAACATTTGATTATCTTCACTTATAATCTGTTAAATCTTATGTTTTTTAATTATCAAACATTTATTATTTTATGTTTTGCTTATATATATATATCATTTTTTCATTTTTATCTTTGTACAAAATTATTCTGTTTAAATTTAATTTACTTGTCATTTCTCGTTTTTTGTTTTTTTTTTTTCTTTAATATAAAATTTATGTGTAATGATATATATTTGTATCGATACAAAACAATTAATAATAACAAAATTGCAATGTGTTGCAGTTTCAGTCTATTAATTATTCATTTATTTCCTTACTAATGAAAAAAAAATATATACATATATAATAATAATAATAATGATAATAATTTATATATTTATTTTTACATGAAAAATTAAATATCACGATAGTAGTCAAACATAAAATCAAGTAATTATATACAAACGATAAATATCAACGAAACATGATTAGAAAGTCTATCGAAAATATATTGAAGTATAAAATATATTTAGAGAAAAGAATATTCAATGAAAATTAATATATCAATTTAATAAATTGTATCAGATTCTTCTTTGATGTTACCATTTTTTTTTTTTTTTCATATATTCATTGATGAATTTTCATAAAAAAAAAAAAAATAATAATAATAATAAATGAAAAGATGGATAAAAAGTATTATATTATTTGATATTTATATAAATATATACAATCTGGTGTATGACATCAGTGAAAAATGCGTTTGATAAATAAATTTTCCATGAAGTTGTGACAATTCAGCCATTAAATTCAGTCAACTTCTTGTCGCAACAACATCAAAACGATTTATCAGAATTTATAACACAGAAACAAAAACACATGGCCCAGTGAAAGTCACCTGCAATGCATAAATGCATATTAATGTATACATATATATATATATATATATATAAATATATGTAAAATAATAAGACACCCCCGCAGTAGCAGACAACGTCCAGACACACGCCACTCTCATTATTCAAAAAAAAAAAAAAAAAAAATTTTTTTTCTTTTATTTTATTCATCTTCTCAAATATAATTTAAAATGTTCGATGCAAGACAAAAACGGTGAGGAACAAACTAAATTCCATCGCGTATTTTCGGCATATTGCACTTGGTATATACACGCGGAGATTTGTATATGCACGTCATTGTAGGTGGGGTAATGCGGGGACACATAAGTTAAGATAGTTCCAAGAAACAATTTTGATTTTTACGATGCTTATTCTTTTACGCACACACAGAGTTATAACTCTCGATGCTTGTGAAAAACAAAAAAAATAACAAAAAAAAAAAAAACAAGGGAGTCATCCACCACCACTACCCACTAAACATTTATCCACCAAATATTATTTCCTTTTTATACATATTTTCTTGTCGTTTCCTTGGCCGGGTCACCCATGTGCTCACCAAGGTCGACATACACACAGACACGCGATAAAGTCAAGTTTCAGTTATTTCGTTTTCTTCTTCTTCTTTTTTTTTTTTTTCCTTTCGTTGTTTTTATTTTTTCGCAATTTTATTCGTATTATAACTTTTACATATTTTTTTTTTTTTTTTTCTTTTCTTCTCTTCAATTATGTTTCATACCAATTTATAATTTTTAATACACATGTAGTCATATAAATAAGTGCATATGTGTGTGATTGTGTGTGTGTATGTGTGTGCATTGGTTTGATGATCCCAGAATTTTTGACTGTTTGCATTTCGCGAATATATTTTGGCCAACCTTGACAAGTGCTAAAATTCTCACTTTCAATTTCACGGTTGTGTGGAATGCACACAACCGTGTCTGAACGTATATACATACACACATCAATATATATATGTGTGTGTGCGTGTATGGGGAATACTGATAAAAAAAAAAAAAAAAAAAAAAATTGCAATACCGATTGACCGGAATTTTTTTTGTTTAATTTCTCACTTGCACTCCTTGAAAAAAAAAAAAAAAAATACTTTCTCTCGACAAGTTGTCGACATAATTTTTGTTTTTAAATAAAAATTATATAATTAAATAGAATAAACACAAATATATATTTATAAAATAAAAATAAATGTATATAAGAATGATTTATTTCTCATTTCACTTTCATCCTTTTTTTTTTTTTTTTTTATTATTATTTATTCATTTATTATTATTATTATTTTTTTTTTTCGTTCATTCTTTATCGGGCATTTACAAAAAGTGGACGATGGTACACACATACGTATACAAAACACATACAGTCCGACACAACGATAAAACCGAAAGTGATGGGGCATTGCAAACACTTTTGCCTCATTTACGCCCGCGCGGGACCAAGGCCTATGGCATTCCCATGCAACTTGGATGGTGTATAAATGTGTGGCCATACCCAAAGTTGTATATATGCAAAGAAATACAGGCAAGGTCACAACACTCGTTTATACACGTCTCTCTCTCTCTCTCTGGTTTTTTTTTTGTTTATTTATTTATTTTTTTCTTCATCATCTCGTCGTCGCATCGTGCCCTTTCCTTTTCTTCATCTTCTCACATTTTTTTCTCTCACCCAACGCGAACAATTTTTTTGAAATATAAACTCAATGATGACGCACAGCGTACAAAATAATAATAATAATAATAATAATAATAATAATAATAATAATAATAATAATAATAATAAACAAATAAATAAAATGGAATAATTATTATTTTTAAAAGTTATTCGAAAATTCATATGTATATAAAAATATAAATATATAATATTTCAATTATATTATATATATATTTTTTCTTTTTTTTTGCCATTCAAAGTTGAGAACCTCTCAATAACCAGTGACACGATAACATTTTACTGCCATACCAACATACACCAAATACAATTTATCAAATAATAAATCACAATATAGAATAGTAAAATAAAATAACAAAAATTTAAATAGAAAAAAAATCAAAAAACAAATGTACTGATATACAAGTCCAAGTGACACATCCTTGACTATACATCCGGTTAATTTAAAAACCTGCTGCTATTGCAATTATCGTACAAGAATCCCCTCTCATCCCTTCCTTCCTCCCTCCCATTCATTCATACATGCAAACTGTGATACTTGATGATGTTAATGGTGTGGTGTGATCAGTCAACGTTAGGAGGTGATAGTCGTGACGAATCGAGTTCACAGCGTTTTATTCCATACACTTATTATTTTGAATCTCACACACTTAATTCAATATATATTGCTGTATTCAAATTTTATTATATTTATCGAATTGAATTAAATTGAGTCGAGCGTCAGTATTTTTTATATTTTATTAATTTTTATTTTTATTTTTTTCCATTTTTACTTTGATAATTCATAAAATTTATATTATATAAAATCACACTCTGGGAAAATCCGTTCATTTTTTTACTATAAAAATCTCAGTTATAAAATTAAATTTCACATTACTCATTGTTATAAAAATAAATAAATTTTAAGATTATGAATCACGACAAAAAACTTATTAAGCATCAAAATATACATATAAAACTCGACACTAACAGAATAATTTGCCGATAAACAAAATAAATAAATAAATAAATATATATATATATATATATATATATATATATATATATATATATCATGTTGTAAGAAATTTTTCACAATCCCTCGCTATATAATATATACATATATACGCGTACGTGTATGTACATTTTTATTTTTCCTGTCGCACAACCTTCGACATTCGAAGGCCCCTCTTCAACATCTCTCCAATATATTTATTTATTATATTTTCCTTTTTTTTTTTTTTTTTTTTTCTTTCAAATGAGAAGAAGTGCAAGCAAAGATTGAAGGACAAAATAAAAACAATAATTATAAATCATCAATCAAAAATATTTTTTTTTTTTTTTCTTGTAGTGTATAACGATAACAATCATTCAATATTAAAATGGAATAATAGCAACGACTTTAAAAATAGATATATATATATATATATATATATATATATGAATAAAGACAATATTGGCGAATGAATTAAAAGAAATATCTTTATATATTTATATGGATGTATTTATATGGTGATTGAGTTGATGTTTCTTTTTTTTTCTTTTCTTTTCTTTTTTTTTTTTTTCTTTTTTCCAACGGACTGTTTATATATATATACACACTCACACACTGCTCATTGGATCTTTCGCGCACTCCGAGAATATCTCCAACAATTTTTCTCGCTCGGCCGCATTCTTCCGCCGGTGGGATTGCGCGACGCCGCGCGATAGCTCCACCATCACTGTATACTACCTACCACCGGAGCAGCAGCAACAGCAGCAAAAGTAACAACAACAACAGAAGCAGCAGAGCTTCATTTATTTTTACTCCCTCGTTTTCTTATCCAAGTGTTGGTCACACACTCTGTACGAATATTTATATTTAAAATTAATGAAATACACAAATCCAGAATAATTTAAATTCTTAAATACTTTTTTTTTTTAATTTTATTTTTCTGGATATATCAAATTTCACTCTCTCATTTTGGCTAATTTTTTTACTGTTACTGTTTTATTATTTCATTTATTTATTCATTGATTTATTTATTTATTTATATATTTTTTTTTTTTTCGTTTGGTTAATGAAACGATATGAAAATTTGGTCAATTTAGAAATTTCAAATTGTGAAAAAACAAAAGTTTACCAATACTAAAAAGACACGTCACTTGATATATATATGTATATATATATATATATATAATTGCAGTGTAATCACACACGAACTGTGTACATGATTGGCCGTGTCCTCGATGCCGTCAAAGACTCGTTGTGTGAGTTGTGCATATATTCGATTGCAAGGACAAACCTCAAGGCACCATAAAAAAAATCCCAAAAAAAAAAAAAAAATAAAAATAAAAATAAATGAATAAATTCGAAAGATAAAAAAAATTATAAAAAAATTAAATAAACGAAAAACAACAATATATAGTATAATCTTCTATAATAACTATCTGACTTTTATTTTCGGGTGTGTGTATGTGCATGTGTGTGTGTGTGTGCATGAATGTGTGTAATAGATTGGAAGTGATTCATCATCATTGGTCTGTGTGTGTGTGTGTGTGTATTTTTGTGTTTTTATATATTTCATTAAATATAATATCTGTTGAATTTTAGTACAAGCCAAAAATAAAATTCACCCGTTATCTTAATTCTTCAGTACCATTACTTTCCAACCCTCATCATATCATTTATTTGATTTTTTTTTATTCACTATATGATGAAGTGAAAAAGCCAAAAAAAAAAAAAAAAAAAAAGGCTAATAAATAAATAAATGAAAAAATAACTGTATTTGGCAAGTGATATTTTTTTTTTAAGTAACGCACAACAAATACAAATTGCATGTCATGAATTATATTCAACTAAAAATACATACGCATGAATAAAAAATTTATTCATGTTCTCATCAAAATGATCCATGCATTTCTCATTCCACTGCAATTCGCACGAATGACCCAAGCTGTAACGTTTGCCCAATTTGGTTTTCTTCTTTCTCGTGTATATATATATATTTGCACAATTGCATTTGCCAAACGGGATTTTGACTGGGGTCAATGAACTTATTGCTATGCCACTTCATGAATCGTGTGGATGAAAAAAAAAAAAACAAAAAAAAAAAAAAAACAAAAATGAATAAATAAATAAATAAAATAATGATAAAAATTTAAAAAATCTTCTAGAACAACAGCAAACTTTTTTTTTTTCGTTTAATTCACAAAGTGGATAAGGTCATGGATGTTATTTAAAATTTTTTTATTTTTTTTTCTCAACATTCATACAAAACAAAACAAAAATGGAAAATATTATTGATTAATTGTTTTTCATTTTCTGATTTATTTTTGATCGTCTAGAGTGGTCAATAAAATTCAAAAGATGAAAATTAACGTATATATAAAAAAAAAAAAAAATGATCTTGAGGCCATGACAATAACGGCACGTGAGGTCATCAGACGTGTATGTGCTTGCGAGTATAGTGCGCGGTCTGGCTAAGAGGTTAACGGTTGACATCGCGGAGGTCTCACTCACTCGTCGCCCAATGCCTTAATAAGGAAATCGTTCCTTGACGGACAACCGGTAGCAATGACGAACAATAATACATCCCTATATATATATACATATATATGTATTAGTGTGTGTGTGTGTGTGTGTGTGTGTGTAAATATTTATTGTGATTGAACAAGATATTGAAAAAAATGACACTAAATTGAAATAAAAATAGGGTGGAAAAAAAAAATTATTATCATTTAAATTATTTATTATTAATATATATATATATATATTTTTTTTTTCTTTAAAATATTAGTGAGAAATTATTGAAGAATAATCTTTAGGATTATATTCAAATGTTATTTTAATACTGGTATATTGTGATTAAATTTTTTTCAAGTGACACTAGTTATCATAATTCGTAAGTGCAGTACATAAATATATATAAAATGATTTGAATTAATTTTTAAGCATGACTTTAAGTTGGTAATAAATCTGCATAAAGCTTCAATTCGGTAAAGGGGGAGTTTGACCATGGTCAATGACATTGACTTTTGAATCGCTTTGATAAATTTATGACATCAAGTTACGTTATACAAAAGAGACAACACATTAATTCTTAATAAAAATAAATAAATAAATAAATAAATAAATGTGAATTCAGTTTAACTAATGTGTGTGAGAGTATGAATAATCCGTATTTAAATTCAATATATATTAGTAAATTAAAAAAAATATATATATATATTTATGAATATCAAGATATGGGAAATCAAAAGAAAAGAAGAGAAAAGAAAAAAAAAACATCAAACTTTTTTTTTTTTTTTTCATCATTGACTTTACACATACAAACGCATATATACATGTATATATATATGTAATTATATATATACATATGTACATATATACTCATTGATTGCAAGTGGCAACACGCTGGACTCTCAATAACAATGAGATGCGGACGTGCGTACCGGAGAGGCCACTGACCTACCTCAACGAATGGATGACGACTCACTTGAACGTGGGTGTAATGCAAAAAAAGAATTTTCACTTAAATTTACAAAAAAAAAAAAAAAAAAAAAAAACAAATAATAAAAATAAATAAATAAAATAAATACATAATAATAATAGAATAAAAAGAAAAAAAATAAATGACCGTGAAACAAAGTAAATAATTTTCATTTTTTCATTCATCTCACGTACATCTCAACAAATAAATAAAAAAAAATCAAAAAAATACTCCTCATGTAAATAATACTATACATTGAAAATTATAATTGAAATTATCTATTACAAGTGTTATCTTTATATATATATATATATATATATATATATATATAAATCGATTGACAAATTTGTCCTTGCAGTTAATAAACACGCGTGCGCCCTGACCTGTCGTGAGTTTACGAATCGGGGTCGTATGTTCACGTTATTCATATGACGGTAAATTAATTAACTGAGTAATTGTGGTGTCGTTTCATAGGGTATATAAAAGAATAAAAAAAAAAAACAAACCCGATATATATATACATACATACATACATATATATATATATATATATATATGTTTATAGTCGATTTCTCTCGGTCAATCGACAATCGGCAATTGTTCAATTATACTTGACGTGAATAAAAACATAATAAATAAATATTCACATTTATAGAGAGATATATAAAGTTGATTTTATTTTTTTATTTTTAAATTGAACGTTTCGTAAATCAAATAGTACGGGTGTTGCTAACGTTATGAAAACTATTCTCTATTTATTAATACTATTATTATAATTATTATTATCATGACTTTTATTATTATTATTATTATTTTTTTTTTAACACACCCAATGGCACAATTCAACATCATTGTTTCCAATCCCATTGTTCTCGACGAATGAATCGATTGATAAGAAAATAAATTGTTATGTGTTATGGTTTACAATACACTTTACAAAAGATGATTTAATACCTATTCGAAAATAAAATCGTATCCATATTCAAATTATATATATATATATGTGTGTGTCTGTGTGTGTGTGTGTCTGTGTTTGTGTGTGTCTGTGTGTATATAATATAAATTGAAAGATTTTAAATATTTAAAATGATTTCCATTCGTTCTTCTTACAATACAAATACAACTGTTAATATAAATTAATTCAAATAAATTTCACGGTTGCTTTAATCTCATCCAACTCAATTTGCAACAACTGACTTTTATATTTTTCTGTGTAAATTCATTGTTTTATATGTATTCATATACATATATATATACATATAAAAATATAAAGTGTTACATTTCACGTTGTTGAATTAATTTTTTTGTTCTTTTGGATACCATTGAGTTATTTATGTCAATTTTTTTTTTTTTTTTTTCTTTTTTCTTTTTCTTGTCTGAGTATGAGGGCAGGTAATTTTGACTGTGGTCAAGTGATAATTGATTTATGCAGGTGCAGAATAACAGAAAAAAAAAAAAAAAATGTAACATTATTTATCACATGTAAATTATCAAAAAATTAAAAAATCAGAAAATAAACATGAACAATGATAAAAATAAAAAGAGAAAGCAATCACTATCATGTGCATTGTCATGATGAAAATGTATAGATAAAAAAAAAAAAAAAAAAAAAAAGTGGTACGTGAACTTACCCTATATTCTTCATTATGCATCAATGATTCAATAATGTAAAAAAATAATTCATCATTCATAATTTTATGAATTGAACAATATCATAAGAGAAAAAAAAAAAAATAATAATAATAATAATAAAAAGAATAAATATCGATCGTGCGCTAATTCTACCGAAAATTCAAGGACACCTATCGTAATCTGAATGATTCGACATCATCGAAATACAGTTCGAAAATATCAATTTTAAAAAACGACAATATATTTTTATCACTGCATAATGAAAAGTAAATATATATCATAATTAACCTACATAACTACGTATAAAAATTAATTTTCAATTATATTAATTAAAACTATTTCAAATAAATAATTTTCAATCACATTCATAAAACAATTTATTTTCCATTACTTAAACATGATAGAGTCAACATAGAAAAATCATATATATTATTGTTTGAAATACAAACGCGATATTGTCTCGATATACAAAAAGCTTATTAACATATTTAATGTTGAACGAATACATGCGGCATCGAGTCGGTCGCTCGGTCGTTCGGTCGTCCACACACGCGCTATTCCGCTCACTGTACACACACACACACACACACACACACACATGTATATATGCACGCGTGTCGTCACGCAATCGCTTTGGTGTATAAACGCATAGAGGAGGCGCATTACGCCTGAGGAAGTCATTGACCCCAAGCATATAAAACGTTTTTGCGCCGACTCGTCGGCACCTACACTATGATACTTTTTTCTCTCTTGGTCCCTCTTCCCTCTTCTCTCTTACACCCTCTACACCCTCTTCCTTTTCCTCCTCCTCTCCTCCTCCCTTCTCCTTCTTCACCACTGACACTCACTTTTCTTTTTCCTCTCCCTATTTTTTTTTTTTATTTTTATTTTTCTCATTTGCTGTCATTCGTTGACATCATGTTATATATATATTTATTTATATGCACATTTGCCCATTTGCGTGTGTATGTGTGTGTGTGTGTGTGTTTATGTACATCAGACGTATTGCAGTTGCACAATGAAATAGATGCGGTGGGATTTACGAGATTGGCGTCGCGCACTCACAGATATTATTTAAAAAATTATTGTTATGATGTGTATATATATATATATATATATATAAATATATATATATTGTGTATTGTTATGTATAATTGTATATGAATGTAATTGACCATCAGAGAATATTTGTAGCTTCGTATAGGTAATATTTACAGTTGGTTTTTGCAACACTTTCAAACTCAAATATAAACCGCAATAATAAAAAAATTTTCATATTATAAATCGAATGAATGAGAAAGGGGCAAGACAAATTGAAGGAAAATTTTACTTAATGTTACATTGAAGAAATTTCGCAAAATGTTCTTTTTATTTATTATTATTATTTTTTTTTTTTCGGTAAATAATTGTATGTTTTTATGTGTTTATTTATTTATTCAAACCTCAATGAGTTGGGTATTGTGTGACACTCATTTGTTGTATTATAATAATTATAAATTGAGGTTTCCATTTTACTCGTGTCAATGTTTATAGCATCGGATTAATTTTACTTTTTCTTTTTTTGTATATAAATATAATTGTGAATGGTTAGGGTTTTTTTTTTTTTTTTTTTTTTTTTTTTCAAATATCTTGCAATGTCTCGTGTCACTATAATTGAATCGTCGGTGGAGGAAAATTTCATTTAAATATAGAAGACACCGATAAAAAATACAGAGAGAGGAAAAAAAAAAAGCAAAAAAAAAAAAACATTACAAATTTTTTTTCTCATCTTGCATATAAAAAAGTGTTAGAATTGTAATAGAATTTATGAAATTCAAACATGTAAATTTATTCATGTGTATATGATAAAGAAAAAAAATTCTCGATGTCATTGACCATTTATTTGAGATAAATAGCACAAAAATAAATATCGTAGTCTCCATATTTTATTTAATATAAATAAATATATATTTTAACAATGTTTATTTATTTATTTATTGTCGTTGTTATTTTTATTTTTATTTTTTTTTCTTTTTCACTGCTTTGACTGTCTTTGCCTTTGAGTTGACGACACGTGCGATTTAAATCGGATGGAATAATCGTCACTGTATGGCCCCCCGGCTTGCAGTTTCATCCCATTAAATATTATATATGTAACACACACATACACATAGACACGTATATATTTTCTATCGGTGGATGTCTCATTCCCCATCTCACCCCTTTATATTGCGTACAAAGTTAAATGTATAGAATTCAAACTTATTACTATATAAAACAACACGATTCACTGACCCTGGATTTTATAAAAGGGACGTTGAAACAGGGGAGCCATAACAAAGACAAAAAAAAAAAAAAAATAAAAAATAAAACGAAGTGGAATAAGAAGAAGTGGTAGAGGTGGAGGAGATAGAAGAGATAGAATGAGAGGAAGCGAGGGAGTGAAAGGAATATATAAACGAGGAGAGCGCAAAAGATAAGGTCGACTGAGGTCGTAAAATGCCGGGTCTTAGCAAGCGAATTGTGCCTGCCAAATGTCTTTCAACGAGTGACCGACTTGACGACAGAAGAGATCGTTGCCCGACGAATCAACGTTTCAAACCAATCCGCATTCTCTTCTCTTTCCTTGTGTGTGGTTTTTTTTTTTTTTTTTAATGTCACTGTATATATATATCGAAACAAACAAAACAATACTCTTATGAGAATTGTTATATATATATTTTTATTTTCTCTCTACACTTAATTTTCCCTTATTTCTATTTTCTCTCGATACAAATGTTTTTTTCAATAAGTGTTAATTAATATTTGATATTGACGAAATTACAAAAAATTTTCGTGTAAATTTACTGTTGAATTATAAATAATTTTATATTACTTGTTTTTAAATTAAGATTTTTTCAATATATGAAATATGATATGTTTTCGATTGCGATATAGAGAAAAAAAAAAAAAAATTGAATTAAAACTCTAATGTCATTATGAAGTTATACAGATAATATTATTTCAATTTAAACTCTATTGAACGATAAGATTAAATATAACTCATATATAAATATATGATTATTTGAAACTATTCAATTTCTCCTGAGTCCAATTTCACTCAAGCAAATAATTGCACTTGCGATAACGCTTTTCTTTCTATTTATTTATTATATTATTATTAATATATATATGTATATAATTTTTTTTTTTGTTTAACAATATTCGTAAATATAAAGTAGAGATTGTTGATATCCATTGGAAATTTTTTTTTTCTTTTTCCTCTACTTTTATTATTATAATTATTAATTAATTAATTAATTAATTAATTAATTAATTTCTCTTGTTTCCAATGTCAATTTAAACGTATCAAAAGAATTTTGGTAATTCAATTAATTCACACCAATTACCAATTTATAAAATGTCACTTGTTGTTGTTTATTATTTTTTATTATTATTATTTTTTTTTCTTCTATTTTTATTTTATTCTTTATCAGATAGGAAGTTAATTTCAAGGCATTACTCTCTTGGATAAAGATAAAAATCCGTGTTTCAACATGTCGAATTGCAATGGCCGTGCAGTTCTAATTATGTGACGGCTTTTTTTTTTTTTTGTTTTTTTTTCTCGGACTCATCGTCTTTTGTCTTCACCAACACATACTTATATACTAATGTATTTACATTACTTCATTAAATTAGAAATTACACCTATGCCAATAAAATAAAATTTTCAACGTACAATATTATTTCAAATTAATCAATAATACCCTTGAAAAATTACTAAAAAATTTTATTTCAATAATTATCTTACACTACCACCATACAATACAACTCAAATCAATAATATAATTTTTTTTCCTAAATAATATAATAATAATAATAATAAATATACAGCCACAGGGTAAATTTTGCTCTTGGCGCAAGGACCAATATGTGTGTGCTTACATTATACGGCACAGGCCATCAGGATGAGGATAGAAAACGGAGAAAGAGTGTGTGTTATGTGTGTGAGAGAGAGAGAGAGAGAGAGAGAGAAAAAAAAATATAGAGAAAAAGAGAAGAACAGGAGAATGAAGAACAAGAGAGGATGCCTGGCAACGTGCGCTGCTGCGAAAGAGCGCAGTTGTTGACTCGCTGACTGACTAAACTAATGACATCGTTACTGACTGGCCTGGCCTTATACTCTCTCTCTCTCTCTTTCATACACATATACGTACACATACGCACAAAGACTCGCGTTGCGCTTCGTTCCCTCGAACCACAACGTTGTTCCCCTCTTAACCCCTCAATCCCCACCACGACACCCCTCAATAATGCATTTCGCATTGGAGCGACGATGCTCCGCAACGAGCTCTCACTACGAGTAGTGAGTTCAACGATCTTTCTCCCCACTTTGTCTTTCTCCTCCTCATCACTCCTCTTTTCTCCCTCTATCCCCCTACCCCTACCCCTCCCATCACCCCCCATCATCATCGTTCTATCTCACTTTGTCGTTGTTTCTTTCTTTATCGTTACTTTGACGCGCACGCGCGTCCTTCTCCATTGATTCTCTCACTTGTCTTTCTATTTGTCCCTCACTCTCTCTCTCTCTCTCTCTGTTTCTCCTCTATATTCCTTTCTTCCTCTCTTTTTATCCTTCGTCCTTTCTCTCATTTGGCAACAACACTACAATTCAACGTTGATTCTCATTTCTCACCTTTCTCGTACACACTTATAATATTACCTCTCGCTCTCACCCAAATGCCCGGTTTTTTTTTTTGTTTCTTGTTTTTCTTACAAATGTACAATCAACTTAAATATGTATACGTTATACGCATGAATGCACGCACGCATAAACGCACGTTTGTTACCACTTGATGCGCAGATCGTACGAGAAATGTCGAACGTACGTACGTACGTGCGTGTGTGTATGCGAGCGTCAGTAAATGCCGTTGAGAGTGAGAGTTTTATAAGATACCGGGGAGTGATGCTAAGAGTTGTGTATACAACACAGTATTGGTTATTCATTCTTGAGTGTATTTATATATATACTTATATACTTATATACTTATATATATACTATGGATGTGTAGAACGAATGAACAAACGTGAATACGCACACGCTCTTCTTTCACCTGATACATATATATTATACTTTTCGTCTTCTTTTTTCTTTTTTTCTTTTTTTTTTTTTTTTTCGTTTTATTCATTTTCTGTTTTGTTTTGCTTCTCGTTGTTTTATTATTATTATAATTTTTTTTTTTTTTTTTTTTTTTTTTGTTACTTTTACTTAGTCGTTTATTTTATTTCTCTCACCTCTGTATAGCTCCTGGTGTTGCGCCAGAAAAATTTTACGATCGCCCTTTTACAGACGTTTTGAACGATTATAGTCTTGAAAAAGAGGGAGGTAAAATGGAAGGTGCAAATAAGACGAAACCACCAAGTAACTTTACTTTGATGAGTGTAAGTAGTCTGTCGGTTTCAAGGTCTCCGCCATAATAAAGTATTCGTTTATGTGGTGAAATTTTTTTTTTTTTTTTCCTTTTTTTCTTCATGTTGCTATTTATTTATTTATTATTATTACTTTTTTTTTTTTTTTAATGTTTTTTTTCAAGAATATAAACGTAAAAATTTTCTCATTACTTTTTTAATCACGTGTACAATTTATTTCAAATATAATTATGTGATATTTTATTGTATTTTTGCCATCTTATTGAAATAAAATAACAAAATTTATTCTATTTAACAAATGAAAGAAAATTTTTGTTTTGAATAATCTCCTAATAATGTGTGTATGTGTGTGTATGTTGATGTTGTATAAACACAAGTAGACACAACAGCGTCAAACTCTGTGTCGTAGGGAATAGTAAAGTGTAGTAGAATTGACCTCGACATACTGGGAGGTCGACTACGACAAATGACTTGGCTACGACTCGATAAACATGATACTGATCGGGCTATTAAATCAAAAGGCCCCACCAACATTGTATTATAGTCATTAATTGAATGTCTCAAACAGAGACGTGTGGTATATACCGACAGTGAATGATAGATGACTCATTAATCTATAGTAATGTGACAATAATCACGTACAAACACATACAAACACAAAAACAATATAATCAAATCAAAAATAATAATAATAATAATAAGAAGAAGGAGAAGAAGAAGAAGAAATAATGAAAATTACTTATCTTTTATCGTTAAAAGTGTTGCGACATTGAGTTATTAAATTAACATTGGGCCTTTATATTATTGTAATTACTTTTTTGTTTAATACTTTTTTTTTTTTTTTTTTTTCCCCCATTACTTGATTAAATTTCATGAGTATGTATATTATATTTTATATATAAAAGAGAAAGTGAGTATTGAAGTGCACTATCAGACGTGTAATAACGTGTGTGGCTTCATAGTTTAATTGTTGTTGTTGTTTTTTTTTTTTCTCTTATTTATTTTTGTAGATACAAAAAGTGTGAGAGATGTGAATTTAAATATTTCAAGGGGTCGATATAAAATAAAAATATATGAAAATCAATATAAATTATAAATTAATATTTTATATTAATTTATCAATTTATAATAATAAATAATTCAATATAAACTTCATTCACATCTTTTTTTTTTTTCCCCTCTATCCACTTGTTTTTATCAATTTATTTATTGATTTATTTATTTTATTTTTATTTTTGGAGAATTTATTTTACAACTATTATTATATTGAAGAGTATGTAAAATACATAATGGACAGAAAGAAGAAAATATAATTATCCACCGAAATAATAATCTATTAAATATTAAATATATATAATATGTATTATTGCTGATGTTTTTAATGCCTAAAAAATATATATACATTTTTTTTCGCTTTCTCACATATGAATGTATCCGAGTGCTAACGAGATAACGTGGCTACACCATGTATATATGTATATGAACTCATCTAACATCGTGCAAAACAGGAAGAAGAAAAAATATCTACGCATAAATGTGAGTCGAAGTGGTTAATGATTTCAGAATGAGTCCGCTCATTTAATACAACCGGCTTCAACCGCCAATTTAATAGCCGGTACTTCAATCGTTGAGCTCGGCATTTTCGAATAACTTTTACGAGTTATGTGGCAAATGGAAGAGTAACCACGTACCTTCATATATATATATATATATATATTTATTTATTTAACATATAGATATATATCGCAAGTCAGCAAAAAATAAGGAGAGAAAAAAAAAATTGAAGAAGAAAAAATAATGATAATACAATCGTGTCAATGGAACAATTTTTTTTTTTTTTCTTTTCTATCATTCTTTCTCATATGAATTTTTGGATCATTGACCTCTATAAATCAAACAACATATTTCGCAATAATTTATTTATTTAATTTTTTTTTTTTTTTTTTTTTTTTTTTTTCAAGTTAAGATAATTAACTGACATAATTGTGAACGATAAATGGATAGTAATTATATATGTGTGATATGTATATAATTAATCGTTCGTTGATTGATCGTTTGAAAATTCTTATGGTTAATAATTTGTGTTGTACGCGCGTACAAATCATACACATATATCTTTTATTATTATAAATACATTTTTTTTTGTTTATCTATACAAAATATTTTCTCCTTTTTTTTTTCTATTTTTTTTTTTTTTTTCTCTTTCTTTCTATTCATTCGTCTATTTTGTATGAAACGAAACACTAATCAGTGAGAAGTATTTGGATTTACTAACGGTTTCAAAGGTGTAGACGACAACTACAACGACGATGGTATAAAATGAAATAATAAATATACAAAATGAATGAATGGTAAAGATGTGCAAGAATAAAAAAAAAAAGAAAGAATTTTAATATATTAAATATTAAATTTCAAGCAATTTAAAACAACTATGAAAGAAAAAAAAATTATAAAATAAAAAGAAAAAGAGAAAAGACGAGATGAGATTCCGGTTTTTTTTTTTTTAATAAATATTTATCAGCATTACTTTAAATGAAATTAGAAGTCACAAAAATTACGTATGGAATATTAATAAATATTTTATTAAAATGATTATATGTATATAAATAAACTAAATCATGATAAGATAAGATAAAATAAAATAAATAAATAAATATATTTGTATAAAATTATTTTCTACTTTCTGTTTAATTCTATTTGAAAAAAAAAAACAAAAAAAAAAAAAAACAAAAATTGAATTAAATTATTTCATATTAAAATTATAAACATTTCAATGTGTATAAATCAACACGTAAATATTCATAATTTGAAACAATAGAGCTTACGTAAATGTGAATAATAAATATTACAAGTGATAATGATAAAAATCTGTCATTCAAGTGTTAATGTTAACAGTAAAAGTAAAAATGTACAAGTGCAATGAGCTGTCGCATGCTGTTGTATATTTTGTTATTACACTTTAACTACTGGATGTTCGAGCCGATCGTGTATAAATTATACGGCAAAATACACGAGAGTCTCGCGTGTGTCGAAGCGTAGAAACTGGGACGTCGCGACAACAGCGATAACAATGGAGTCACTGTAACGCAGTTTGCACCCATTGTACTGTAGCAATATGCGTGCTTATATCAGTGCAAGCAAATCAACGTGGACATGTGGGTTGAAATGAAATATAAAATAATATGAAATATATGAAATATTGAAAAATTTTCCAACAATATAATCGATATTATTTCAACCTATATCAATTATTTATATTTAAATTTTTATTTTCAAATTCTTTAAATTTAAATTGAAAGTAATAGGAAAAAAAAAAAAACGAAAAAAAAAAAAGGAAATAAATTTTATTTGTAAATATATAAATGAATAAATAGAGAAAAATATTATTGAACCCATTTTTTTCTTTAATCTTTGCTATAATCACTTTAATCACTTTGCGATAAAATGTAAGAGAAAACAGAAAAAAAAAAAAAAAAAAAAAAAAATTAATTCAATAAATTAAAATTAATTATAAAATATTGAAATAAATACGGAACAAATATTTGTAGGGATGTAATAGTGATATTGAAGTAAATTAAAAATGAAAGTGCAAGAATAAACACGTGAGCTTACTATCATATGGTCTGCCTCTTCATCTTTCTCCTCTCCTTTATTGCATATATATATATACACATACACACACACACAAAACTTGCACATTCATTTACTCCGTATAATATTCAACGCCAACTTATTCATACTATGCACGTGTATACTCGCTCGCACACACACATAAATACAATGAAACGAGAAAATAATAATAATAATAAAAAAAATAAATAAATAAAAAAATACCAAGATTAACTTGTAGAGTGAAACGAAATAGCAAACTAAAATACAACACGCAATTCTGTCCTAGATATAATGTCTCTATTTTAAATTTGACAATGAGATAGACAAGTGCACGTAATGATCCTTATACAGATTATTTAAATTTTGCTTGTGACAGGTCAGTGCCATTCACCAACGTCACAATATAAACCCACGTGTATATATATATATATATATATATATCTATTATTATTTTTTTTGTATCCATATAATTTGATTTCATGTATTGAAATTTAAATATTTTTTCGTGGATAAAATAATCACGTGTAATATTCATTTTTTTCCATTTTATACATTTAAATTAAACGTTCAATTGATCGATAAATTTATACCTTCGATTATAAACATTTATTAATATTATTATTTATTTTTTTTTTTAATTTCGGTATTATGACGTTGATAATAATATAATGTAGACTCATTATTTTGTAAAGATACAATATTTTTAGTTATTCATTTTCCCTTTCTTTCTCTCATGGGGATATTATATATATATATATATATAATCGCCTGATGCAGACGATTGTCGGCACGGTAGACACACGCAGAGGGGAAGAATTATACTCTCTCGGGCGTCGCTCTGGTTTATACTCCAAGGACGCGACTTCGAGCTTGATGGTCCATCGGTTTCCCGGGAGGCAGGTCAGTGACGTGTGATTTGCTCAAGACTGAGGCAGCCAACAGCATTGCGCTTGCTCCTTTTCCATGTATTAAGATGTATATTTGTCTATATGTTTATGTGTGTGTGTGTGTGTGTCTGTTGTGTGTTTGCGAGAAAAAGTTTGTCGGTAATATCGTAGTAGTCGAGTCAAGAGTCTCTTATTATGATTGATTGTAGAAAACATCGCTCAATCAAATAAAAGTCATTTTAATTTATTGAGAAGAAGAGGAAGAAGAAAAAAAAAATAAATAAATAAAAAGAAAATTGTCCAATTTAATTATTTACGTGTAATAAAGATTTATTTATTTATTTATTATTTTTTTTTTTTTTCTTATTCAAATATTTTTAATTAATTTTTGTTTTATTAAAACAAAATAAATTTATTGAATTATGATATTAGTGGGTATTGAGAGAAATAGAAAAAAAAAAAAAAAAAAATTCATATATATGTAATAAAATAAATTGATAGATAAATAAATTAAACAAGTTAATTCATATCTACATATCAGTGTAAAAAGATTACAGTGATATCTAAATGGTTATATAGACATATGTATAAGTCAATGAACTTTAAGAAGTTTCATCTCATTCTTATTCTCTCAATTTTTTTTTTTTTTTTTTTTTTTTTTCTTCTTCATCTTCATCTTCTTCGTCTCCTATTTGCAATGTCACTGATGTCGTCGACGTTGTCATTGTCGTTCATAATCCACCCCTACGAATCCAGGATGAATATTCTTCACAACCACGCACACGCGCGCTACGTCTGCTCGGGAAATTGAATTTCCGCTTGATTCTTTCTCGTCGATTATAGCTAAACTTTATTTCATACATTCATACATGTATATATATATTAGTATGAAATAATATATAATAATATAAATACGAACAATATGACAATCATTACAAAACTTATTATTTCTTTTCCCTGTCTCACATTCACCTTGTTCTATCAAATCGTCTCCCAAAAAAAAAAAATAATTCAAGATATTTATCATAATTTATTTCGTTAATTCATTCAATACTACAATGAAAATAATAATGAAAATAATAATAATAATAATAATAATAATAATAATAATAATAATAAATTATAAAATAATACAATACAATGATAATGTTTATTATAATTTTTTTTTTTTTCATTTATCATTTTTTTTTTTTTCTAATTCTTTATTTTTTATGTTATGTTGTTAAATAATCAAAACATGGATGATTGTAATCACTAAAGTCGAGTGTGAGAACATAAGAAATATATATATATATATATATATATATATATATATATATTTATGTTCATGCATCGTGTCTTGTTTTGCCCGTTAAGGGATTAAAGAGCGCGAGCTCGCGTGCAGGTGCAGTCGCGGTTACGGGAAGAGAACGCGCGCGTGTCTATATAAATATACTAACGTGGTTTGGATTAGATAATCGAAAGAGGGAAAGAGAGAAAATGATTGAGAAAGAGAAGAAAAAAAAAAAAAAAAAGAAAAAAAAAGAGAGAAAAAAAAAATCTTTCCCACCTCCCTGCCCTTTCCTCTCTATCATCAAGGCTGTAACTTCATCGTCATGGTTACTCCAGTTAATGATGCGCATTCACGGATATTTTTCTCTTTTTATTCAATTTTTTTTTTTTATTTTATTATTTATTTATTTATTTATTTTTTTTTCTGATGCATTTCTCGTTTGTATATTAATGATTACATTCCATGTATATACATTTAAAATAGGGTAATATTCAATCCGGTTAATGGAGCTGCCATGAGAGCTCACGTGTCTATGTGCGTCCTCGATTCCATCTTTATTGTATATATATATATATATATATATATTAATATATAATAATGCATTATATGAAGATGTATTTGTATCACTTTCCATCAGAAAGTTGCAAGTCGACAAATTATCTATTTTCTTTTTTTCACTTTGTAATGAATTTTTTTTTTTTCTTCTTTATTTTCTTTTCTTTTTTTTCTCGTGTTTATTTTTATCTTACCTATTTTTTTTAAATTTTCGTTTATTCAAATTAAATTTATTCTATCCATCGATTTATATATATTTAAATTATTAAATTGGATATTAATTAATTTTTCTCTTTCATCGGGTGTCCGTGAATCAAATTGAATTCAATTAAATTAGTGTAAATTGGTGTAAATTTATTTATGATTATTTACAATGATATAAACTAAAAATAAAAAAATATTTGGAAAAAAAAAAAAACAAAAAACAAAACAAAAAAATAGAAGTTTAATTATTTAAATCACTTTCTGGAACAATTAGTTACGTTAAAGTCGGCCAAACTCATATGGTTATATTCATATTTTATTTCTAATTTTTTTTTTATTTTTCTCTTCAATATATAAAACAATATTAACGTCTGTTTTTCAATGAATATATAACGTGTAATAAAATAATCGAGACTCTAGTAGTGCGCCCGTGGTGAATCTCTGATTGCATCCACACACACACACACCCACACACACACTAACCCACTCATACACGTTGTCCGAACAATAAAAAAATAAATAAAATCTTACGAGTGGCCTCAGAATTTATTTATTTCATTATATATATATATATATTTTTATTACCATTATATAGCTCATTATTATTATTATTATTATTATTATTTCATTATTATTTTTATTTATTTTTTAATAGACACACTATCGAATTGGGTAAAGGCCGTGCACTATATATGCAATTTACTTGTAAAGTAACATTAGAAAAATAAAATTTACAATAATAAAATTAATGTCATTTGAAAAAAAAAAATTAAAATAATAATAATAATAATAATAATAATAATAATAATAATAATAATAATAAATGAATAAATGAATAAATGAATAAATAATAATTACAAAGGAAAATAGTGAAAAAAAAAAAAAAAAAAAATTATTTTTCTAGGCCAATATTTGCGTTTGTAAAAAACTACACGAAAATTTTTTTTGAACACGAATAACGGACATGCACATCAGGTTCGACAATATATATATATACACATATGTATGTATACGCACGTATATGTGGTATAAATGTGGATGCACTTGAATTGCACTTAAAGAAGAAGAAGTGCATATACGTGTACGTGTGATATATATTTGGGTGAACGACAGGAGGTGCAGCAGCAGAACGAAGAACTTGCGCGGGATCGAGAATCGTGTGCGCGAGCGCATTTACATGAGAGCCTCGAACCGGTTTTATATTTTCACGAGAGAGGCCGATCATTTTGTGTCCACTCCATTGCAGACACTTGCTCATTGCTGCTTTGCGTATGTGTATATCCCGATTATTCCGTTTTATACATAATAAATGCATAAAAAGAGAGGAGATGAAGTGGAGAGAATAAAAAAAAAAAAAATTTTATATTTGTATATGTGTGTGTATGTATTGATGAAAAATGAGTACAAGTGAATGATGATGTAGGTGTAAAACTATATAATTGGAGCAAATCAGTTTCATTGAAGTAAAATTTAATTTTTCTTTGGTATTTGTTCTATTTTATATTCCCCTACATGAAATTGCGGTGAAACCGATGATTTTTCTTTCAATTTCTTCTTGATACACGTTCAACTATCTCTGTCTTTCTTATTTATACCTGCCTCTACCTGCCGAGTTAAGTATATAGCCACTTCGTGTAACGTCACATCGAGTTTGGTGGCCTACTTGAGTAGTGACACGGAGAGTCGCTAACGCAACGCGCAATCTGACGTTTTCTCGTGACCACACTCAGCACTGACACTGTGCACTGTATTTTAATGCAGAATATACAAACTCATCTATATATATGTATGTATATTTTACACTTTTATTGTTAAGAAATTTAATAATAAAAATAATATTTAAGAAATTACAAATTTTTTTATTCTCATTTTGATATTTATTTAATTTTTCTCAATATTAAATAGAAAAAAAAAAAAAAACCCATAAAAAATTGTGGAAAATCATTTTATGAATATGAAAATAAAAATATTTGAATAAAATAGTATATATATAATAGATATATAAACTGACCTGGGTGCATTGATGATCGGGCGTCCCATTGCCCGTTGCTGGCGCTTTTCGTTGTTGGGTAGGCGAAGATAATCTTGATCGCCAAGGAGGAACAAATCCTTTGAAATAATCATGTCCACCGCCTATAGCTAGCCACCTTCACCTTGTCGTACGGCACTATCTTCCTCGCGGAATTATTTAAACTTGATCGGTAACACGCCTCGAAAACACCACTGTATATTAGAACGCACGAGAACGACCCTTGTCCCCCCTCCCCCCCACTCCACTCCACAGTTACAGCCACCGTTGTCCACCCCTTTTTCAACACTCTGCACTTAAAATATAAAATAGAAAGGGCCACTATATAAATCAGATGACGCACAATGGCTCTTTTCTTTTTATTATTATTATTTTTTGTCCTTTATTTCTTGTTCTTGCTCTCCTTTATTTATTTATTTATTTATTTATTTTTTTTTTTTTTTCAGCGTCGCAGGCCCTTCAAAATGATACAGAGTCGTGTGAGAAACTCCAGAAAAAAAAACGACATTAAATAAAGGTGACCATCAAGAATGTGGAAATGATCCCATGGACGGTCAGTAAATCGCTTTTTTTTTTTCTTCTTCTTCTTCTTTATTTATTTACTTATTTATTTTTCGTGTTTCCGCTGGAGTCAGGTCTATCCACTGAAACGTATTTTGAATCTTCTTGTTAATGGTCTTCTTTAAATATATATATAGAAAAATTTTCATTTCTATATTATTTTATTTACTCATTATTTCCCCTTGGTGTTTTTTTATTTTTGTTATTTCTATTTTTTATTTTTTTATTTTTTTCCTCAACTGTGATATTTTTATTTAATATACGATTTTTCCAGCGTGACTTGACGCATATTAATCGGACAAATACTTCTTGAAATTATCTTCGTATTCACTGTCAGTACCCTGAAATTATAATCAAAGTCATTAATTAACTGTAATAAGTTATTTTCTTTTGTCTTAATTGTTTAATTCATTATAAAACCAGTCAGAGAAAAATAAATATGTACATATGGATTATTATCGAACTAATTCTCTTGATTAATTCTCTATTCATTTATATAAACATAAAAAAGAGAAAAAAAAGAAAAAAAAAAAAGAAAGAAAGAAAACAAGAAAAATTCAACAAAATTATTTTTATTAAATAAACAGAAGGGAAAAAACAAAAAAAAAAAAATTCATATAACAGAGTGACTATATACGTCAGCATATGAATACATATGTTTATCTGTTAATGTTTTGGCTTCAGAGAATTCAGGTCAACTAAAACACTTTGGCAGCCAATCAATTTATCCGTGAGAAAAAAAAAAAAAAAAAAAAAAAAAAAAAAAAAAAAAAAAAAAAAAAAGTCCACTTGAGATACTGAGATAAAAAAAAATGTCAATGAGAAGATATTGAGACAAAATTAAAGAGCAATTAATTATCAAGTAATAATTTTGTTTTGTCTTTTTTTTTTTTTTTTTTTTTTTTTTTTTTCATTTCAATTATACATAAATATAATTAATATGTATGTTATATATATATATCTGGATGATTATTTTCATGTCAAAGACCGAGGTGCATATTAATAATCTCAAATATATCGCAATGTTTATTTAAGTAGAAGTTTAAAAAAGAAAAAAAATATATATATGTAAAATAATAATAATAATAAGTGTGAAGTAATGTCAACGAGAGAGAAATGCGTGAAAGATAAAGATGAATGAGGAAAATGCGTGTACATCTCGCGCATTATTCTGTTGAATATATGTGTGATAAAAAGAGACAACGCAATAAATATATATAAGACTGTTGAGTAAGTAATTTTTAGCGGACGGTTCAACAATCTGTGTCAAACAGGAGCAAATAAGAGAAGAAAGAATAGGAAATATATACATATACACATTGGATGAAATAAAGATATATAAAATGTTTGACGATGAGAACGAGGCATCGTCGGTGGGCGCGTGTACCACCAGCAGCAACAACAGTCGCATCGACGACGACGACGTCGACGATGTGTAATTGCAATTTACTTGGTACGCACACGTATCGTGGTGTAAGTAGGTACCGTGTGCATCGCTCGTTTGAATTGCCAGGGTAAAAAAGTGAGTCATTTCCTCTGAGCGGCGAGTAATCGCTCAAGTATATATATATATATATATATATATGTACACACACTCACACTAAAGAACCGATCAATTTTTATACTCGAGTCTCTCCTTCTATAAATAAACAAAAAAAAAGCGACAAACTGCTCTTAAAATAAAATATAACTTCACAAAAAAATGAAAAATACAAAAAATTTCTTTATATATTCTATTTAATAAAAAAAAAAAAAAAAACAACAAAAACAAAAAACACCAAATTTATATCTATTAAGTAACATTTTTTTCTTCTTTATCTTTTTTTTTTTTTTTTTTTCTCATCAATTTTCTTTTATTTCAATCTTAATTCAGTATATAATAATAAAAATATATTTAATAAAAGATAAAATGATTTTTCATAGGTAAACGTGTATCACACAACCCACCCAATCTATTTTAGTTCACGAGAAAATTAATTGGCAATGGCAGTGAGAAATTTAGAAGGGTCCGTCCGTCACCGAAGCAACGGACCGAGAGCACGCGTAAGGCATAACACGATGAAAAATGAAAAAAAAATGAAAAAAAAAAAAAAAAAACAAAAAAAAAAACTGAGAATGAAGATGAAGATGATGAAGCAGCAGCAGCAGCAGAAGAAGAAGAAGACGAAGAAGAAGAAGAAGAACGATGAGAGCAAGAGAAGTACGCGGCCATTGCGAGCACGCAGTTGCAGTCAATGAACCCCACATGCTTTTAGCAAAGTTTTTCAAGCGGCCTCGCGCCGATGCCACCACTACGACGATATAGACAACGTCGATGTCGACGTCGTCAACGACGACGACGACACATAACCTCCCCGACGGTCGTTCTATCATCACCTCACTGTGTACTTTGTACATATATATATATATATATATATACGTCACTCTTATATTTGTCTCTAGCTACTGCTTATAAAACATTGAGTGTCCACGTTGACAAATCAACGAATAAACATACGAGACAAAGCTACACTATATAATCAACTCATAGATCAAAACCTGATTATATTATATCGCTATTAAAACTTGTAATTTGTTTATTCGTCACCAATATCACCTGGTATATTTATATATACATTGTATATATAATTTATTCATGTTACTTTGCACATATATACAGTCACAGTATATTAATTCGGTTATATATAATTATTGTCGTGTACATACACAACTGTCATAAATATTTTACAAACTTTTATTTATTGTCATTATTATTACTATTATTATCATTTTTTTTTTTTTTTTTCTCAACGAACCCCCGTGTTATATTTTCTCTTCTTCTGATTTTTATCAATTACTCCGATATTATTATAAGGGAGTGGGAAAAAAAAAAAATTGGAATAATTTTTTTTTCTTTCTCATTTTTTTGTTTTGTTCAATTTTACGGATTAATAGTGACTGAGAATTTCCATATATTCACAAATATTTCATTGTGTATTTATATTTATTATGTTAATATTAATAAATGGAAGAAAAATAAATGAGTTAATAATACAATTAAATTTCACTGACCGTACACACTGTAGCAATTGACACGATTACGTTGAGATTGTAGTGGCTGTTATCTTGCCACTTTAATGATGACCAGATTCACGTTGGCTCTCATGACTTTTTCTCTTGATGATCTCACACAAATATATTCACACACAACGATACACACACTCGTACACACACGCACAAGAACACCAATAATAATAGTAATGATTATAATAATAATAACAATAGTAACAGAAAAAAAAAAACTGTAAAATTGATTCTTTGTATTTTTTGTCGGTCAACCGAATTAATGTGTTTCCTTTTTGTTTTTTTCCCCCACGTTCTTCAAAACAATCCAAATGAATATAACAAAATTAATTATGAAAATATAAATAATATTAATAATTTAAAAAATTATTATTATTTATTTATTATTATTATTTTTAAAAAAAATTTTTTTCTCTTATCTTTCTCAACTATCGTATCACTTTCTCCCGGTGTATAATAAAAATTTTATTTCAATTCATTTATCATGTTGTAATAATTGAATATTAAACATTAAAAATCACTGATTAAAAAAAGAAAAAAAAAAAAAAAAATAAGAATCAGGAAAGAAAGAATTGACGATTTATTTATTAAATTAATTTATTATTATTATTTTATTTATTTCTTTTTTATTTATAAATCACAATTAATAATAATAATAATAATAATAATCCTTATCTTGCATAAACTTTTTTACCGTAATCGTGTCCAAAATTTTATTATGTATTTGTTAATTTTTTGTTTCAATTTTATTATTATTATTTTTCTTTCCCCGACGTATTTGTGTATAAATATGTGTTTATAATTCGCACATATATATATATATATATATAAATGTATATACACATACAAATAGAAAAAAAAAAAAAAAAAAAAAAAAAAAAAACTTTTTCTCTTATTCACGCAAAATAATCGAGAGCAAATTATATATGTAAGTATATGTATAAATATATATATATATTGTCCGTCTCACATAAATATAAGTATAACAACGTGTAAAAACAAGCGAAGAAAATTGAACGCGACACTCGCGACAGTCGGATGCAGACTGAGTTGTGCGCTGCTTACCGCGCGGCGTCTATAGGCAAGGCACAACTGCGCGCCGCTATTCCTCCCTCTTCGTATTGGTTATCAGCCGCCGCGTTTTTAAACCAACGGTGAGCCTTCCAATGTCCGATGCACGATGGGTACAGAGTATTTATGTGCATACATATGTGTGTATGTACTTTTTTTTTGTTTTATTTATTTATTTATTTATTTATTTATTTATTATTTTTTTTATTATTGTTATTTTTTTTTCGGTGCAATTATAAATTTTTAACTGATTATATATATAATATTTTATATGCGTGTAGAATGAAATTTTACTTACATTAATCCAATGAGAATACGCACTTGTTTTTTTTTTTTTTTAGGCATAAAAATTTATTAATTCATCAATATTATCGAGTTTTAAAATTGAAAAAATTTTTTCATCTTATCATTTTATCGTATTAAGAATTTTATAATGTAAACAAAAAAAAAAAAAATAAATAAATAAATAAATAAAATAAAGACAATGAATTAGAAGAACAAAAATTCATCATTATATCTATTATTATCCGCACGATATTGCATTTCGATCGAGAGAAAATTGGTAACAATGGCATTTACGTTTGTATACATTTATCTATCGATGTATAAATAATACGCATATTGTTTTCATCGAAAAGACATATTGAAATGAAGAAAAAGAGAGAAGAAAGAGTGTCATGTAAACAAAAAAAGTTGAAGGTCTCCGTGATTATTTTCGACGATTTACATCGAAATAAAAAGAGAAAAAAATATATATATATATTCAGCGCAAATATATTCATTAATATTCATTAATTAATTTAATTATAATATTGGAAATTTATATGATTTATTTATTTTTTTTCTCTCATACTTTGTAATTTAATGATACGATAATTGTCCATAAATTTAATGTAAATAAAAAAATATTATTAAATATTTAGCAAGAATAAAATTTTAATGCGTTAGATTAAATTTAAATAAAAAAAAAATATATATATCTTTATTTTTGAAATTAAATCAAATATTTCAATTATAATTCATCACTCACCTTTCTTCCTGATTATTCCTTATATTCATTTTATATATAATAAACTAATAATTTTTCGTGGCAACGTGTGTTTCATTTAAGAAATTATGATAAAAAGTATACCTGCATTTTTATCAACATAATATTCCATTTATATAATAATTGTCATGGATATTTATAGTTATTAATAATGTTTTTGTTTTGAAAACATCGAACTAATTTGATAATTATTCTTATACACAAATAAAAAATTGATTTATCCATTAACCCAATTCACAGATATCTAGATTGATGCGATTATATATAAATTTAATTTTGTTTTTTCACCATTTTATTATATTTTTTTTGTTTTTTTGTTTCTTCTTCCACGTCACCCTCTGCACTTTTAACAAATTGCATGGTGCAGTCATCTGCCACAAAATACAATGCAATTATCCCATTTCACTAAACGTTTTCAATAATTAAATTTACACATTTTTTACTTAATTTTAAACATCACCTAACTCTGGGTAAAATTCGTAAAAACCCTGTTATTATATACGAAATTTGGTGAAAAAAAAAAAAAAAAAAAAAAAAAAAACAATAATAATAATAATAATAAAGAACACGTGAAAGAGTTTTAGAGTTATATACTGCGTGATGCTTGGTATATATGTAGTCGTATGTTTTTATGATACGTTCGTGTATTTGTGTTCTGGGCGCACGACAAGTGGAAACGATTCGATGCCGTTCGACGAACTCGTGATTACATAGTCCCGAGAAAAACAAATGAAATGATTGTTTGGCTTATTGGGAATTGATTTAGTAGGTCTACTACAACATTCAATAGCCCAAATTGATGTTATGTAGATGTAGATAAGTGTATTATTATTGCTTGAAAACTTTTGTTCTATCAATAGAAGTCATTAAAATAAAACTATAAAATAATAATTGATCTAATTTTCTACATGTGTATGAAGAAAAAAGATATACATAAATAATCATTATTTAGATATTTATTATTTATTAATTTTTTTATTTTTGTTTAATATTATTTGAATGTGTAAAGAGAATATGAGTCACAGATATCAGTTTAGATTATTTTTTATAAAATTATCGGCATTTTTTTTTTTTTTTTTTTTTTTTTTTTTTCTTCGTATTTAATATAAAAAAAATTTCACAAGTTCATCTCGTCATTTGGTTATTTGTTAATTTATACATATTCAAAAACAAAAAAAGAAGCAAACCGTCATTTTCAGTTGAGGGTATGATTTATGACCTTCAAAACTTTCACCTCGAACACAAATTGCGATGTGAATTTCTCATTGAATTTGTTCGTTAAATCATGTTCCCCGACATGTATTCACCACATAAAAATAATATACATAATAGTACATAATGTAAAAAATTTTATTTATTTATAAATAAAATTTTCTTCATTTATTTATATACAAAAACTATAATATTAAATAAAAATTTTATATAAAATAATAATAAAGATATTGTGAATTAATATAATGCGTATTACCTTATAAATAAATATAAGAATCACATACAAATACATTTATAGATGAGTTATTGATCGAAAATACATAACACAGGTCAACGATGGCAATAATGCGTCTGCAATGCGATATAGTCCAAGATTGAATAACCGGATATTACAATCTAGATCGCAAAACACCGGAAATTGAAAGAGTTGCAATGAATACATCGCATTTATATACAAATGCCTATGAAGGAATAAATCTTTCTCTTATTTAAAACATTTATTTAACTCTCGTCTTTTTTTTTTCTTTTTTTTCCTGACGTTACAACAAACAGAAAAGAAATAAATGTTATAGAAGACGCTGCGTAATATATATAATTTTTTTTTTTTTTTTTTTTTTTTTTACATACATACTAACATTCACGCGAGAAGATATAGATGTATATGATAAAATATATACTAATTAGAGAGTCGTTCAAATGAAAAATCATTTCACAACTCGACGGGTTAGTGAAGAGATGAGCAACTCGTAATATCCACTCAGTTGAATAAATATAAATGTTTTTATCCTCTCTTTTACATGCAAACTGAAGAGCGTGGCATTGTGCATTGCCCCTTTAACTATTACTTTTATTTTGTATATTCATTTAACTCGGTCTCACTGGCTCATACATTACATTTCGGTATGACTCTCTTCTTTATACAGATGACGTATAAATGTTCTCTATATGTATATATGCATGTCTTCTTTCCTCTTTCTTCTTCTTCTTATGCAGCTTTCACGTTGCCTGTTGTGCATCACTCGCGTGGCTCAATCAGTGTCCCACATCGCTATCATATTCTTCAATATGGCATACTCAATAGAAACATCCGTTTTCACTTATAATTTACTCTTTATAAATAATATGCGAGTGTGTAGTTCATTTTATTCAGAACAGATAGAAAAGTAAAGAGAAAGAAAAGAAGACACAATTTTACACACACACACACACACACACACACACATTTCTAAAATGTTATATATGAGAAGAAAAGTCTCTAGCTCTCTCTAAAACATAAAATTTTCATTTTTCTTTTTGTATTTAGTTGCACTTTCAAGCAATTGATTTCCTGTTTTTTTTTTTTTTTTTTTTTTTTTCTTTGACTTTTATTTTATTTCTTTTGTTTGTTCTTGTTTTTCTTATTTTCTCTTTGTTGTTTGTTGATTTTGAATGTAATTTCAAGATGTATGCACAAATGAAAATTGCGGCGTCAAAGGCGAATATGACAATGATCCCTTTTGCATAGTAAAACGAGTACATATACAATCATACGCATACAAATACTTGTTCATGTACATATTGTACAATATAAATCGTTACGAAGCCCATGCAATATAACGTACAATTAAATAATTGTGCCCCTTGAACTACTTCTCCATGTTGCATCGTTGCGAGGCACAAAAGAGAGATGGCCATAATTGGGACACGAACATACAATGAATAGGGAGTGCATATAACCCATATAACTGCTTCACTCATTGCATCTTATCTGACATTTGTTTTGCCCCTCAACTATGTCTTTTCTTTTTTTTTTCGCTGCTACTCATCTCCAGTCCTCTTTCCCTCCCTCTCTCTCTCTCTCTCTCTCTCTGTCTCTTTCTTATTGTCGTTTGAAATAAAAATCTTTTCATGTTGTATTTCCGTCAAATATTTTACAGATATATATTTACATCGAGTCATAGCTGTCAATTTTTTTTTACTTCAAAGATGTTTGTATGAGTTTTTGTTCTTTTTTATTTTTCCTTTTTTTTTTCTTTGAAGCAGCTTGGATCACGCGATGTGAATGAACAATGGATTATCGTGACTGGGCTAATATGCATTCATTGCTTACATGTGTGTATTTGGATAAACTGAAAGTATATTGGACACACACATAAGCGAAATAACTGGGTCGAATATATGCAAAAAAAATTTGTGTCTTTTTATAATGAAATTTATGATCAATTGTAAACGATGGTTTAATTAATTTTTTTTTTTTTTTTCATCAATATTTATTTTTTATAAATTTTTTATATATAAGGTAATTATTTTATTTAAATAATTTAAATAGTTGTGAGTGAACTATTTTTTTTTATTTTATTGTTTATCTGCGTGGTCGCTGTACACGTTTGCCTATAAAATTAGTTGGCTCTGATTCCGAAAACAATTCTATAACCATACTAAATACACAATATTATGTTATTATTCGATAATTTGTAGGAAAAAATTATAAGATATTGAAATAATAAGTGTGGAATTAGAGAAAAAGATATTTTTACATTTAACACTTACCGGATAATGTCACTTTCCCGAGTCGACCAATTGAGAGGATTTGGATTTGAAATTTTATGCGTAAGAAATTTATCCAATTCATCGTGTAATTTTAGAACCAATTCACCAGTTTTTCGTTCACAGCGCAAAATAGGAATATTGTGAATAAATACGACCCATCTGTTGTGCATGAGTCCTGTTTATAATTTTTATATTAATTTTTTAAATTTAAATCATGAAACTTTTTCTTTACTTTTATAATAAAATTAACTATTTGTTTATATAACTTACTGATAAAATGTTTTGGTATGGCAAATATCAATGCTGCAGCACTGACACACGTTGTGTCGTGTAAAAATACTGCTGTTGATTTTTGTTTCAAATAGTATGTAATGAATGGTGTTGGAAATAATTGTTGATTATGATTTATACTGCTTGGATGTATTTTAGCTCTTTCACTATTCGCCCCAGTTATGAAATGTGGATGTTTTAATGTGCCCCTAAAACATAATTACAAGGATGAAATACCAGAATATTTTTGTGATAAATGTATTCTTGTTTACTCACGAGACTATGGCAATGTTTGGAAATAATCCAGCACAAACAATAGCTTTTATCACCGCTTTATTTTCGGAATTTTGATTTGATCGTGCATCACATGGATCATCACTACATAACAGCTTCATTTCATACAAGTATTTGGCGAATTGATATTTCATTTCTATCAATAAATTCAGTGTATTTTCTGATAGAAAATTTTCGTGAGCAAATTGATAGGCGGCTCTAGAAGAATAACATTGTTCATATTGCCGAATGGCTTCGGCGAGTGCGATATGATCACTATATTCTCCCAATCCGAATTGTAATTTTTTTTCATCTGCTTGCTCTTCTTTTCCAATGGGACAAATAAATGCATCTTTAAATGATAGACTTGCAGCAATGGCAAACACTGGCTCTACGCAAGAAAACATTGCAGCCCAAATAACCATTTTACCTAAACAAAAAAATATTAAATATTAATAAAAGAAAAAACTTTATTTCATAGTATTGAAAAGTGTGAGAATAAATTGATTCTTTTTTTTTACCGGTTCGCGGATCGAGGGGTAATTGTGCAAGATGATATCCCAATGGTGTCAAATTCTCTGCATCATCAATGGCATGTAAAGTACGTAATAACTCTAATGATGCATTAATGGCTTTATCTGTAGGTGGATCCATTACACTACCAAGAAAGACATCAACACGACCAAGCTGTAATATTTTAGCCTGCAGAATAACATTCTCCAACGGTGTTCGCAACATTTCCGGTGTTGGAAATTGATCGAATGTCTGTTCACGTGCACGTGAATATAAACGATAACATTCCCCTGGTTTAACTCTAATAATAAAATCAATAATTTAATACATACATGTGTATCATTTTTTTTTATTCGGAAAATAATATATATTAAAATTCAATAATACCGTCCAGCTCGGCCACGTCGTTGCTTAGCGTTTGCCAATGTTACCCATTCGGGTTTTAAAGCTTCGGTATTCGTACAAACATCAAATCGTGCTAATTTGATTTTACCACTATCAACGATATACACAATATCTTCAATAGTTATTGATGTTTCAGCAATCGATGTTGCAATCACAATTTTACGTACATCAGGCGGTGGTATTTGAAATATAATCTTTTGTTCTGCAGTTGGCAAACGTGAATGTAGAGGATAAATTTTATATTTATATGATGGAAACTGCCCACTGGAAACTAATGCCTTTACCAAATTTGATATGTCCATGGTACCGGGTAAAAATACTAAAATAGCACCCGGTGGTTTGTGATTACATATATATATTAATAATTCTCGAATTAAAATCAAAGAGAAAGTTTCACTTTCAGGATTTCGTAATTCATTGATAACATAATCTGGATATGACCCTTCAATTCGCATTTGTTTCAATACCGGATCAATAAAATTTAAAAATGTGTCTTGTTCTATTCTTTTATCTTTAAATTGTTTCAAATGTTTCATATAATTAGTTGGCAATGAAACGTTTGGAAATTTATATCTTGTTAATGAAATAATATCTTCTAAATAATATTCAGTAACAGGAAAAGTAAAACCTGGTATATGAATATTTGGACAATTGTCGTAGTATTTTGAAAATGTATCGGCATTTAATGTCGCACTCATCAATATTATTTTCAAATCTGGTCGTTTTGGTATCACTTGCTTCAGCAGAGTTATAATAAAATCACTCTCCGTATTTCTTTCATGAATTTCATCAAGAATAATATGTGAAAAATCTCGTAGAGCAGGATCATTTTGCATATATCGAAGTAACATACCAGTGGTACAAAATAAAATACTGCCACGATCACGGCATAAAATCTTTTCCAATCGTATTTGATAGCCGACGGATATACCAAGATTTTCTCCACGTTCAGCGGCAATTCTTTCAGCCACAGATATTGTAGAAATTCGACGAGGTTGAGTGCAAACTATTTTTGTTATACTACCACAATTATTTTCAATCGCATTATCCAAAATAAATTGTGGAATTTGGGTTGTTTTTCCACAACCTGAAAATATTTTATTTACAAAATATACAAAACTAAATTTTTTTTCATTTGTTATAATCACAAACTACTCACCAGTTTCTCCGCTAATTACCACCACTTGATTTTCACCAATGACATCTAATATTTCATCTTTCATCTTGTATGAAGGTAATTTAGAACGAAATTTCAGCATACTTTGATATTTCTTCATTGACAGTCGTTTTTCGTGTTCTTGTATTAAACGTTCATTTAAATCATCATCATTGTTCAGAGGTGACGTTTCAACCATCAACGACAATTTTTCTTGTATACTTCCAAAAACAATATTTAAAAATTTAGTTTTGAAATTCGATTTTTTTATGTTTGTATATTTTTCTTTTGTTGCATTCTCTTCATCACTCATCGCTCCTTCATCTTCTGATTTTTGCAATATTTCAAGTGAATCTCTAATCATTTCTTGGGTCTTTTTATCAATTGAAAAAAAATGTGAAACTTCATCCGCTGATATATCACTTGTATTCAACACTTTTTTTCTCGCTCGATCTCGATAAAAAAGACCAATTTCTCTTCCAGTCAATCCTAGTGGATGACTACGTCCCCGTTCATTATTTGCTGAATGTCCAGCTCTATTTCTATCACTATTATTTTTATCGCTTCTATAAACATCATCAAAATTACCACCATAATATTGTCGATCATCTATGATATAAAATAACCAGAAATTAGATGATACACATTAATTTTGAAAAATATTTAAAATAATGAAAATCAAAGTTAACCTGGTCGATATTTATGAGGGTAACCTCCAGGCTTGTTGAGTCCATCAAAATTAGCCATTTTCAAGTGCTCTTGGATACCGTCTAAAATATTACAAAATAAATGAAGAATATCCCTCACTCCAATAAGCAATTTTCTGAGTAATATAAATAAAACCATAGAAACTAAATTCATTCTTCTTCATCGTTTCTTTCAGTTTGTTGCACTGGGTTGCTCGGAGTAAAGCCGAGCACTTACGAATACTAACGGACGTTCTCGAATTCCCATATGGACCCTATCGGAAATCATCGGTTTCACATCAAATAACTCCGACAACATGCCAAGATTGACACATGAGATATACTGACAGTTTGTTTTTATAGTGAAGTTAGAGTGGCTAGTGACAGGTTAGAATAATTTTCACATTGTGACATTCTAAACTTGTTCTGAGTTACCCACGTTCAAGAGTGTGTGAACAATGTCAAACTGTCGATATAAACACTGAACAATTTTCAAATACTATCCGTGATTTAACTATTAAATCCTTAATCTCTATCTTTTGGATTTTCACTGAAATAAACCACAAAATTTCAAAATTATGATTTAATAATTATATGTTGATTATTTTTCAAGTTTAATATTAATCTTACGAATTTGAAATAATTCTATATTGAGCACGATATAATTAAAAATAACTAAAATTTTTTTATTGCATTTATTCACTGTTTACGCTTCCTTGTGTTGTAAATGATATTGATTGTACTCTTCGAAAGTGGCCAGTATTTAAACAGCCTCGAATACAACACGATATTCTTGAATAAAGATATCACGAAAAATAGTTTTATTCATTCAAATAAAAATATATAAAATAAATTAAAACTGTTGTCCATAAGCTTAATTAATAGTATAAAAGTATCTAAAACTTTGCCAGTAGATGTCATAACAGTCTTCATTCACGGTTCTCATCTGGCCACACTACGCAAGCAGTAAGCAAGAAGAGTTTCTCTGTCTCTTTGGATTTCTCTTTTTCCGGTTCTTTTGACGATTTAACCGACGTCCTCCCAAAATGGTAAGAATTTCATCGCGGTTTTTATACTTAATCATTGGGAAATATGTTGAATCTATAACATATTGACATATTAAATCCACCTAAAGATGAATATATATCAATATTTTTACATACTATAATTAAAGTGCTAACAATATTTTAGTTTGGTGATATGTGAGGTTATAATTACTTGATGTAATACACAACCATGTTTATTTTTACGTTTCAATCAGTTTCAATTAATTTCTAATAAGAAAATTGTGAAAGTTCATCGTTATTTGCTATCCTTACATAGATATATTATTTTGCATAATTATGTAAAATGATGAAATTATCAAATTCTACATTATTGTATAGGTTATATTTATTCCCAATCAAACGGTGACAACACAATTAATATTTTCTCTGTTCAACACTGTTTATATAAAAATTAAAATCTATTTTTGTAAAAAAAAATTTTTAATATACACTTTAATTTAGTAATGATGATGATAATAAATAATTAATTTATGTGACAGGCCAAACGGACAAAAAAGGTTGGAATCACCGGAAAGTATGGCACCCGATATGGTGCCTCACTTAGGAAAATGGTGAAAAAAATGGAAATTACGCAGCACAGTAAATATACGTGCACATTTTGTGGCAAGGTATATAATTTATTTATATTTAATATCGATGGTTAAGAAGAAAAATATTTGGTATGAGAAAATGATATTAATGAATGTTATCATTTCTGTTTTAGGATGCTATGAAACGCAGTGTTGTTGGTATTTGGTCGTGCAAACGATGCAAGAGAACTGTTGCTGGTGGTGCTTGGGTATATTCAACAACTGCTGCTGCCTCAGTACGATCAGCTGTTCGCAGGTTACGCGAAGTCAAAGAACAGTAAATTTATTCAATAAACTTGCATTAAAAAATATTCAGTGTGTTATTTTTATTTAATTATTAAGAATTTATTCCTATACACAACAAAAAAGTGGAGGTATGTGTCATTCATATTTGGGTTAATACGAAATAAATCCGAGTATCGTAGTTCAAGTTTATTTTTTTTTTACTTCATACCTAAAATTCCCAGCTGTTACATTGTCTCATTGCATCCTGAGAACAAATTGAATTATATTTTGACAATATCTAACAAAGATTCGTGTATTGATCAATTGGAAATAATCTACAAGCAAGACAGTAACGTTCAATGATTATTTGATTTTTTTTCTTATGTACTACGGAATGAAGGAAGATTTTTTTGTCATCGTATACTTAAAATTTAACTTATTTTACAACTAAATTTTTTATTGAGGCATAATATCTTTAAAAAAGTATTATCATATTTGTTAATTCTTTTAAAAAAAACAATAATTATCTTTGAGATGGAAATTTAGAGAAAGTAAATAAAGATGTACTAGTTCTTAAATATATACGTGTGTGAAGTGGAAATTCGAACATAAATGGAAGAATTGAATGTCAATTATTTTGAAGGTAAAAATTATCCTACTCATTTTTATCTTATTCATTAAATTGCTATAAAAATTTTTAATTTCGATATAACTTTACCACAATTAATATAATAAATTTTGGGGCTGTACAAAAATAAATACTGTTATTTCAGGAAAACAATTGATTAAATATATCCAAATTGCAATAAATAAACAGCTCTATAAACTTGTTTTTCATCCTCAAATTGAATACAGTGTTGTGATTACTTATGCAATTAATTGTTTCACAATCAATTGTGATTTTAAAGAGTTTTTTTTTTTTTTTTTTTCTTACATATTGTCCGAGTTGTGACAATAAATAAATGGTCAACAATTAATACCTGTACATTTTGCAACTAATTATAAAAATTGCCAATGTAACACGTATTTAAAATGAGGCAATATACAACGACACGGATTATAACAAATGGAAATATTCAAAAATATTCCCGCTAATGAAAAATTAAGAAGAAAATCAAACCTGAATGAAAAATTCTATTTTCTAATTAAGAATCGTTTAAATTCAATGATGATTTATAAAAGTCAAAAATGTAGTTATTCAAAACATATAAGTACAGCCTTGAAGCTCAGTGTTATCAAAACACCAGGTCTATAATAGTTATATATTGACGTGATGATTATTTTGTTTATTTCTTTTTAGACAAAGTGCAGAATTTCGAGATACAGTATAAAATAATTCGTTAATGAACTCTCGTAATTTTTTTTTATACAGAACAAGTTTGTTTTCACGTATTTACTATTACATATTGAATAATAATAGTGGAATAAAATTCATTCATTACCATTTTAATTTATAATCTGTTTCTCATTTGATTGGTAAAAAAAAAAAAAAAAATCACTTTGTCATTGGTTTCATCATCACCATCATCTTTTTACATTTCTCTATTATCAATGCTATCAAAATCATTTTGAATTAAATTTTTCTTCGACACTAACAATTAATTATTAATTCCATTTCTCTAACACCGCTCAATATTTTATTTGATATGCTTTAACTTTTACTGTCCATCGAAAAATCGGTCTGCATTTATGCTAAGAGCATATTTCATGTGTGTGTATATTAATTCAATTGTCACTCGACTAAATATTTTTGCACAGCAGAATTATATTTATATTTATACTTTTTTTTTTTCTTTTTTCCATCGTCAATAATTTTAATGCAGCGATCAAGGCATACCATACAAAAATGGCAATTTATAATCTGTGTTTACTGCAATTACACCATTCTCCATATTGTATACACTTCATCAAGCACTTGAAAAAAAAAAAAAAAAAAAGGAAAATAAAAAAAAAAAGGAAAAAAAAAGTTGAAATAAACTTAATATAATTTTCGCTCATTTATACACATATATGTATTCATGTATGCATACGGAAATATCATGAAATCGGAGTAAATTTTCTTTTTTTTTTTCTTTTTTATTTTTGTTCTCTTTAACGTCGTCAATAAAACTTAAAAACCAGTATTCAAATACACAAAACTCACAGTCACGTTTGCACACATACACACAGTCAAATACAGTAGGCAACAGACATAAACAAACACATACTGGCATACTTAAACAACGCACATAACTCGTATAATCATTCATCTTTCGGTCATCAAAGCTCTTTGAGAGCCAATCGACAAATTAGAATTTAGTAAATACATTAACAAGTATTGCGTGAAATTTTTGTCCACGTGATCCATTGAATATTAGCTCGCTTGCCATTTAAATTTGCTCTTCATAATCCATTGTTGACCCAAATTTGATGTATCACATGAAGATAATACCGGCATTGTTTTATCAGTTGATTGTGGTATTGATAAACAATGTCCAGTATTTGTATGTTTAATCATTCTAGTCTGAAAAAAAAAAAAAAAAAACAAATAAAATTAATTATAGAATTATTTTTTTTTTATCCAAAGTGAATTTTCGAGAAAAATAGTGAACCCGCATAAATTTACCTCTTCGTTATACACCCACGCTTGATTTCCGCCCATTCCGTGACAGCGGACAATTTTAACTGGACCCTGGGGACTCACTGCATCCAGGCACATGTCATCTGACATTATTTGCTGTCTCTTGGTGTAGGCGAATACCTGAAAAAAAATTATATTAATTAATTTCATATATATTTATATAAATGAAGCACAAATTTTTACATAATTTTCTAAATAGACTTTGAAAATTCTCACCTGATTACCACCAAGTCCATGGCAATAACTTAAACCAACATTTTCACCAGTTTTCCTACCCATTGTATCTAAACAGTTGCGCAATTCAACATTTTTAACATCACCCAAATAATAATAATCCAATGGCATTGGTGATTCTGGATAAATATTCTCCAAATACCATCTGAAGCTTTTGCATTTTAATTTTTCTCGTAATTTTCGTCGTTCTGATACATCACCTACAGGAACACTGCGTGCACCTAAAACAATTTAATAAAAATATAATTAAAAAATTACACCTAAATTATCGTTCTTTCTCACATCAATCTCGAATTCGATTTCGTGCTTGTATATACAATTAATCATACAAAATATTATATAAAATGCGTGTACAGATGCGTGCTAATTTAACAAAAAAATTCTTGAATATCGAATGAATCAATAACAATAGCTGTGATGTATCATCTTAAAATTAAAAAAACAAAGAAACATTAAAATTAAATGCCATACCAACAGCATCAGAGATTTGGGCGAATTTTTTTTTGTGAGACATTCAACGGGTATCTGATAAATATCAATCTGTAATACATTATTTGTTTTGTTTTTACTATTTTACATCGATGTGAAACAGTAAAAAAAATTCATGCATAAAAAGTAATAATAATAATAATAACAAAAAAAAAAGAAGATAATTGTGAGTATATACATGCTGGAAAAGGCAGTGGCATATTGTATTGATGTAAGTAGAGGCTTTGCTTCATAAATCCAAAATTCTTGCTGGTGTGATTGTTATATAAAACACAAATATATATATTTTTTTTCGTGTGCGTGTGGGTGCTCTTGTTCTCTCAGTTACTTTTTTTTCTACCTGGATTAATGTTGTAATAGAAGTATTTCCATTGATCCAACCAAACTTCAGCCAGTCGGGCATTATTGTGGTTGACGATCTTGCTTGTACCACCGGGAAATGTGTATGGCGTTGATTTACGAAACACATGACCGACATGTGAGCACGTTGCAATTTCCAATGTCCCACCACACATCCATATCTGACCAACTCAATTTAGTTAGTATATTATTAGCCACTTACAATGTTTTTCAATCGATTAATTGATTAATAAAAACAGTGAAGAGAATAAAAATTGATAGCAAACGTTGGCCAATAGGCTTAGCGGCATTGTTTCCATACAGCAGCACCTATAATTGCTATTTCTTTTATGGATATATGATTTTTTTGTTTTTTTGTTTTTTTATTTTATCATCATATAACACACTTGTACAATACATTCACACACACACACACACACCCGCGCATATACATAACATAGATACACATGAATAGACATTGCTATGTTAGTCGGTTGAATGGATGAGTGGTTAAGACGATACAAATAGTTATATAAATAAAGCTTGAAAATTTGTAAATGGATATTTTCAATTTTCAACGATGCTTTTTTAGGTTATGGGGTTAATAAATTTATTTTAATCAACTAGACTGAATCAACTTAATTTTTCCCAGAAATCAATTAGTAATTTGATAAATTAGCACAGTAAAATTATTTATAATATTGGATTTAAATAATAATAAACAAATAAAAAAAATTTTAATTTCCTATTGAGTAATATCAGATACCCGTTTCACGAAAATCTATTGATTTCTCTTGACTAATTGTCACTTTTCACTCTCATTAAATAATATTTCGTGCACAAGACTGATGCAAAAAATTGCATTCACTTTTAATATTATTATTTTGTTTATTTATTAATTTTTTTACTCAATTATTTATCTGATTTTGTTAAATGCAACGGTTAGATACGCATGAATATAATTGTAAAAAAAAAAAAGAAAGAAATGAATAAAAAAAAAAAAATATAATAAATGAATGAAAATATTAGATATAAATTGTCTGAATAAATTTTTTGAAAATTCAAATGCACAACAATAGCGAACGTCATTAGCACAGATAAAAAAATTTAAAAAATACATCAATTATATGAAATTGTGCAATGGTATCAGAATCTAACCTGGGTTCATGGCATAGTAAAAGTCTCTCCACTCATCCATCCAGACCTCGGCTACTCGAGCCGCATTGTGAAGCACGATCTTGCTGACACCACCCGGAAATGTGTACGGGCTCTTATCACGGAATACATGACCCACACGTGAACACGGGCTGATTTCTAATATTCCACCGCACTGCCATACCTAAAAATTCAACTCACAATTGTGCAATGTGATTCATAAAAACGTAAAAATAATACGAAACAGACACCATCATGATTTACATAGTATCAATCTCTGTTTTTATTTCAATTTTTTCTAGTCTTAATATAAATCCTGCAATGAATAGCAGTTATCTCGCTGCTAAATATCCACTTACTGTTTAAAAAAAAGTAAATAATAATGTCTATTTATTTAATAGATGGATTAAGAATGAAAAGTTGTAAAGCAAACAATTTAATTGCAGAAATAATTGTGGTATTTACAGAATTGATTATTTGAGAAGAGTGAAAAAAAAAAAAAAAAAGAATATTAATCAATATAAAACTCACCCTGAAACTCATCTCGAGATTTTCGCCACCCCATATATCCATACCTTCATCATACGATCCAATTTCGTAAAAATATTCTTTATCAATGGAAAACAAACCACCAGCCATAGTTGGAGTTTGTAGTGCTGATGTTCTATCGCCATTGCGTCTATCCATCTCACGCTGCGCTACTCTATACCTAAATATAATATTAAAAAAAAAAAGAACATATATGTATATAATAAAATTTATCATTGTAGTTTTGTATATAAAATCAAATTATTTACCATCGAAAATTGAGTTTCCAATTAAATCCACCCCACGTCATATCACTCGCGGGAATATATTCAAAAGTATCATCACTAATAACATCTATTATTGGACACACAACTGTTTTTCTATCTTCAACAATTCGGGCCAAGAGTGGTTCAAGCCATCCCTCTGTACACTCACAATGAGCGTCTAAAAATGTTATCACTTGTCCTTTAACATGTTTAGCACCCAACAATCTTGCTCTAATTAATCCAGATCGTTTTTCCGTACGATAAACGTATGTTGGTACGGGAAGAGTTTCAACGTAATTTTCAAGATCCTTTTGTAAATGTTCTGCAGACAAAAAAGAAAACAAAAGAAATATATAAACATATTTATCAATAGCATAAAATAAATAATATCAAATGATAATATTTAATGTTTACTTTTTTTCTGTTTATTTTCATCTACTTACTTCGTTCACTTGCGTCATCGACAAGAATAATTTCTTTAAGTAAAGTCTTTGGTGATCTATTGATAACCGACCAAACTGTACGAAGTAATGTACTCCAAGCTTCATTATGAAATACAATAACAACACTCGTATTTGGTAATAATTTTGGATATTTTTTAACTTTACAACCATCCATTCGTACATCTCTCAACGAGCGATTAAGTGATATCATATCACTCGCCATTAAATTAAATTGATTAAGTTTAAATAATTCCTTTTGCTTTGCTTCATCTTCACGTTCAATATGAACTGCTGATCCCAATTCACCTGGACTCCCTTTAATTTCTCTCACAACTTTTGCCGGCCACCAAATTTGCAATTCAGATGGTAAATAATGCCGATGATCATTTTCAATCACATCACTTTTCAATTTATTAAAATGTGGTTGATTATCATCATTATTATTATTATAATTATTTATATTATTGTCGGTAACTTGTATTATTTTTTTGTCATGACAACCCCATCCAGAACCTCCAATACAATCCGAATAAAACATCAATACCATAACATCTACTAAAAACCATACCAATGAAGTTAATAGTATCACTTGGCATGTGTGAATACGAATTTTCGAACGAAACATTTTTACTGTAAATTTCTTTTTTTTGTTTCAATATCGTTGTGTTATTATTCAATACTTGGCTCATCACCCAATCGTCATTGATTAATATATATTTGTAATAATATGAAGTTTCATAGAGTGGAAGATTAGAAGAAAGAGAGCAAGAGATATATTCTCTTACTGACTATTTTCGTATTTAACCAGGTATATAATTAATTGTATGTATATATATATATATATATATATATATATATAATTTTTTTTTTTTTTTACGGTAAATATCTCTGCTTTCTCATCATGCACCGTGGTGATCAAACGGCTGTAACAATTCAAAAAAAAAAAAAAAATTAATAATAATAGTAATAATAATAAATAAATAAAATGAAAAAAAATAATAAATATAAATGTACATAATTTTTTTTTTCTTTTCAATATCAATATTGAGAAGTAATAAAAAATATATTTATGAATGAATTTTTTATTAATTTAATAATTCAATATAAATAATTATATGTGGTGTCTTATCGCGTATATATAATTGTTTTTATTTGTAATAAAATATATAATGTAAAATTTATTAAATAAGATTCATTTCATAGAGAAATATCATTTAAATTGTATGTATGTATGTATGTATGTATATATAATATATATATATGTGTGTGTGTGTATAGTTGATTTATATAAAAAAAAAATTGTGAGTTTCAAGTCCATGGGTTTATAATATAAAACTCATTCACGGTTCACGCGTTCAAACGAGTTCACCGTGACAAAGGAGTGCCAAATGAATTAATATGCACACAAAAAAAAAAAAAAAAAAGAAAAAAAAAATACGCTCTGTTAAATTTGTTGATACATAATACAAAATTCATGAGAGAGAATTTCTAAACAATTGAATTGACGTTAAATCAACTATCAATTATTATAATGTAAATAAAAATATTTAATATTAATATTATTATTATTTTCGATTGTAAATTAAATTTTTGTATATCAATGTTTCATTTCATCGATACTTTTACTATTTAAATAGAATTTGTATATGTTGATTGTATCGTTGAATATGAATTCTCAATTTTAACAATACATTTTTTTTTTTTTTTTTTTTCTCTCACAATAAAATTTTATCGTGACAACATTGCAAAACGTATTATTTTTATTTAATTCCTTTTTCTGAATGTGACGATATGCAGTTGTGCACATTATTATTCTCTCTATTTCTTTTTTTCTTTTTTTTTTCTATCTGTGTTATTCGTCAGTCACAGTGATGATCGTAAAACCGGTAAAATGTGAAACAGCCGTGGACTCTCAGTGTGTAACGCATTCCATATTGAAGTACAACCAACAAACACACACATCTACCATCGTTTTCAATATATACCAACCGACCATTGGGATTCAACTATAGTGTTTTTAAAGTTGACCGTGCGTGGCAATTGTTATAACCGTTATCTTCGTGGTACACACAACATTTACTATATGGGTATTCATGAACGAGTCACGTGTTTTCATCTAAACAATTTCTGTAATATATGAATGTTATTCGCGTAATTTATTTCAAATACGTATATTAAAAGTAGATATGAGAACACCTGTCTATTTTTTATAATCTTCTGTGCGCGACCTTAAACCTTTCTCTCATTCATCGTACTCGCAACTTGTTCGTTTCAACAAAATTATCATTGATATGTTCTCATACGTTTTTTTTTTCTTTTTTCTTTTTTTTTTTTTTTCTTCTTCTCATTTATATTTCGAAATTTAATTCTAATGTCACAGTGTTGACATCATCAAGTATTATTACAATACGTATAATAATTTATATTTAATAAATATTAAAATCTAGGACTCTGTGATTATATTTATATTACGTAGCTTTGATTTAATTATTTCTTAATATTTTTTTTTTATCATAACGATTGTTCTGCACAATCGTGAAATTTGCATTACTATAAATAAATATATGTATATATATATTTTTTGTACAGTTTTATTTATTATTATATATGTGGATTAAATAACCACCACATATAGTCTATATATCATCATGTGCAGTAGTTAAATTCGAATTTTTTTTTTTTCCCCAGATTTGTTTTTTTTTTCTTCTCCTTTTCATTCTTTCCCTTACACTAAGATTAATACAATAAAATTTTTTAATCCATTTCATTTCGTAAAAGCAATCAACATTGAAACTGGTATTAAATCATATACATTAAATCATATCATTGATTAATCAATTTATTTTCGTGTTGTAGTACTGGAATTAGTTATTTTTTATCTCACAATTTTTTTTCATTGCACTTGATATTAATACTCCAGGTCACAGTCATCAAATTATACTGAGTTTATAGACGTTATTAATTATTTAACAGAATTTTTATTTATAGATGGTTTATATATATATATATATATTTATTTTTTTATTTTATTTTTTTATTTTCATTATTTTATTTCAAATTTAATTGTTTTTTTTATTTATTTATTTATTATTATTATTATTTTTTTTGAAACGTACATGCGGTAATGATTATGGTACAAGTCCAATTGAAAGTAGACGATGAACGCGAGCGCGGTCGTCTTGAAAAAAGACAATTGTCGGAAATGGTTTCACGATTGGTTGGACAATGTGTCTAAACTTTCTTTTGGTCACTTTCACGTGCAATTTTTCACTATATCTTCAATTCACTCGATTTTTCCCACTTCTTTTTTTTTTTTTTTTTTTTTTTCTCCTCACTTTCAATTTTACGTTAAATTAAATTTTTTTTTTTATATTCATCAAAACAATTAAAAATAATATTTTTTTCGAAACAAATAAAATTATTTTATGTAACAAGATAACGCGCGATATAAATAATCTTTTTATTTTTATTAAATTGACTGAAAAATAAAAAGAAGAAGAAAAAAAGTAAAAATATCTAGTAGTTATTTTCAAAAATTGCCTGATGATAAATATTTTACACAGTAATTAATGACTTGATCAAATAAATTCTGTTACATTTTTATAATTATTTAAATATAAATTTTTAAATCTCAATTAAGATATGAAACATTAATTTAATAATGATAAATAAGCAAACAAATGTATCACGTGATTTTTTTTTTTTTTTTTTTTTTTCAATTACTCAGAATATTTGTTTGAAACATTAATAATTCTTCTGACAAATTAATTCAATTTATAACGTACAAAATATTAACGATGAAAGGTTTACCGCAAAATAAATCGCACGCCTTTTGACCACAGTTGAACAAACACTTTGTGTTATTATACAAACACCACTATATATATTAATATATAATTAATTCTATTCCTCCTACCGATTCTAATATATATCAGCCACGTTGGCACACCACGTTATTAATCATGACACGTATACCTACACGTATAAAAACCGATACATACATATGTACATCAGGCATTCTTGTATGAACCGTTATGTAGAATTGTATTGTACCTAATGACATTTACCAAATCAAATTCTCATTATCACAGGTCATATAACTTACATTTGTATATAATAATATAAAATCATCTGATACAATGTAAAAAGTATTAAACATTTATCATGAAATAAAATGTTTTTCGAATAATTTTCTTTTCACAGTTATATTATAATTAATAAAAAAGAAAAAAAAAAAGAAAAAATTCTCCAGATAACGAAAATATATGGAAAAAAAAAAAAAAAAAGTAAAAATTAGAAGAATATGAGTCAACAGGATTTGCGTGGTGGTAAAAAAAATAAGAAAAAAAAAAATAAAATAAAACCTGTATGAACAACCTTGCTCTCTCCCGCCTGGAATTTCGTCCATGTTGATTGGCCTGCCCAATTCGTGGTATCATTAACTTTTTATAACGTCGATAGAATTCACGTTTTATATACTAAACTATTTTAAATATAGTATGTACATATATATTTCATACTTTTATTATATTTGTGAATATAAAATAAATAAAATCACACGGCATGTGAATATTTAGTAGTGATTAGAGAGAATTTGGTGAACACATTGGAAATGATAAAAAAAATAATAATAATAATAAGTATGTCTTATCAGCTATCGCAAATAATATCAACCGGCACATGTAGTCTCTATGTAGATATATAAAGAATTGTATGGGTTAGAAAATAATTTTTTTTTCTTTCTTTTTTTCGTAATATTAAACTGTACAATTAATAGACTTTGATAAATGTATATGGGACTTAAATTATAAATCATTAATTGATTATTTATTACCAAATAAATTAATGTTCATTTGATAAGTGAAATATAAAATAACAATTAAATGAAAATTATGATGAATATTATATGAGTTTGTGAGAAATTTTATCAAACAAAAGCACTCACATACTTGACGATACACACATATCAAACGATTGATGATAAAAAGAAAGGCAATTACACTCAACACACCCTTTACACACACACACACACACATACACACTCAAAAACATACAATCATTCATGTATACTCGTATACACGTACACACACGTCACTTCTCTGCCCCCCTCGAATATTTGTCACGCAAATGTGATTTTTTTTTTTTTTTTCATTTTTTCGCTATCAATATTTTTTAATTTAAAAAATTTACATAACCTCAGATTTTTGCGGTATTCACTAATTTTATCTAACAACATTTAATACACACCTATTGGTTTTTATGTTGTCTTGTTTTTTTTTTTTTTTTAATTTTTCTCTTCTTTTTTTAATGCAGATGAGACTTACTGCAGGTGTAACTCACGATCATCATCGTATGAATACGTTTCACACTGTATAATCCGCGCCACAGCAATACCGAGAGACACACAGTTCAACTGACGATGGTTCGTTCAAGTTTGTGGTGGAACTTCCGCACTACGTGTGCAATCCTAGTTTTTATACATATATATATTTTTTATTTATGTAGTGGGTAAATGTAGAGAATATGATGAAAACACCTGTTTGCCGCCTGTGGCAGCACTGAAGGTGTATTTGTAAATGAATACGTGAAAAAAATTTTAAAAATTGTATATGCTTCGTTGGCTTGATCAAAATGTAAACGTGTAGGTATTTTGTAAATTATATTTTGATACGTACTTGGCTATACGTTGAGTGGAAGAATAGTACTGTTGATAAAATCGAAATAATTAATCCATTGAATGTAGAAAATTCCACGATTATTGTGAGATAGTTGTGTCTATTGGTTAATTTCTGGCCAATGTAATATGCCGCCGTCTTGTGGTGGGAATAACAGATATCCGAATTCAAATATTAGAATTTGTTTCCGTTTATTTTTCATTTGACGTTTGATGCAGGGCGAGAGGGGAGAAGCGGAAACGCATGTATCGACACGGTAAATATTTGCAAGATAAATAAAGTATAAATGAATTAAAATGTGCATGTAGGTGTGTTTAATAAATTAATAATATCAGATGTTGTATACAGTTTTTTTAAGTGATAAAAAAAAAAAAACGATTAATAAATATTTGATGTACAGAAAAAAATTATAACACGTTAATTAAAAATGAATATTCTTAATGCGTTTTGGTACGACAAAAACCATAACAGAGGCATAATTATTTGATAAACGATATAATTATCCAATAATCATTTAATGGAACTTTAATGAATGAAATTTTCATAAATAAAACATCCATACACACATAACCTCCAAAATAATAATATTTATTTACACAATGAATTAATATTCTTTTTATTACAATTCATAAAATAAATATTATAGCAAGAGTATTGAGTGTTAACATTCACACAAATAATTAATTAGCAATAATAACAACAATGTATATAATAAAATATATTGGTAAGGGAGATTCGTCTTGCGCGCAAATGTAGGCTTTCATAACAATAGCCCAAGTGAGAGGCAGTTTGTTATATTAGATTTTGCTACACACGCATAGCACAGTTATACTGTATTTTTCTATTTTTTCATTATAATTTTACTTTGTTTCTTCAACGTGGGAGAATTCTCAAGAATATGTATATATAAATGTAAATGTATACACACGGAAAATATATTTAATTGTGTGCAGAATGTAATAAACCGATGAATGGTAGGTTTGCTTCACTGATTTTCAAGGATGCGTCAAATAAAAGCATATTTTACAATAAATAAATATATATGTACACATTACTGTTATCTGTTTGTTGTTGGAGTGAGTTGTGTTTGAATGATATCAAATAATTTAGTATATTTCAGATAAAAATTACTGTGGGCAGAGATGATTGAGAGCATAACATTGACATACGGTGAATAAAAATTTTTGTTATTTATCTAGTAAAAATCTCACGTTTTTTTTCATATTTTTATACTTAATTTCCACTGATTTTATAGGAATATACGTATTGAAACAAATACATATGGATTTATTGATGTGGATACATATATGAGAATTTCACATGAGAATTCAAAAGTATCACAGGTTGAATACGTAAAATGAATTAGAGCAAATAAATCTAATGCGACAATCTAATATGTTTCTCATTATTATTGTGGATAGAATTAAACATGCGTATGATTATAATTTTTTTTTTCTTTTTTTGTTTACGATGTTCCGCCTTCATTTTGCTATTTATTATTTTTTTTTTTCCCCTATTATCGCTCTAAATAACTAGAATTACATTTTATAAAATGATTATAAAACACTTCACAATGCATTTTTTTTTTTTTTTTTCATTATAATTTAAAACAGAAAATTGAATTTTTCATGTGTTTTTATGAACGTGTTTTACATATCATCGTGTTTACAGGTTGATCCCATATTTAATTTGTCATTTATCATTAAATTTTAATTAATTTTTTTTTTGGTTTATACACTTGATAAATTTTCCTACCTAAGAATCCAGTTTATTTCTACCTCAATATATTCATTAAGAAAATTTCAAGTGATTACAAATGTTGGTCGTAACGCTGGTCATTATAATATTTATCATGAGGAAAAAAATTTTTTTTATCATCACTCATATTTTATAGAAATGAAGAAAAAATTTACAATACCAATTTTCATTTGATCTTCATATTATTTCATTAAATTCGCTCTTTTTTATTTAATTATTATTTTTTTTTTCTTTTATCATGTCGTACATTTGGAATTAGAAATAGAAATATTCAGATAAACTAACAACGATATCAGAATTTGTGTAATGACTGAAGTACACGACTCTCATTGACGATAGAGAAAGGTGTATTCGATAATTATCCACATATACGTTCTTTAGTATACTGTTATTCACACGTTTTACTCTCTTATATCCATTGTCGCTTTGTGAATAGATTTCAACCAGACGCGTCTGAGCAAACATTGAAGATTTTATCGTTATACACATACGCTTTCCATCTCTATTTATTCTCTCATGTTCTCGTTTCATAATCACTTTCATTCAAAATATGAATTAAATATTTATATATATATTTATATATTTATTTAAAGTTGAATAAATTATTGATAATAAATTGACGGTTGACATTGTATTTCGTTATTTAATGTATCAATCAATTGATCAATTTTATGATATTTCTCTATTTAAAAATCGAAGTCCAGCTTCGCGTCAATTTTTTATTGAATTGTATTGCGTAAAATAAATTGTGTTGATGGATGAAGTAGATGGATTTTTTTTTTTTGTTTATATAAAGGATAGTCATCAATCACAGACCGCAATGGTTTCATTTCATCATAGAAGATGGAGAAAAATCCATAAAAGTGATTTTTTTTAGAGTTAATGAATTTTGTCACATGCATATGTGATTATTATTTATCCCACGTTTAAAATTTTCTCATGAGATTTCATTAAATTTTCAATCGCAATTATTTATCAAAAACATTAATGGAACTTTTATTAATTTTTTTTTGTTTTTTTGTTTTTAATATTTGTATATGATTGTCAACGTTTTACTAGAAATTTTCTATCGGCTTCTTAATTTGATATTATTTTTTTGAAGATTTTTTCATAATTAATACTTTTTTTTTTTTGTTTCAATAATAAATATGTTTCTATATTGATTATATTACAATTTTTATGTTCAAATTGATAAATTCAGCATAGACTATATAAAATAGCATTCATAAAATTATAGAATAAATTTCCTAATTTATTACGATTAATTTTTTGCCATTTCATTTTGCCATTCTTTTTTCTTTTTTTTTTATTTCATTCATCCATTCATTTAACGAAAACAGTTTCAGTCTTATTTCCTATCTTTTGGTCATACATGTAAAAAATTTAGCGATTAAATTATTAATATTGCAAAGAAATATAAACAATATATAACAAACTACTCATAGAAATTTATTCGATTTTCAACTTTCTTCATTTACTACTCTATTATCTACAATTTTTTTTTCTTCACTATAATTAAAAAAAAAAAAATTCCCAAAAGATAGAAAAATGAGATTGAATAAATATATACAACAAGTTATAAATTAATCACAATAATAACATTAATATTTATACTAGCGATCATAAATAATTTTAAAAAATCACGCGCATCATTATGTTCATTTTTATTTTATTTTCTTCTTCATTTCCTTTCCAACACGACATTATAATTTAAAGAGTTCATCCGGTGAACCCGCATTTCAGCTAAAAACTTTTTTTTTTTGTTAAATATAACGTATTCATAAAATTAAATAATTTCATTATATATATATATATATAGTAATACATAAGAAATTATTTAAAAACTTTTTACTATATTTTATAATTGTAATTTCAAGTCTATTAATTATATATGCTCATTAATTTTTCTATTTATTATTTTTCGATTTATCCTCTTTATTTTTCTTCCTCATTATTTCTTTCTGTTTTTTTTTTTTTTTTTTTTTTCTTTTCTTTTCTCAGACACTTGTTGTAATTTGCTCGATGACAGTGACATCACGATAACGTCGTGGCCGTGGTTTGTATGGATTTTCATGATTGCTCAGGCCCTCGGGAACACTTTTACTTGGTCTCAATGGATTCTGATAATACCCAGATTGGCAGTAGTGTTCTACAGAGTGTGGGCAAACACGTTCTGATGCATCAAACAATTGTTTGGGTTTCAACTGTTGCTGCTGCTGCTGCTGATGTTGATGTTGATGTTGATGTTGATGTTGATGTTGATGTTGATGTTGTTGTTGATGTTGATGTTGTTGATGCTGCTGCTGATGTAGTTGTGATTGCTGTGATTGATGATGTTGCGGTGTTTGCTGTTGTAAATTCAATAAATTTTGCTGTTGTTGATGACACTGTTTGTGTTGTAAAGTTCTCATATCATGATCCACGTCCAAAGAAACGTGTACTGATTGAGACTTTGGCAATCGTGGTCGTGGTGGCGGTGGACAAGCGCATAGCGGTGGCAATTGTTGACTGACATGTGACAATTGTGAGGCACGTAGTAGAGGTGATGATGGCTGTCTTCCCCAACCAACGAGAAAGAGCAATGCTGCTCCACACAATGAACTCAATGTGCATGCATAGTAACCAACTCTTGGAACACTCGCATTCATGTAACCTAAATTAAACATAATGCAAAAAAGATAGAAAAACAAAAAAAGTATAAATAGAGAGCATATAAAGTTTAATTATTTTTAAATTATTATATTTAATAATTTAATTAATTGAAGTGTCGACGTGTTAATTATCACCTTTAATTATTTGAAATATGCAGAAAAAAATGAAAAAAATAAAAAAAACAAAACAAAACAAAACAAGACAAAATTCTCAAGTGACTTTCTCGCGCTTTCCTGTCTCGACACTCTCACCAATTTGCAATTAAATTAATTTATTATTCTTTAATAATTACATATTAAATTTTTACGATAATATATCATTTTTTTATTTGATTAAAAAAAAAAATGAAACGTTAATTGATTTAAATAATGAATTTTTAACATTAAAAAAAAAAAGAAAAAAATGATGAGAATATAATTTAAATATATAATTTTGAAATAAATGTATTTATTTTTTTTTCTGTTTATTATTATTATTATTATTATTACCAGTAAGAGGAACGCCAAATAAAATTGGCAATGCTTCAGCCGCTTGTACTAATGCCCATGATCTTGCAAAATGTCGTGTTCGCAGTCTCTCAAGTGCAAGCATTTTTAGAGAGTACAAGGCACCACCGAGGGATGCACCGTAGAGACCTGACGCCAATATCAATCCGTGATAACCCTCCACGCTGCCCAGTGCAATTTGCGCTATAGCTACAAATAAATATTAATGAATAAATTTCAATTAAAAAACATTGAATTATTTATACTTTTTTGTTTTGTTTTTGTTTTTGTTTTTGTTTTTTTTTTTTTTTTCTTGTAGATTTATTCTACATATGATGTTGTCATGTATGAGGATAAAACAAAAAAAGTTTGGGAATAATAATGAAAAAGAGTTTACAAACTTTTTTTCTGTTTGTGAAATAATAATGGATTTGAATGTTTGTATTGAAATGGAGTTTTCTCGCTTATTCACATTCAAATTTCTATTACTATTTTTTTCTCTGTTACTCTTTCCCTTTCGCACTTGTTCTCTTATTCACCGCTGTGAGCGAAATGCAAGTTGCACAATTTTGCAATTTCCCTTATCGTCATTCGGCCGGGACTTGCTCTCCCTCAACATCCACAACGAAGCGACATGCTATTATTTATTTCGCTTGCCTCGTTTTGCTCTCGTCTCTCTTTCTCTCTTCCACATCATATGTAGAAATATATATGTATATAGATCCGTATATATGCGCATATATAATCTGTGTAGTTGTCTATATACCGTTGGAGATTTGGTGAAGTGGAATTGTAGACAATTGTGAATTCTATTTTATACTTTCTCTGCATTTATATCCAGTGAATATCTCAGAGATATATTTTATTTGTTTTATTATTATTATTATTTATTTTTTTTTATTTTTACACATTTGTAAGGCAAAGATAAAAATTAACGTGAGTGTTGAAAGATTAAGAGGAAAAAAAAAAAAAATAATAATAAAAATAAAAATAGGATGAAAAAAAAAAAAAATAAAAATAAAGAAAAAAAAGTAAAGATGAAGATGAAGTAGACTTGTTGGATTTAAATTGTATATAAGTACTGTCAAGAGTTGATAGACATTGTCACAGTGTGCAGTCAAGTTTTTCAAATACTTTGAAACTTTATGATTAAATCGAATTGATGACGATATAGTGTGGAAAAATATGAGAATTACTTGACGTTGAAAATGAGTTTTTTCAAAGAATATTGAAGTTTTATGTTTTCATTTCCCCTTAACTTTGCCAAAATTAAATTGTATTGGTATTGTATGCTACGTATTTATATATAATATTTATAGTGAGGGGAGGATGGAATAAAAAAAAAAAAAAACAGAAACAAAAATAAATAAATAAATAATTTTTTGTATTATAATTATCTTGATAATTTAAAAAATTATACAAGTATTTTTAAATGGTTACACAAGTTTGAATATACTGAAAAATATAATTTTCATTTATTCTTTATTCTTATTTATTTATTTATTTATTTATTTATTTATTTATTTATTTATTTATTTATTTTTTATATTTCATTTTTCATCTCTGTTTGCATTCTTATACAATCAAGTAAATTCCATATACGAATAACGTATCCCAATGCATCATCTCTGTTGTTCCTGTATCTCACACAGGAAATTGCAAATCCTTTTTATCCAAACGAACATTTCGTGAATTGAACTCGAGAGAGATTTCGAGAAAGAGAGAAAAAGGATAAAAAGAGAGAAAGCCCGAACAACTCAAGTGTACAAAAGGCAAATCTGTTTGGGTGAAGCTCGTCGTTATAAAATTTTGTTTCTTTCTTCATTCAACACAAATCACATGGCCCATTTTATTCATTTTTATTTTTCTTTTTTTCCTTCAAATCTTATATCGTGTTTGTGAATAATGTCATATACAATTGGATTTCAAGATTCGTCACGATAAAAATAAAAAAGTCATATGGGAAATGTGTCACTGCGTTTGTCATTTACTCGTTATCTTTTTTATTATTTATATAAATATATATTTTTTTTTTTCATGGTAAAATATGAAATTATAAATATTATTGATGTTGTATGTGTAATATACTGACCAACTCCGAGTAAAGCTGCTTGGCAGAGATATTGTCTCGACACAAGACATTGAGCTGAGGGTCGGGCAGTGACAATACCCCAAGCAGCACATCCAAGTGCAGCAGCCAATCCAAGACAAGTTTGTAAAAGTACTAATGCACTTGGTTCTAATCCATCTTTGTGTCCTTGTAGTGCCTTTAAAATTATTACAATATCATAATAACATTTAAAAATACTGAAATAATTTTGAATATCTATTAAATAATTTTTAAAAGTGACAAAGTGGAATTTCATTATTTATTATATTCCCAGAAATTTATTGAATTCTCACGCTGAGATGAAATAAGATTTTTAATTACTGGGTTAATACTTGTGATATCATTTGAGTTTGGTGAGATTTATTGAAAAATGGAGGTAAACTAGAGAGATCAAATGGAACAATTCATGAACGAGAAAGTGAGTGAGTGAGTCAGTGATTCAGTTAAAATTGAATGTGGTCTATATGTAATTGGTTTAATTATATAATTTAATTTGAATAATTAATACCAAGTCGTGCATAATTTTCTTTTTATCAATCTAAATAATGTTAGCAATGTAAAAATCTCATATTGTACTTACGTTTGATTTGTTTAAATTAATTCAATTCAATAATCTAACTCAAAGACATTTAATTAATCTACATGTTTTTTCTCATAATAAATCATATGATTATAATATCAAATTAAATTAACAGAAGACAACAAATTTTTAAATAATAAATTAATTGAAATCGAAAGATATTCCAAGCGGTTAATCAATCGTGTATTTAATTAAATATAAAATTTTTCAACGTTACTTTTGATGTTTAATCTTTTATATTATTTACACGGATATAGATGTATATAAATTTGTTGATGAAAATTTTAATGAAAATGGCTTTTATGTATATATACTCACAATGTAAAAGGCAGGTGAATATAGACCAAAACCCGCCGCACCAGCAGCCAACATCAACATCCTAACAGGCCGACTACCAAGTGGACTAAGATCTACCAGTGGTTGCCGCGGTGAGTCCACATTTGTATTTTTTGCTTTTACTTTTACTCGCTGATTTTTCAAATGAACCATTGCCATGCGTTGAGGATGATATAGTGATGCACTTCTGTAGATGAGTCCAAGGAAAAAAGTCAGCGATAGTGCACCAGTGATTGACTGAAGACCTAGACGCCAGCCAAGTTTACTACAATTCATCATGGGAAAAAAAAAAAACAAATAAAATAATAATAATAATAATAATAAAGAGATAGAATCAAGTTTTTTTTTCTTTCTTTTTTCTTCTCTTGGTATCTTTTTTTTTCTTTTTAATAAAATTATTTTAACACACATGGAAAAATCAACTTTCAACATTTATTACGTAAACAAAAAAAAAGAGAACATTCATATTCAACTGCAGTAAAAAAAAAATGTAGATGAGAAAAAACAAAAAAAACAATTCATTGATAATATGGAGTGTGATATGACAAAAAAAAAATAAAATCTTTTTTTCTTTTATTCCTCTCCATTTTCGATTTCTCTTCATTTTTTTGTTTTTTTTTTTTTTTCCCTTCAAATTTTTTTATTTTCTCCACTTTTTTCTCTTGACATCGTTCACATTAAAAATGGTGTGGGCGTTTTCTGGAAACGCCTGAAAACTCAAGCCGGAACATTAAAGTTCATGTGAATACACAGATAAAATATCTATATATTGCATTACACCCTCTCTCACAAACACACACACACACACACACACACACACTTATGGACAGTCACAGACTTTGATTGTGTATGCACGTAAATGGTTGTACGAGGATAAATTCTCTCTATTTATATTTACATTCACAGCTACACCTACACTTGCAATGAAAACGTGCGAATATAACATTGACGACTTCACACTTATTAACGTGTCTGACCACAAATTATTTTTTTCTACTGATATTCGTACACTCACTGTGTATCCTATCATCTCAGAATTTACAACGGGTGGAAATTCAGTGTCCAAATTACAAGGTGACAGAAGAAATACTGAGGTGAGAGAAAAAAAAGGACGAAAAAAAAAAAAATAATAATAATAATAATAAAAAAAGAAACTAACGATGAAAAACATATTCCAACTTTACTCTCAGGAATACAGAGCACTCATTTGCCCTGTTTTGAATACAAACTGTCTACATTTACTTATCTACAATAATCCGTTGGGAGAAAATTTCGTGTATTTTTTCTTTTTTTTTGTCTTATTATTTAAAAAAATTATACATTACACGATTTGTAGAAAGAAAAAGAAAAATAATAAAAGTGTTATATTTATATCTTGAAGGGGTTTTTTTTTTTTTTTTCCTTTTTTTCTTTTTAATTTAAAATTGAATTAATTCCTAGTGAAACAGATCAAATGTAATTGTGATGAATGTTAGATAGTGAGATATTTAAATTTATAAGAGACGATACGTTAAATTGATTGTAAATAATTCAACGGTGATTGACAGTGCAATTTAACATGCATGAACGAAGCCAAGACAATTCTTTATATATTTTAATTAAACATTCCTATTGTGTATATAATTGAAGGAGAGAAGCATTTGAGGAAAGTTGAGGCTTATATACAAGGTCGTTGTTGACAGACAAAATGAGAAAGTGGATGAGGTAGTTCAATATATATACGTGTACATTACAAAGCAGACTTTAAAGTGATAAGCAGTAATTCACCCGAGGGCTTCCTTGTAGAAAACGCTGAAGAGAGCTATTCCCACACCGGTGCCAGCTTGCATGACCATTTCAACAAACTCTCGCCGTTTCTTAAAGTAATGGCCCAGTACCAAGCCCGCACTTTCCCTCACTAGTCCCGCTCCTGCTCCCAACACCAAACCGTAGCTGTTGCATTAAAAACAAGAAGAAAAAATTTTTAAAAATACAAAAAATGAATGAGAAAAAGTTGAGTTAATAATCATGAATTTACCATTTGTTTGTGTACAAAACAAAAAAAATATTAAATCAAATTATCATTATTATTATATTAGTATAATATTTTTTTTGTATACTAAGATAAAAGTAGAAAAGGTAAAAATGAGTAAAACATAATATAATATAATATAATATAATTAATAATAATAATATAATATAATTTTATTTGTTTGTTTGTTTTTTTTTTTTTTCTAAAAATTTAATTTTATTAAAATACGAGTATTTTGTTTTTAAATTAGAATCCTGGTTCTTTTTTTTTTTTTTTTTTTTTTTTTTGTATCATATGTATGATAGATATGATTCCGGAAATTTAATGAGGTATTTCAAGTGTTTGTAGAGCTTGAAAAGCTTGTGATTTCATGGTGGTGAGCAGTGTGCTTGGATTCAAGCGGCTTGTTGGATTAGTTACGTTGTGTTATATAACTGGCAGAAAATTCTCAAAATATTATGGCCATTCGTGCACAATAATTTTGTTGCTGATTATTATAAAATTTATTTTCAACCAGCTGTTACATATTCCACGTCAGTTTACTCTCATTTTTTTCTCCTTCTTCTTCTTCTTCTTATTCGTTTTTTTTTTTTTTTTTCCTATAATTTTTCATCTTTTTATTTTAATATTCTGTTTGAATAACTTGTCTGTGAATATTCACAAAATAAATTTAACTCTGTTATATTCACATATATATAAATTCTTTTTATTCCTTTATTTGAAACGGATTCATTGTGAATTTTCATAACAAATTTATTCCCGTGAATGATGACGAAAAAAAAAAAAAATTTTTATTTCAATTATTTATTTTTCATTTGAATATAAATCAAATTATTATTTTTACAGTATTTTTTTTTTTTTCCACGTATAGACAATTATTCTGCTGATATATATGAAAAAAAAAAAGAAGAAAGAAGGAAAAAGAAAAAAAAATTGTTTTTAAATAGAATTGTGATAATATCAACATCGACACTTGATGAGTTAATCAGACAATTTTCATTAATAATCTCAAGTTGTGCCAGTCTCATTGTTATTATAAAGACTTCTTGGATGTATATATAATATATATAATATATAATATATACATATACCTGAGTACAACTTGATGCATTTGTAGAGCAAAAGAGGTGAAGAGTGATGCGAGAGCAAGAACAAAGCCACCAATGACAGCGGTGAGTCTTGTGCTACCACGACGACATGCACCAACAACAAGCGGTGCTGAACCACGTGATACAGCTGCACTTAATGCACCAATCCACGCTATAATCATCAAGATAATAATACATGATAATATTTGATTATATAATTAATATTGAATCAATATTTATTATTCGAAATAATTATTTATATTAAATTTTTTTTTTCTTTTTTTCTTTTGTATAATGTAAATATTGATTAAATCATATGTATCATCGTAAATTCATACAGGATATCATCTTCCATGTAAAAAAATCTACTTGATGCATTCATGCAAACCTCATTGAATTAACGATTCATTTACGAATTATCGGCTTCCGAATTAAATCGTTATGTGACGATGAGTGCAGACACTTTTACGAATACATTTATTTATTCATCTGCTCTTTTGTGTCGTTTATGTTTTTTTTTTTTGTCTTCTTTTTCTGGTTTTGTCGTTAAAAATATTTTTTTATTTTCCATAATAATGAAGCGCTTTTCATTCTATTCAAATCGTTAGTTTAATGAGGAGATTACAGTTGAATGATCATAACAGATTATTTTTTTATGTCAATAATATAAAATTCAATTTCAATTGAAATACTGATTGATCTGGATTAAAAATATTTCCCCATGTTCAATTTCATAATAATTCATTTAATTGAATTATAACAAAAAAAAAAAAAAAAACTGATAATGCCGAAAATAACAAGAGAAAAAAAAAATTGTAAAATGTAAATTCACAAAGTTTTTGATTACTCCCATGACAAGCCACAAATTATCGAATTTTATTTTTATTTTTCATGTGTTGCCACGACAAGCGACTATTGCAAACTAAATAGCGAGTGACCCACAAAAAAAAAATGTAAACTTGCCGCATCAACAAACATGACCCATCGTTAACCACAATAATTTTACATTTTTCTATTAAAAAAAAAAAACATTCGAAAAAAAAGATAAATCCAGAAAAAAAAATGATGATGATTATTATTATTATTATTGAAGAAAGAAAAAAAATATATATATATGTTTGAATTAATCGAAGGATATACAAATAAATAAATAAATGAATAAATAATTTTTTAATGAAATTTTAATGTCGAATGATTGAGATGCAATTGGAAATATGCAAAGTATTTGGATTATTAATTATAATAAATTAATCGAGAATCCACGTGTTTTTGCATGTATTAAATGAACAAATTATGGAAACAAATTCGAGCCTGTGGATAAAACAGCAACATGAACACTGACAGAAAATACACGATCAATAAATAAATTAAACTGAATTAATGCATTGAAAATGAATATGCATAGTACAATCATGTTTTTCGTTTTGAAGAGAGAGTATAGAGTATAGAGTACAGAGAAAACATATTTATATACATATATATCAACGAGTGTGAGAGGGAGAGTAAGAGAATGGGTAAAAGTTCAGTTACACCAATACCCAAACATTTTCAACAGGTAGAAGGAGGAAAAGGTTTTTAACAGAGAGAAGGATCAAGGCCAGAATGTTTTGAAAGTGCGATCGATGCCTGTTCATTGGACGGGGATAGATTGGAGAGTGGTGGGGTATAGAGGCTGAGAGGCTGAGAGGATAATGTTCACTGGGAATAAATCTGCTCGAATGCTGTAATGCCAAAAGAGAGGAAAAAAAAAAAATAAAAAATAAAAAATCACATCTTTACTTTAGTTATCATTTTTTTTTTTTTTTTGTTCCAACGCAATTGTACGTGTCATTTTAATTCATCTAATCTATTAAAGTCGTTTTTAATTCTTCTTCTTTTTTTTTTTTTTTTTTTTTTTTTCATTGGATAAATTTATAAAGTAATCGTGACATCTTAGTGCCGTTAGATGTATCATCTAAATGTCAAGTTTTTTATTCCACCGCGTCTGACACAATACCGACACTATCTACTGCAATATTTAAACATCTGTAATTGGGCACTCACTTCACAAAATCAATTGAGAACATTGTAAATTTTTCATTTTTTATCTCAATCGAGAGAAGAAGAGAAAAATACACTCACCACTAACTCGTGTATTAACAAAATAAATTATTAAATAATTTATCGATAAATAATTTTAAAAAAAAAAAAAACATTTATCAATGAAAAATAATTTTGTTTTTTTTTTTTTCAATAATAAATAATTATTTATATTCTATTTTACAAGAATATAATTAAAATTGTGCATTATACAAATTACTGTAATAATCAATGCAATATGTATTTTAATTAATCAATATCAATCAATAAAATTATTAATAATGTTATATATAATATTTCAATCGTGTGAACTTTATGGAAAAATTCTTCAACGTATAAATTTATTTATAGAATAATATTGCTCGTGACGAAACGTCATTGATAATTTATGTTACGTTATTGCGTACGCAAGACATCCTGTTACTAAGCCATTGATAAAGACACACTTTATATATATAGGGTAGCCCTTGAAACTTGTACCTTTTATACTGTAAAAGTGATGTTGACGTAATGTGTATGTGATGACAGTAATACTAACACCAAGTTAACCGAGTGTCTCATACTAAAACGCGTAGAGATACAAATTTCGCAACAGGTCAGGATGCAAATTTTCTCACACTCAGCCACGTACGTTTTCACTTCCATTAACTAGTTACACTCTTGATTACACCCACATACGTGTTGTTAAATAATAAATTAATTTCACTGTGGTAATTGAGAAAAAAGAAAAAAAAAATATATACCCACTAGTCAATTATTAATCATTTTATTTTATTTTTATTTTATTTTTTTATCCTCTTTATTTTCTTCTTTTAAATCAAAAAATCATTGAATAAAAAAATATAAAATACGATAGATGATTTTCACCGTGTTATTTCAAGACAAATCAAAATTCACATAAACATCATAATTCTATTTATTTATTTTTTATTTTTTTGTTTGTTTTTTTTTGTTTTTTTTCAATATTTCACACTTTTTCATCTTTGATATTCTTGTCTTGCAATGAACATCCCCTTAAAGGCATCTAAAAACGTGCACAATACCCAGATATACGTACACATATATATTTTAGTAAAGTGCTAGGTCACACGATCATATATCACTGCTCCATAGATCCTCCAAAAGCTTTGACCTCGCTTACTTTCGCTCTATCTCTCTCTCTCTTTTCTGTTGAATTATCGTTTCCGTGTGCACCTTCTGACTGCTACTGTTCATTAACTATTACTATATACGTATATATATATGATTATATATTGTACGATAAACTCATATAAAATGGCTTGGATTTTCTTTTCTCATTTTCCATTGAACACAAAATCTCTAAATGAAACGAAAAAAAAAAAAAAAAAAAAAAAAAAACACAAACGAAAGTAAATTTATTTACATTTTGTTCGCAATTGTAACAATTTAATTATTAATTCTTAATATTTCACAATATTTAATAATAATAATAATAATAATAAAATATTTTCTATAATTTTTAATTTATCTCAAAGCAATTGCTCAGGTTATAACTAATTGGCAAATGTTACAAGAGTAAATGTTACTGTATTTCAGTATGAGACAAATCGAACCGGAAACATAATTATTTGCAATTAAAACCAGAACCCTCTGTCCTCTCACTTTTTATCTCTCTCTCTCTTTCTCTCTCTATTTTACTGAACCTCATATTGCCAGAACATACGTATGAAATAGCAGTAGAAATCCATTGGGAGTCGTGAATTTCCGGGGATTCATTTCTGCATTAGTATACGACACTAACTCATCTCCAGCGACATTTTGAACATCAAACATGTACATGTCTATATATATATATATGTGGAAATTGTACTCTTTTTTTTTTTTTTTTTTTTTTTTTAATGGTTATAGCCACTGGCAAAAATTAGAGAGCAATGATATGACAGTGGTGATTGTGGTGGTGTAAAAAAATTATTATTGTCGTGTTGAATTCAAAATGCATGTAGACGTCAGCCTTGCGGGCATCACGATGTAGTTTTAGATTTCATATATATATATATATTTTTTTTTTACACTTTACACTAGATCATTAAAATTGTTTGTGTCAGATTATTTATTCATATTCTATATTATTTTATTATTATTATTATTATTATTATTTTTTTTTTTTATTAATATAATAAATTGTATTTGAGTGTGAGGTTAATTGGTGTATTATTTGAAAACGAATTCCCGTGACTATAATGCAAAATTTTGTATCTTGTCTCTGGAGAAGAAATTGCGGGGATGACGGGATGGAATTGAGGGTGGGGAAATTTGGATGTGGAATATTAACGAGCGGTGTGCTATTATCTTCAAGTATTAAATTTACTTGCGTTGAAGGTCCTACGGTCACTAGAGACGACAGAGCAAACCAGCTTGTTGCTATCCCCTATATAGTTTTAGTATTCTCAAAGGATATTCTGTCGTCAAATAGATTGTTTGTATATATATATACTCACTCTCGTTCTCTCTCACTCTCTTACACATATATATATATATATCTATATATATACTCGGACATATATGGATATGTATATTTTTTTTCGTGTGTTTGTTAGTTTGTTTATGTAAAAATTTGAGGGGATAATAAAAGTGTAAAAAGTTGAATTAATATTATTTATTTATAGATTTATGAAGAAGTTTAATATTATTGCTGATAATTAATTTTTTATCATGTAATGGATAGAAATATAGAATGATTTTATTTCGAAAATACATTAGATTTAATCTTTTATTATTTTTATATCGAATGAAAACATTGAAAAGCTAAAAACAATATTGCGGAAATTTTTTTCACAATAAAAAAAAAGAAAAAAAAAAAACAATTGTCTATTGTGAAAAAGTTCATTTGTTCATGTTCAAGACGATAAAATTCTGGATTGTGTGTATTATATGTACGTGTATTTGTGAGTTTGTATACGCGTGTGTTTGTGTGAAAAGAAGAAATTGGTAGGTAAGAGTGTGAGAAAAAAGTGCATTGTGATTTATTTTTTCAAGTGTTCGTCTGACTGTGAAGGAAATACTTGAGAAAACGACGAAAAAGTTTATTGACATTGCGTGTGTACGGCAAATGTTACATTTAGAGACGTGACTCTTTATCATGATGATGATGATGATGACCATCACCATCATCATCAACATTTATTAATATAATTCATATTCATTTTATTTTTTTTATATTACAAATCATCATTTGTTTAATCAACAAACAAACAAAGAAACAAACATAATAATAGAATAAAATAAAATCTAACTTTATTATTATAATAATTTTAAATAAATTTGCTTATATATTTTAATCTGTTTACAGTAAAATTATGAGGATGATTAGTGATGACATGAGACATGTATACACATTGAGGCAACGATCCGTGCTCAAAACTCAACTATTTTCATACCGCAGTTGCGCAGTTATAATATTTCAGTTGAGCCCGACGCCAATGAATAGATATAACGTATACTAGAAGAGAACATGTACAGATGGTATGAGTAAAGTATATATAAGCTGCTTATATTTACATCAACATCAGCTATGTCGATGCTTTTATCGGAAACTTTTTGGCTTTTATCGAAAATAATATTTCACGGTCTATTTTCCATCACTTTTTTTTATTTTTTTTCATTTTTTTTCAATGAAATAAATTTCCATAAAAGATACAAAATAAATATACAAATATGAGAATTAAAAAAAAAAAAGAAACATTCAATTTTTCCTATTCAAATTGAATAATTTATCATTATATTTTGATAGAATTTGTTTTTTTTTTTTTCTCTCTACTTACCTATATCCATCAAATGTATATCACCTAAATGACGAATGGCTTGAAGATGTAATGGACCAAATGCAAGTTGCATGCCAGTAGTGAGCAACAGAGCGAGAAATCCAGCAGCACACACCAACCATCCCCAACCACCCTCAGGATAAAAATGTGTTCGAATTCCTGCAACATCTATACCTAAATTAATGAAATAAACAAAAAAAATGGAATGAATAAATGAATAAATAAATATATAAATAAATAAATATAGATATATTTCAAGAATGAAACTGGAAAATTTGTCACTATTGAAAAAAAAAAAAAAAAAAAAAAACCTCTTTTAATAATTGAATTTCCAAACATTCAATAGACATTGAAATGTAAAATATTTAAATTTCCAGTTGCTCATATATTGTCACGTTGGTGTGTGAAATGATTAATATATACGTACACATTAATATATATGTATTATTGAATATTAGTAAAAGATGGGTTTGTCTCGTAGAAGTTTGGTGATTAATTAATATTCTATTCGTGTCATAGCACTCAATGAAAACTTTGATAATAAATTTATCGATGTGAAAACTATGAAAAAATTTAATAGAGATATTTATCGATTTTCCTATTACTTTCTAAAACAATCCATTCTATTGATAACACGTAACTAAAGAGAATATGAAAGAATAATAAAAAACAGTTTGTAAAAATCAGTTTATAGGAAGAAAAAAAAAATAATAATAATAAAATAAACAAATTATAATATAAAATAAAATTGTATGTTTTGTATTTTCCACCTGTTCGACGTAGAGCAGGTACACATCGATGTAATGTATGTAGATCGCCGAGAATCCAATTTGTGTTATCACCCAAACTCTCATCCAGATCCAAACACCTAACACGAGGATCTGCAAAAGGAAAAAAAAAAAAAAGAAAAAAATATCAATGAATATATAAATGTTTTATTATTGTTATTGTTATTGTTATTTTGTTTTTTTTTTTTTAGACAATTTTTAATCGATACTTTTTACCATAAAAATATATTTTATAAGTGAATAATAAAAAGAAAAATTATTAATATTAATATAATAATAAATTATAATTATTGAGACGTATTATGATAATTAGTCATGTGATAAATCTGATTTATATACATAGATACAGTTTTATTAGCATGTGAGTAAATAATTTATATTTCAAAGTAGACGAGATCACTAGAGAATTTATTTATTATTTTTTTTTTTTTCGTTTTGGGAGTGTATCTCATCAGTGGATGCGACCTACTTTATATATATAATTTTTTATTTTTTTTTCTCATATGCATTATTTATACTCACCATGATAGATATGATGAAATATAAAATTTATAAATAAATAAAAATACATAAAATAAACAGAAAAAAAAAATTTTTTTTTTTTTATACCAATACATTATTTATTTTCTATTGAAATCATCAAAATTTTATATTTCATTTCATATTAATAAGTTAAACTTGAGAAATATTTTGGAATTGAGTATAAAATGGTTTTAAAACTCTTGAAATTTCTTTTATTTTCATCTTTCTTTCCTTTTCATTTTTTTTTTTTTCTTCTGACTCTCATGTCAATTTTTTCTTTTTTCAATCTACCAATGGATATCTCTCTTTCTTATTCTATTCTCTTTATTTCTCTTTTTTTCCCCTCCACTGTTCTATATCATTCTCGTTCTCTCTCTCAATCACATACATATATAAAGAGTGATGTGTATGTATACCTTTGTACCCGTTTGGAGCTGTTCGTGCGTGATGTAAAACTATTTCCATTCTTTTTTCCTCAAGCAATACCCATTTCCCCTTTGCCGCCAGCACACACGATAACCTTCAATATTCTTTTATTATTATTTTTCTTTTTTTTTTTTTCATCCACATTTTCACATCACACTTTCATCATATCGACATTTTTACGTGACAGTCTTTTATCCACATATTGATATACATATAATTTTTTTTTTTTTTTTCTTCTCATCACTCAATATAAAATTTCAAATAGAAAAAATAAAAAAATAAAATAAAAGATAAAAAAGGAAAAAGTATATTATTCAAAATATTATAAATTTTTTTAATATTAAATATAAATTAAATATTATTTTATAATATTTATAATATCATTATTCAAAAAATATATATATATAAATATATGAGATATAATTTATTTGTTTTTATCTGTTTTCAATTATTTATAATATATTTAATATGAAATATTGCGCCAGCTGTTTTTTTTTATTTTTTATTTCTTATTTATTTTACTCTCTGATGTATTATATATATATAAAAAAGAAAAAAAAAAGTCTTATTTACGTAGTGACAGATATAAAAAAAAAAAAAAAAAAAATATGGAAAAGTTAGAGATAAAACCACAAAAATTCTGGCAATATATACTCGTGCAGTTTTTATAAAAGCATGGGCACAATGTGCACAAAGTACACACAGGTTAGCTCGAATGAGGGTTGAAATACAAAAGTGGAATTATAAGATGACAATATATATATATATATATATTTAACTTTTCTACAAAACTGTTCCTGCTATATTTCCTCATTATGCTTGGAAACGCCGAAGAATCCACTTAAAAAACAACACTCTCATCAACATATTTATTATTATTATTATTATTTTATTCCAATTCATTCATGTTTTGCTGCAATTTTTTTGAAATTCAAGTAAATTAATATTTATACAAATAAGAAATCTACTCAGTGTCATTTTTTTTTCTGTTTGCCTGTGTTTGTGAGCTTTTTTTTTTTTTTGCTTTTTTCGTTTTATATTATAAAAATATTGAATTACGTTAATGAAAATACAAAAATTACATTACCAGAAAATGAAAAAATGTAAATAAATTTTATTCTGTATAAATGTCTAATTTTTTTTTTTTTTGATATTATAACAATTGAATTGAAATAAAAATAATAATTTTGAATATAACTTGTTGTTTTATGATGATTTCAGTTGTGAATTTTAATAGAAAATTGGAATTTCAATTTTACATCAATTGAAATATATTTACATATTTAGATATAGATAGAATATAAAATTACATGATAACATAAATTAAATTTGACATGTATGATTCAAGAGTAATTTTCATATTTACATTTTTATTTAATTTAATTTAATATTAAATATTATTTATACATCTATTTATTTATATTAATATTCAATATTGATAAAGTTCAATTAATGCATTCAATCACTTGCATCTATATCATTTTAGATTAAAATTCTATTCTTCAAAAAATACCAAATGAGAATATATCAAAGATTGAAAGAATGGAAATCATCCTGAGTTAATGAGAAATCAGAGAGAGAAAGAGACATTACATAAAAAATGAAATGCCGAGTAATGAATATGCACATTTTTATCCTTTTGTTATCTCTCCCACCTACCTATTTTTTTTTTTTTTTTTTTTTTTTTTTGTCTACTTAAATCTTATGTTTCTACACTTCATCACGTTGTTATATATACTAATATCATTTATTTTAATCAATCCCCATTCCTATTTAATTATACCACAGTACAATTTAATTTAATAATATTTTTCATTAAATTATAAATTTTCCATTTATTTTTTGCTTTTAACTATAATTCTGTTTAATAATATTAAATGATATGACATTTGTTGTTATACATAATATAAATTGTGAGTAAAATTTTCCATAAATGTGCAAAGCCACAACGAGAAAGTTCCCAAGTGTAAATAGGTAATTCACATAATGTATGGTGGGTAAACCGCGATTAAATATCTAAATTCAGTTTGAGATTTACTTTGCAGTTATGTTTAAACAGTATCGATATAATTTATGAATATTTCAAATGGATCAATAGAAAGCATTTGTATCTACATTTATCAGATTTATATTAATGGAAAAGAAATAAAATAAAATAAAGAGAAAGGGAAGTAAAGATGAATTTAACTCACCACCGTGATAAGAATTTCCACGATGAGGTGTATACGTGCCATTTTGAATTGGCTCCATACAGTGACTCGGTGTATAATAATGCACTGGTGTTTGTGGAACGCAATGATTTGGTGTGCCAATTTGGAATGAATGACAATACATACAACGTCTAGGTGTTTCTGGTACCTTGAACAAAAAAAAAATATATCAAAACATTCATTGAATTCATCATTCATTATAAAAATATAATTATTCAATGAATTAATTCAATATTTAAATTGATTGAAAATTGAAATTTTTCATCTCATGTAAAATACAATTAATTCAATATAGCAGTGAAAAAAATTTATCACTAATGGTGTATTAAATAGTTATAAAAATTCAATTAGTATTAAATTACTTGGGAATGTTGTGAGCGTAGTGAACGAATTGATCCAGCGGGATGCAATGATGGTACACTACCGGTAAAACTCATTGTTGAATTTCTACATCCACCACCGGGTGTTGACCAACCTCCACGTATACCTGATGGAGGACCACCCCATCCAATATTTGTACCGCCACACTCGTCCACCAACATATTTTTTTCTTTTTTCTCCACCTTATTATTATTATTATTATTATTTGTTTAATTTATTATTATTATTTTTCCAATTATTTGAATAAAAAACATTGTGATATTTCACGTGGCTATCGATAATTATATCATCACTCTCATTACTTTTTTTTTTCCTTTCTTCCTTTCTTTTTTTTTTTTTTTTTTTTTTTTTCCTCCCCACAATTCTCACTCAAGTGATTCAACTAATCGAATATAATGGAAGTCTTTAAATACCGTTGCAGCCTTCGAATTTTTATCATGGCCACAATCATTTTCCAATAATAGCTAATTTATAATTTACACTTGAGTCATCACTTTTTAATTTTTTTTTTGTTTAATTATTATTATTATTATCACTGTCTGCGTATTTACGCATGATTGAATTTTTTCTCTTCACTTTTATTTTATTTTATTTTATTTTATTTATTCATTTATTATTATTACTTTTTATTTTTATTTTTAATCTAAATATTATATCGGTGTTGAATACTTTTTTTTATCTCCTCGTATCATCAAATTTTCACCTGTAACATGACAAAAAAAAAATTATATCCAATATTGATTGTTTATTTCACTGTATATAATATATTATTACAATAAAATAACAATGCATTAATAGATAAGTATATGCAAAATAAATTTATATTATTAAATTGTAAAGTCACATATTTATTTCAGGTAAATTTTATTCTTCTTTTGCATTGTTTTTCCTTTTTTTTATTTTTTTTTTGGTTTATTTGAATTGTTATTATTATTTCTTTCTTACTAGCTAAAACAGACACGACTCCCGTATATCATAACAAATTGCATTGTATGTCACTAAATCCCCCTTTTTTCTCTCCACTCTCCACCAACCCCTTCCCGTGTTCCTTGCACCCTGTATTATTTACTGACATAACCAGTCAGCTTAAACACTCGTTTCATTGCAAAAGCTTTTTTGGACAGTATTTCACCCAAACTCTACCATCGAAATATGTTTTAATATGTATGAAGGGACAAAAGCAAAACTGAGCAACGAAATCAGGAAACAAGCGTGTGCACTGCTATTCAAGAAATACGACAAGATTTATCGTTGCAGTGTGTTTTATGATTTTATAAAGTTTTTTTCTATTTTTTTTTTTATTTTTTTTATTTATTTTTTATTTTTTATTTTTTTTTGTGAATGTACAATACACGATTTTCTTTTTATTTTATTATTATTATTATTTTTTTTTTCTCATTTCATAACTATTTATGCCAAATTTACGTTCATGCAGACGTACTTCATGGATTTTATTATTATTATTATTATTATTATTATTATTATTATTATTATTATTATTATATGTACAACAATAAAGTTTTTTTTCCAATTAAATTGAATTTACGATTTTGTTTACCAATTATTGAATTATTATATTATATATTTCATGTTTTTTTTTTTCAATATGTAATGTGCATTTATAATCTATATATATATATGTATATTTAATAGAATAAAATGTAACTCGTTAAAATTAATGACGTATACAAGAAAAAAAAAAAAAAAAAGGAAAAATAATGAAATAAAATAAATGGATAAAAATAAAAAAGATAGACATACATTGAACGACTATTTCTATAAATTGGAAAATAATAAATTGAATAATGGGGAAAAAAAAAAAACAATGGATAAAGAGGCTACATAGAGAGAAGGAGAGAAATAAAAAAAAATGTCTTTCGTTTTTTTTTTTCTTCACTTCAGTAATGTATAATAATTTTTAGCCTCCTAATATCGTTTACCATCTCTGTCCTCCTCTTTATATTTTTATATTTTTTATTTTTTTTCTCTTTGTTTCCACGTTTTACTTGGTCTTGCGGTCGCTTTTCCAATTAGAGCTTTTACTCTTGTCTCCCTTTTCTGCTTCTCCTTCCACTTCCTCTTCTTCATTTTTTGATTTTTTTTTTCTTTCTTTCTTTGTTATTCACACGCTTCCTTGACTCTGTACCTTCTTTAAATATACGTATAGATGCCATTACTTTCTTCACATTTCTCTTTTTAGTTTTTTTTTTTTTTCTTTTTTTTTGTCCCTTCATTGTGCACACACACACACAAATACAGAAAGAGACAACGTCTTCCTTTTATTTTTTACTCTAACATGTCTTATCAAAAATACGAGAAAAAAAAAAATATGTTGCTCTATACTGTGACAAAACTACGAAAAGAAAAGAAAGAAATCCAATATCAGAATTTTTTTCAGGGTCGATGTGGATTTTTCTCTTTTTATTTTTTGTGTTTCTTCTTTTTCTCCTTTTTCTTTTTGAGTATATAGTTTTAAGATTTACATGAAGAAGTTTATTGTAGAAAACGAAACGTTAGATGTGGATATATTTTGTGCCAAATTATATATATAGATAAGGATATGGGTGTATATGTATGTGTACGTACTGCTGTTGAAATACGTGGATGAAAAGATTTAGAGAAATGAGTGCAAAGTACGAATGAGAAGGAGTATAATCCAGACAGATTGAATTCTACCATCAGAATTGAGACGGTATTCAACGAACTCATGATTTTTGATCGTGAATTCAAGTCTTTCTCTCATTTTCACACAACTTTCAACATCTGTATGCCTATGTAAAAGTACATATATATATTTTTTAATATTAGAAATATGAAAAAGACAAAAATTTCATGGTGTAAAACGACAAAACGACGTCCCATCATCGTTAAACTTTATCACACTCTTTGATTTTTTATCTTTTTTATGTTCATTTTGTTTTTTTTTTTTTTTTAATAATTTTTTTATTATTCATTTGTGTATATCAATTTATCCCGTAACTATTTGGAGTTTTACAATCGATCAATTTTTTTTGTTTATTTATTTATGATTTTTTTTTTTTTTTTTCCAAGCGCATTTTATTTCTGTGTTTCACTGTCTGCGATCACACCCAAACATTCACATGTGGGAAAAAAAAAGAATATGATAAAAAAAGTAAGGTGAAAAATAAATTTTTTTTATTCAATATAAAATCGTTTTATTTTTTTGTTTCTTTTTTTTTATCAATATAAATAATAAAGGGGCGAAAAAAAAAAAAAAACAAAAAACAAAAAAAAATGAAAATTCAATAAAATTTAATGATAAAAATAGAAAATATAATAAATATATAATATTGACAGAAATTTTTTTTTTTGTCACTCATAGTTAATATATTTCCATACAATTTTTCTCGCTCTCGCTGTTTCTCCTTTTTTTTTTCCACATGCAAACGTTGCGAATGTGCTTTCATAAGTTATTCGAGCTTTTTCTTCTTCTTCTTCTTCTTTGACTTCACCCTCTCGCGTCTCCTTTTTTTTTTTTTTTTTTTCTTCTTTCACTTGAATTTCTTACTTGCATTGACAACTTGGGAAAAATATCACAGTATGAAAAACTTTTCGTTCTTATTTATTTTTCCTTTTATTTTCTCTTTTTATTTCTTTTTATTTTTTATTTTTTATTTTTTATTGCTCAGGGTGTATCCACCAATACAAACTCTGACAGATGGAGAGAATCATATAAAGAATAAAAAAAGAATGATAAGTGTAAGAAAAAATAACCACATATTCAGTCAAACTTTGGGTTGTGGAATAAAATTACCAAATATTTACGTTTATTGATGATGAATAAAGACAAATTTGAGGGAAAAAAAATTTTTTTCTTTGAAATCAAAAAATCAGGGTTGAAAGGGTTAAACAGCAAAAGTGAAGTGAGAAAAAAAAAAAGAAAAATATATATAAAATTAATTTCTATTATTTACTTAAATATTCATATGTTTATAGATAATTCTACACATTCGAGTATATTTTATTGGGCAATTGGTAATATTTAAGACTATAAATATCAGTAAGTAGTCGTACAAAGGACATATAAAGGAAATATATATATATGTATATATAAATATGATACTGGCAAAAGCGTTAAATGAAGGTGTATTATTGATTTCATCTCACTCAACTCTCCCTACCCTCGTTTCCCATCATTCCTTCTCCAATATATATATACCTTCGACCCACTCTCGTCATCTCTCGCACTCCATTCTCTTGCTCTCTGTGTTTGCGCTCCCTCACTATTGCTCAGAGCTGCTGAGCGCGGCCCCGGAATACCCGGGACACACTCATTGCTTTTGCCTGCTTCTATTGCTACTACTGCTCTCATGTTCTAAATTCATGTGTACATATTGTATATATTTTGTTTTTGTATTTTGAAAATATAATGTGTAATTTAATTTGTGAATAAAGCAAATTATATTTATGTAATTATTCGTTTGAATATTAATTAAGTACAACTCTAACAAACGGAAATACTTGTAATATCAAATTATTACACACCCAATATCATCGTTTTAATTATCAAAGTTTTGTGATTACACAATTCCTTTTTGTTTTTTTTTAATGTATATTAATCATTCGGGAGAAAAAACTTTTTTATTTAATGGGTTAATATTATTACTATGATTTATTATTTATTAATTTTTTTTTTTTACTTTATTTATTAAAATTATTCTAGAACATTGACCAAAATCTTCTTAATTATCTATTTATTTTTTTACGTTACATTAAATTTTTTTTTTTTTTTTTTTCAAATGTTTTTTTGTTTTTCTTTTTTATTTAATTAAAATGTCAAATATTAAATGTTAGTTGTGATAAAAAATTATAAAATATTTGATAGAATGTTCATGTGATGGAAACTGAAAAAGAAAAAAAAAATAATGTAGAGAAGGAAGAAAATCATAATAAATGATTCGAAAAAAATTTGAAATGGAGAATTTATTGAATATTGAAATCTGATACATCATGGAGTATATCCGGAAATTGTTGATGTATGAGAGTTGAATTTATGTATATATATATATATATAATCGATATTATTTGTAATACTGTTGCATTATTATCAAATATGGTGAATACTAAAAATAATAAAAAATATTAAATGTGTCATTTGAATTGAAATAAAGTGGAAAAAAAAAAATATATTAATTGTAATTGATTTAAGGGATCAGTGGATATTTAATTATATTTAATTATCTAATTAATAATAACAAACTGATTTTTAATTATTATTGTCAGGATTTATTTTATATTTGTAACTCTCACGATGAATTATTTTCAATATCAACAACTACAAACATCAATAAGATTTATTTTATTTTTACGTACACGAAATACTTGAAAACACTAAATACACACATACACATATGCAATAACTACAATTAACTCTTTATACTTGATCTTATCTGTTCTTGGCAATTATTGTACTTGCACAGAATACACTACGTGAATTCAAACTGCATAAAGTTACTTCTATATCAAGTTAGGGTATACACCAGATGTTTCTTGAAAATACATTTTATGAAAATTGTGCTGAGCAGTTGTAATAACTTTGATATTTACACAATTTTTTTTTTTTTTTTCTTTTCTTTTATAACTTTCTCTATTTCTACTTATTAATCTTCAATATTAATCTTTGACAAACAATAAAATATTATTATGATTATATTTTTTTTTCCTTATCGTTTTACCAAATTATTTCGAATAATATTAAATAGTTTAAGAGATAATTCTTATTTTGTTATAAATAATAAAATTTTTTTTTTTCTTATTAAATATTTATATTGGATATTATTCATTACAGTTATTTGCAAAATTCATAGGGGAAAAATAAAAATTCAAGGATTTTTTTGATTAGAAAACTTTCTACCAGTATTTTACACATTTTCTGTGGGTTTTTTTCTATTTCTTTCTTATTATTTATTTATTATTATTATTATTATTTTTTTTTTTTTGCTTTTTACCAATGTTGGAATACTCGTGTAGAGTAGAAGTAAACAGAAAAGTTGTAGAAAGTAAAATATACTCATACATGCCAGTGAATACTAAAATACAGTGAATGTTTGGAAGTATGTCAGGTTTATGATTATCTCAACTACATTAAAGAACTTCATGTAATTACACTCACAAAAACTCAAAATAATAACAATAATAATAATAATAATAATGATAATGTGATGAATATGGAAACATTTAAATTCTGTAACAAATAAAGAAAAAGTTTATAATTATATTTGTCTTCGTATTTTCTGAAATTCAACTCTCATTTCCTGTTGAGAATGAGATTACATTTGTTACCAATTGTTTTACCAATTTATTTGTAGAATAAATTTTTTTTGTTTTCCATTTATCAATGAAGATCGATGGAAAAGAGTGAAGAAATAGAGAAAAATCAAAAAAGGAAAAAAAAAATAAAATACTAATAAATAACTAGATGAATAAATCAATTATATATAATTTTATTCGTTGAAATTTTTTTCGTTGAATTAAAACTTTTTGCTTCTGAAAAATTTTAAAATCTAATAAAAAATATTCATACACATTCATTAATTTATAAATCAAATGATAATTTATAATTTGAATAAATCCATTTCAAATTGGATTTTTTCCTTTCAATATTATCATTATTAATATTATTTATATTACATGACTGCTGATTCATAAAGTAATTGTTCATTTGAACATATATATACACACACATACACATACTATAGTCAGATAAATGTAAATGAATGTTTAAATACATCGTAAATATATGTTACATATATTTCATTTTCATGACAACTTAAAAAATTCAATTGAATTATATATCAAATTGTAACTACATATTCATGATAAAATATAAAAAATGAATAAAATAAAAATTTCATATTGAATTAAATGAACAAATATTAAAATGGGAAAAATAGAGCACACAGGTAAAAAAGGAAGAGGAAGAGTGAAAAAAAAAAAAAAACTGAAAAAAAAAAAAAAAATCGAGTGAAAAGGTAAAAAGAATAAAGTAGGCCAAAGGAAAATGAAAATACCGAGTGTTACCCAGGATTTTTTTTTTTTTTTTTTTTTTTTCCTTCACTACAAAAGAAACAAAGCGTCAAATGTAGACCGAATAGACCAAAGTGATTCCTATAGGCGTTTGTTCTGTTCCAGATAAATACGAAAATAATAATAACAATAATAATAAAACTAGGGGATTTTACCTTTTCGTCATGTGATATGCCCATTTCCAATTCACAATTGCAATTCAGAAGAGAATAAAAAAAATAAAAAATTCCCATTTTAAGCACAAACTAAAGGAACATTTGCATATATTTATGTAGAACTAATTTAAATACCAGAAAATTAGTTAAATAATAAAAATGATAATAATAAAATTGAAGAAAGCAATGGAACAAAAGAGTAGAGTGAGATATAAATATAAATTGCAATGGTGTATAAAAAAAATTTCATGATTCTTTTATGAAACACCAATTTTCTTTTTACACACTTTTATATGTAAAAACATTTTCAGTTTAAAAGTCATGACTTGAGATAGGTCAATGTAATAATGAAAAAGAAATGGAAGAATAAAAAATAGAAAAAAAAAAAATAATAAATAAATAAATAAATAAAAATAAAAATAATAAATAGATAAAAAAAACGTGAAAAAATAAAGAAAAAAAATTATCTGGAAGTCGGATCGGTACCATCACTGTGTTATGTACTGAAATAATAGAAGTTGAATTGTAGAATACACCTGGGGTATACAAACATCAATAACATTGATATATATATACACATGTTTTCCTCTTTATTCTTTTGAGAGTTCACATATACGTGTATATATTTAGAAAGTCAATTGAGAGTAGCGTAGACTATTGGAGACAAATTGACGTGATCTTTTGGGATTTGTTTTTCAGGTCAATGTGTGAAAAAAATTTATATTATCAATATTATTTTCAAGATGTTAAACAATTTGATTTACTTTTTTTATTTTTTTGTTTTTGTTTTTATCTTATCATGACATATATATTTTATATTTTATATTTATATATGTATTGAAGTGTTGAAATAAAGTTATTTGAGTTTAAAAATAAAACTTGAATTTGATGACTGGATCAACAGGTGTTCTCAAACAAAAATGATACAACATTGATAAAGTATGAACACATGAACGAGATATAATTCCTAATTATTATAATTAAATCAATTATCACTGTAATAACATTATACAATAATAATTATATCAACAAATAATAAAATAAATTTATCCAATTGTAATTATAAATGTAACTGTCTGTGAAATTTTATTATCACAAATATCAATAGATAAATATCTACAATGTTTTTTTTTTTAATTTCCTCTCAATCATTTGATTCTCATTCTCGTTTATTATAACAAAATATCAGATAGTTGAAATTCAAAACATATAAAAATTTATATAAATATATACATATATATAAACATTTATGTCTCAAATGTCAACCACACTGTGGATGTTTACTGTAATCTCACAATATTCTACCAAGTGTGTGTACCACATTGTGTTTATATATTACTTGTTGTTTTGATTCATACCACAAATACAACATTGAATAAAGATAGAGAAGGAGGGAGACAATGAAATTGTGTAAGTAAAATAGATAAATGGAAGAACATGGGAGAAACGGAGTGTAAGAACGAGGAATAAAATAAAGACCTTGATGCACAGTAGTTAAACTTTAGTATGTTCAGCCAGTGAAGGCTTTCACTCAAACTGCTACTCTATTTCTTTGTCTGCCACTCACTCATTCTCTTTTTTTTTTCGAAACATTGCGCACATTACTGTTATACCACACACGTACACACACACACACATGGATATGTATCCCAACAACACTTTATTTTCCACTAGATAGTGCATTATATGTAGTATAGCCGCAAGGGAAGAGAATTGGAGTCAAAGTTGCTAATCGGGTTTGAAGTTAGTGATCGCATAGTGGCGACTTCGACTCAACGTACACTCATTCACATGTATGTTATATATACTCGTACGTGTATACGTGCGTGTGTGTGTATGTGTATGTGTATCGTGCAAAATATCCGAATCAAATCGACTAACTGAAAAGTTACCCCGAGGCAAACAATTGATAGAAAATTCGTGAAATGTCGAAATGAAAAAACAAAAAAAAAAAAACAAAAAAAGAGAAAAAGTCAATTGAAATAAATTTATTTTTTTTTTTTTTTGAATTTAAATTGTATTTGATATTTTTAGTTTTCAATTAATTAAATTTATTTTTCATTTATTTTTGTAGATTATTAATAATAATCATAAATAAATAAATTAATCTATCAATATTGATGGTGTAAAATATTTTTAATGAGTAAATTTCCAGTAAAAAATATCTTTTTGATATAATTTAAAGACAAATTGCTTATAAAAATAACAAAAAAAGAAAAAAAAAATGAGAGTAATACCAATAATAATAATAAATATTTTATCGTAACATTTTTTTTTATTATAAACACATACAAAATTCTATTGTAAATACATATATATATATATATTTTTTTTTTCTCTTCTTTTGAACGTATTTTCATTCTATTGTTCAATTGTTATTCTGTTGTTCGAGGACATGGCATTGTCAATTTGTAAACTGCACTCTCGTTTTGTATTTCTTGCATTATATTTCAATGCAATGAAATCGGGCCACGAGAATAACGTAAAGACCATTATAAATTTATATATATATATATTCTCTAATTCAAAATATATATAAAAGTTCTGCCTAATATACCACTGTCCAACTAAATAAAAAATATACTCTAGGAAAAAAAAAAAAAAAAAAAAAAACATTTTCAATATTTTATTTGATTATTTAAATATTCATTTACATAATAAAACTATTAATATAACTCGTCATTTATATAATTGTTACGGATGTAATGGTATAAATGAAACATTTATATCAACATTTTCGACATATATATAAATGTGTATGTATATGTGTGTGTGTGGGTAATGATAGAACATGATGAGTGTTTGTGTTTTTACAAATGTGCCAAGCTGTTCTTGTTGAATGAGGAAATCGATACGCACAAGGTACAAAGGATTCACTGGTAGTAAACTGCTACACTCATTGTGTATTGGAAGGTGACACATATACATTATTCAGTTGGTTGAAATATAAATATATAAACTAGTTGTGGTATATTCAAACTGTTTCTATATGATATATCACTATCCATGTATTGTTTAATTTAATATAAAATAATATGTGGGAAAATTAACTGAGTTATTTTGTTTTGTTTTATTTTATTATTTTTTTTTTTTTCTTTACAATAGAGAGTTTGAGTGAGATTTTAGTGTGAATTGATTCATAGATTAAATTATAATGGAATTACTGTAAATTATTAAGGTATTATTGATATGAATTGATGAATTGATTTTACATTTCACAATACAGGGACTAGTGTATGTGAACTGGTTATGATTACCTGATTCATTGGGTGTTGTTTGATTTAATTGAATGCAATGATTGATTAAGTATCAGATAGTTTCTTTGATATGTTGATACATTATATATCATCCTATCACACATATTCATCTATATTCTCCTCGGGATTATTAAAATTCTTTTGTATATAATAGAACTTGTATTGTAATTTTTTTTTTTTTTTTTTCTTTCTCTTCTTTAGCTTCATTGGACATTGTTAAGCCCCACGTTATCAACTTCTTATAGAATATTTTCCCAATTTCATTTATTATTATTTTTTCATTTGATTTCTATTCAATTTTTTGTACAATGTTATTATCAGGATAAAAATACAATGAGACAATGAGGATAATTATTATTTAAAAAAAATTAATTAAATTAAATTAATATTTGATGATATATTTTTTTTTCCTCAATTTTATTTCTAATTTGGAATTCTAATTTCTATTATTGGATATTGATGTGTTATATTTAAGTCTAGATGTGTTTGCTTATATTCATATTCTTCATCATCATTGGAATCTTGGAAAATTCAATTATATCTCGATTTCATCAGCAAAATGTTCAAGCTGAGTTGGTGGCTATTGCATTTGCCCAAAACTTTAATAGCAGAGAAGGTGGTGAATTTATCACAGATTTAACAGAGTTACCCTAAGAACATGATGTTGAAGAGGATGCCAGAGAGAAAGAGAGAGAAAGGAGTATCAAGGATAACCTTAAACGCAAGTTAAACCTCTCAAGCTTTTAAATAGATTTACATAGTTGCCATTATGCTGACGTTTAAAGATACATATTTATATATTTATGTTAGCAGGTGCATCAGATGAGAAAATAATTGTTTGAACTTGGTGTAAACTGATCAATAAATGTCTAAGGTTACACCTTTACACTTTTCATTTTTTAAAATTATTATTATTCATTATTCATTATTATTATTATTCCTTTTTTTTTTTTTTAATATATATTTATTTACGTTATTCAATCTTGAATACCGATGGGTCTATCTAAGGGCACACGTGCCTGATAATATTGAATGAGAATATTCATGTGGAAATAATTGTTGAGCATCCAACATCATCAGTTGATTGATTATTCATCCTCTTTATATATATAATACCACATTGCGTGTGACATTTTGATAATCAATTAATTGATATATGACAATATAAGTGGAATATTAATTTATATTTGATTTTATTTGTAATAATAATATCGAAATTCACATAAATATTTTTTCGTGAAATTTTATTATTATTATTATTATTATTATTATTATTATTATTATTTTATAAAAATTTATATCCATTGTTCACAACTTCATCTGTATGTAATCGCATACATAGTTATATATATATATAGATAGAATTTAGTGGAAAAAAGAATTTACTGAGTTCATGCTCTTGAGATCCTACGGAGATGAATTATTATTATATAATGCAGTTCACACATACTTTTGCATATATATATATATATATGCACTTATGAATTATATAGCCATTGAATAAAATTTATTCGTTTATTCGTTTATTATTTTTATTGTGGTATGATAAAATACCGCAAACTTTTACATTTTTATTTTATTATTTTATCATAATAATTAATGTTTTTTTTTGTTTGGAATAATTTTTTTTGTTATTTGTAAAGTTCAAGTGTCATTAAGAATTTTAATTATTATCAGTTGAATAAATTTCGATATTGAGGTAATGTTTTTTTTTTTTGTTTGTTTATAATTATTTCTATAGAAAAGTCTGCGGGCATTTCGACATACGATATATAATTATGGTAGGAAAATATAAAATAAAAAATAAAAATATTAATGTAAATGTACAATAGACAAGAAAATATATTTATATATAGATATATGTATATGTATATAAATAAAATATAGAGATCGAAGTTACAAAAGTTGAATGTTAACATTAAACGTCAGGATGAATTGACTCCTCCATTATTCTCATGAGTCTCATTTCATGTCAACTACACCTGTATCTGATGTCATCGTGACATTAACAACTATCGCGCCCATATCATCTTCAATATATAAAACCTCTTTCTTGATATTTTTACATCACTATTGTATGCACTGTCAGCAATATTGCATTTCATATTAAAATTTATAATAAATTTAAACAAAAAATAAAAGAAGAAGAAGAAGAGGAAAAAACGGAATTCGTGGTTTTTTTTTTATATTAATTTTTCATCATTATCCATAATCTTTGTTTTATTCTTTTTCTTTCATCACTAGAAAACTGACAACTATATATTTCACCGCTATTTTATACCGAGAATAAGCCCTACTTTACTCGTGGGAATATATATAAATGTGTATATGTGTATATATGCGTGTGAGTTAGTGTGAGGTGTCTGTCATCAAAAACTTTTGACGTAAATCCAGATGTATGTATCATCTAGATAATATTTGAAAGTCAATTGATTATCATATTAATAATTTTTAAATTATATATATATATATATATATATATACATATATTTTTTTTTTCCAATTTTTATTATCACGATATTTCATTTTTAAGTTGTATATTTAGATGATAAAAATACAAAAATGTAAATTTAATTGAAAAAAAAAGTAAATAAATAAATAGATAGAAATTAATATATAATTATAATACGGATATATATATATATTATTTTTGTACGTACGTATCTAGTTGATGTGTCAAGTTGTAAAATAATAAAAATATGAAAAAAAAAAAACTCGAGTTGACATTTCATATTATGAGAATATAATACATTTCAATTTCAACATTTGCTTTAATCCTAAAAATACTCTAAATATATACAGATATAAAATTTAGATAAATACATTTGCGATGAATTTACTTGAACAAATATTTATCAAATATAATATTCATCATCATCATCATAGTAAAATGTTGAAATGAATTTATACACTAGATGATTGAAATATATTTATTTATTAATTATTTTATTTTTTAAATTATTTCAATGGATTATTATTTCAATAATTATAATAAATATATATTAAAATTTTAATAATTATTATTTAAAATATTGAATTTACAAATTGTCATACTCGTAGGTAAATCATGATTTATATATAAAAAAAAAAAAAGAGGAGGAGGAAAATGAGCGAAAAAAAAAGTAATTTCACGCTATCATTTGCTCATACTAATACTAATATTTATTCCAGCCTAATTCCATCATGAATTTATGACATTCTCATTTACATATAAATTTCCAAGTATTTAATATATTTATTATGTATTGTATTGAACAAATTTAGGATAAATATAATAAATAATTAATAATATATAAATAATATTTATTGTACTATGATAAATAACGATTTATGACGGACTATTGCATTATATAATAATTTTTTTATTACTATTAATTATAAAATTTATATACAAAATTTTCTTACCGTGAAAATGACGAAAAATCGATGGATTTAGGGTAATATGTAGTCCACAGGTGATACCAAGCTGTCTCATGAAATCCACAAAATATTGGAAATACATTAAATTTTCATGAATTTCATGTCTGGAATTTCATGTATATACTGCTTTTTCATTTATCCATTTATTTTGTTCGACGCACTCGAACTAAACCCAACGACACTTATTCATATAATTTAATTATCCAAGTAAAAAATAAAGACGAGTGAAAGAAGAAAAAAAAAAAAAAAAAGAAGAAAAGAAGAAAAATTCTTTAGAATCGCATGGACAATTAACTGCGACTAATTGTCAAAAAATAAAGGAAATGGCAACATTCACATTTCCTGCTGTAATTTTTCATTCGAATTTTTCAGAAAAATAAACAGAAAAAGTTTAATTTTTTAATGAAATTACTGCGCATGAAGAAAAATTTTTTTCATTTTTTTTTATCCAACACAAGTAAAATGTTTGGAATCGAAAAAATATTTAATTGTATATATGTATGGATGTATATTACATAAATGGTGAATTCAAATACATGAGGTGAGTATATATATATATATTTGAAGGTAAAGTAAAATGAAACACTTGAATACCTGCAGGGAGGAACTTCAAAGTATTTTCAAGAATGTCACACACCCCAGACTGTGATGTAGTTTAACTAAAATTGACAACTTAAAAAATAATGGAAAAAAAAAATAAAAAACAAGAATAAAAGTTTAAATTATCAATCGTGCGGTATAATAATATCAATATTAGAACAAAAAATATAAAAAAACAGTGAAAAAAAAAAGTTTTTTTTTTTTTTCTTAACAATAATTGGAAAAGTATATGATAGAAAAATGATAACATGAGAAATAAATGAAAATCTATTATTTATATGTAGGAAAAATTACTCGTAAAAAATTAATAGTTTTTTTTTGTTTTTTTTTTTTTTTTTCACCAACGAATTTTTATCACGACAAAAATTTTTTTAATTATCAATTCATTCGTAAATTATTACTCGAGCGAATATAAATCTAAACGAATTCACTACCAATCCAGTTTTCTCGCCTTTCGTATTTTCTCTTTCTCACTCTTCGCTCATTCTCCTACACTTACGCGCGCACACTCACGCACACACACACACACACATTCACATTTGCTTTGTCTCTGTCTTGCTTATTTTTTTGTGCACGTGCATGAGATTTGCGCGCCGTTTATCAAATTCAAAGAGATCTTAGTAATTCATCTATCATCCCATTCTCCCTCTCGCCCTTCTGATTTTTCTTTTATTCTTCCATTCACCAAAATATTATTGCAGATATCTCAATGCAACTCTATATATGACAATCAATCTACAAAGAATTGTAATGCGATGGGGCAAAACCAGAAAACTAAAAAAATAAATAAATAAATAAGACAAACAAACAAAAAAAATCGTAATAATAAACATTTATCCCATGCCCTTCGTTCTCGCTCTTTCTTTACATTCCATACACATAATTTTTATCTGTTACAACTTCTATCAAAAATAATCGGGCTAGCAAGCTCACGCACGTTCGCCCACTCACGAAATAATAATAAATCTCAAAGTGGCGTACCGATTTTGTCCACAATCTCACTTTCTCTTTCTTTCTCTTCTCCCTTGCCTTCTCTCGATCTTTATTTATTTTTTTCTTTCATTCTTTTATTCTTTCTACTTCTCACACATGAGTATCACCCTCTTATATTTCATAATGTGAATTTTATTGCGTGGAAATAGAACCCCATATGTTCGTCATACCGGAAAATAAAGCGAAAAAAAAAAAAGACGAAGATTCAGAGAGAAAGAAAGAACAAAAAAAAATTCAATTCTGTTCACGCAATAATAATGTTGCTGCATTTATAAAAAATTCCCTTCAATAAATCTTATCCTTCTAGTATCATTTAATTTCCTACCTCAATTTTATTTGTTCTCAACAACAACAATAATAAATATAAAAGAGAAAACGTCGAATTTTTCTGTTTTCATTCTTATACTCGGTGATATAGAATTAGATTACTTCACAATAAGTAGTTCAATATTAATCGTGTGCATTTTCATTTAAAATTTGAAGAAACCGGCGAAACAAAAATTGAAAAATAATAAAAAATGGAAAAAAAAAAAAAAAAAAAAAAACAATTTCTTACTAAATCGGTGAATCGACTGGCCAGGGCGAAGGCCGTCGCGCAACTAAAATCTAAATACCCGCAGCATCCCTGTGTACATGTATCCCCCCGTTAGAGAGAAACCGCCGCACACACCATCCCCTACTCCATCCTCTCGTGACTCTGATCCCTCCTACTTTTGGTTCTTCACCCGCTACGGCTACTCTGTCATCAAAGACGTCGTCGTTGCCGCTAACCACCAACGTGTAGTCATTGGACTACCTAAGAGTCTATCCACTACCTTTTCTTATTTCATATGCAACTCTACTCACCATCCACTTTAAAAATCATCCCCCTTTCGTCATCTCCTATATCACATACCTTATACACACACACACACACACACATATATATATATATATATATATATATATATATATGCCACATATAAAAACATTTTAAAAAAACAATTTTAATGACTTTCAGATGGAATGACATCAGTAAAATTAAATTACAATTTCTGTTATTAAATTATAAACTTTGAATTTTTAATTAAAATATCAATTCAATTATTTAAAATAAATAATCGTACTCTCACGTTGAAATTCACACACATAAATATTAGAAGAAAAAAAAAATAATAATAATAATTCAACTATACATTTCACATTATTACGATTGGCATGTAAATATCAAAGTGTGACAATGTAATTGAATATTTTTTAATAATTTTTTCTTCAATTTTTCACCTTCTTTTTTTTTTCGCAACTTGTATATTCGTACATGCTGATATCATGAACACCGTCAAGTCAATATCAATATTATACAGACAGCCACAAGAAGAGCAGACAGTCCATGTACAGCATGAGTGTTCCATCCACCCTTTTTCCATTCTCTCTTATAAACACCCATGTACATACACATACACACGCATTTATACATCCATATCTTTTCTATACAATTTTTTTTTTTTCTTTTTTTTTTACCTACGCACTTTACTTTTTATGTCGCAAAGGGTAAAAAAAAAAAAAACATTTTTCATCATGTTCATAAAAAATAATTTACATTTTTTTTTAAATATCTAACCTAATGCGGATGATATTATTTCTTGAGTGATATATTGGTTGACGTATGTGGTATACCATCAAACGAATTTAATATATTACTGACCATAAAAAAAAATATATAGATATATTTACTAATTTTCATTCAAATTATTCCGTAACATTATTATTAGTATTGTTTATTTATTGACAAAAATAAAAAATAAAAAAGGGGGAGATGGTTTATCTTCCATTCCCTATTGGTAGAAATATAAAATATGAAAATCTATATTTATATGTCATACTTGTATTTTTATATAAATGTGAAGTAGAAAAAAATAAAAATAATAAATAAATAAATAAATAAATAAATATATTATTCATCGAGAAATTGTTCACTGTATGAAGTAGCACATTTTTTTTTATGATTTTTAAAATATATGTATATATATGTATATATCAGATGCAATACAAGAATTTTATGGTGAATGCCACGTGAATTCAAGCGTATAAGCAAAATACTCATGATATAAAATAAACTGTGTTATTACTTTTTTTTTTGTTTATCGTTTTTGTTCATCATTTCTCTACCAGCCGTTTGTCTGCCCTTATGTCTGGGTGATAGTACAATTTTTATTTATTTTTTTTTTTTTTTCTTTTTATTATTATGTTTTTTAATCGTTATTATTCAGAATTTTATATGCATCACACACGAGCTTGATGTATATTCATGACATTTGTACAAAAATAAATAATAAAAGTCAATAAATAAAAATCTGTCGGCCATTATCGAACTGCCATTTGTAGATTATTGAATCTTCTCTCGGTTATAACATGACATTCATGTGGTCAAACCAAAAACATATTATTCAAGTTTCCGTGACTATGCATTCGATCGTGCCATGAAATATTAAATTGTAAGCAAACACTCTCATTGTATTCCTAGTCACGTTAGTTGCATTGCTCATTAATGAACAAATAAAATTGTTTCAAAGTTGAAAAAGTTTTTCTTTTTTTTTTTTTCATTTATTTAGTTATTATATATATATTTTTTTTCCTTTCAATATTGATTTTATCAATTGATCGAATACTTTGTGCTTTTTGCATCTTCAATTTGATTTATTGATAATGAATCAATAAAAATTGTGTAGTTGAACGGTGCAGTTAAATTCAAGAAAATCCAGTTGATACAGTGGATACAGTCAATGTGTGGTCAGACCAAAACGTGGTGTACTCGAGAAATGTGAAATTGATCTTTTATCGATTTTCCACCTATTCCATATGAAATTTATTTATTTGTCTTGAACTTCTTCATCTAAAATTCCAAGTATTTTCATTAAATTGACTTTGTAATTTGATCGTATTATTTACTTGAAATTCACTTGTATGAATTGTCGAGCAATAAAATAATTATTATTCCGATCAATATTATCACCGAAGTGTACAAATTGAATTATGTCTAGAATAAAAATTAATATTAATACTCACTAAAAATAGTTTATCGTTTTGTATAAATGTGAATTACCCTTGAAATATCATTTATCTCTGATTACTTTTATCAAGAGCGTTGATTGCATGTAATATTTTTCTTTGAAAAAAAAAAAAAAAAAAAAAAAAATCTGGTTCACGAGGTGATTTTTGGCACGAATAAATGGAAATGTCGACAAGACCATTAATTATACGTACCTCAATAAGAGAAAAATCTCGATAAAATTCATCTGTAGCATCATGTAAATCAGGAAAATAGAACATGGAAGAACGAGAACACTATCATCTACGGCCGACGCGTCATATTGCGGAAAGAAGTTTCACAGCTTGCGATCAATAACCATGATACCGGGGTCAGGAAAAAATTAACTCCCACGCAAAAGTTTATCATTATTGAAACATTTCACTTCATTGCTCAACCGCGATACCAGTCGTAAATGTTGGAGTACTTTACATTGAATGGGGGTCATGTGGAAATATTAAATTTGTACCAATCTTGTTTCTGTGTGGTAAGAAAATGATAAAATAAATTAATAAATAAATTATTTTAATAATTTACGATATAAATATTAGAAATTATATATAAAAATTACTGTATTATGAGGAGAATTTTATTTAGACGATAATTTTATCTTTTTCAATTTATTTATTGCAACGAAACATTTGGTTTCTTTCTTTTTTTTTTTTTTTTTTTTTCAATTGCAAGTGATTGTGCAATCAATATATAAATATAATTTTATATTGTACATACTATTATGTGCATACACGTCAATCATTGGGGAAAAATTGTTTTTGAATTTGCTAAATATCGAAAAACTGGGTATTAAAAAAATAATATCATTTCATGTAATTATGTGTGAACCTGTTCAACATTCGATTTCATGGCATCGATAAATTATCAAGTTTTTTTTTTTCTTTTCTTCTTTTCAATTGAAACATAAAATTATTTTCAGATATTAAATTATATTATTAATTAGTGGAATTATTAATTGCTTATCGATTTCTTCGTATATTTGTGTTTCTACTTGTGTTTAAAAACCAACAAATTGCTTTTTATTTATAAATAATCACTAGTTAACAATTATTGCCAAGTAATGGTATGTAAATATTATCTTTTAGATAACGACTATTACTTTCATTGGTAATTGATTTCAGGTTACTAATTCAATTTTATCCTGTATTTATTTCTCATTGGTCGCAATTTTAATATATTTATCTAACCTGTATAACCTCCTTTACTCTCATTAATTATTTATATCCGATAAATGTGATTTGAATACAATGAATTATCCATCAAATTCATGAATTTGCGACGCTGTCCATCCCAATTTTACTAATGATCTGAAAAGGTGAAGAAATAAATAAATTAGTGATATAGATTTATGTCATATTCATCACAAAATCTCAATGAATATTATATTTAAAGCTTACTCTCTGGCAGCAACCATAAAATTTATTGGTCCACACGTAAAAATATAACTCTGTTTCACGGCACTGCCAACTAATTCATTCAATAAATCATCCGATACTTTTCCCTGTCTACCAATCCAAGAATCATCATCATCAGATTCAGAAAGTACATGGACGATATTTAATCTGTAAATAAATTATCATGAAATATTAATGATCAGTTAAAAATATTCTGCTTGAAATAAAAATATAAATTTATTCATTACCTTTTATCCGTAGAAATTTTATTCAATTGTTCATCATAAAAAATATTTTTTGTACTTCTATTAAAATTAATTAAATTAATTGTTGTTCTGAAATATAAATTTGTTTCGCATCATTATTTTGCTATTTTTTTTTTTTTTTTAAATTATTTTTACGATTAAATAGTTCCTCATATTGCCAATGAGTAATGCATGAAAGACTCACATATTACGTTTGCAAAGTGCCCATTGAATTATTCCTAGCATAGGAGTTAAACCAGTGCCAGCAGCAAGCATATGAATGGTAGGAAATCCATCAAATAATTCAATCTCAAACGTTCCCAGTTCATTACTCAAAGCCAGGCATTGCCCTTCTTGAAGTGCAGTCATGGACGGACTCAAAGCACCATCGTTATATCGTTTGACTATTAAACACAAACAATCGGGCTCATAACCGGGAGCTTTATTATCAGGATGAATTGATGGGGGGATTGGTGTATAGAACCTTGAAACTTCTGTTCCTATTATTTTTATGTTTATAAATGATTAATAATTTTATCATCATTAATAAAATATAATTACTTGAAACATGATATTCAATTATTTACCCATAATATTCATTTTAACTTGAATATGTCGACCAATTCGTATTACTTCCAAATAATTTTCGGATTTTAATACTAAAAGATTAACATTTTCACATAGAGACGTATTACTAACAATTCGCCAATCTCGATAATTTGTCTCAGTAGTTTTTATTTCACTTACAACGGCACGATTGCCATAAGATTTCCACAATTTTCCAACTAATTTTGTAAAACAAAATTCAATTTCCATCGTATCATAATTTTTTTTCCATTGCGGTGGCCAATATACACTCTCACAAATATCATATTCATGCTTTACAATGGCATTCTTTTGATTAATTTTGATAATAAATTCAACATCATTTTCACGTATCAATTGATAATTTGAAAAAACTTTATCATCAATCGATTTGTATATAAATGTAATTGTATTTGTGGTTTGTTTCCAATCACTGAATATCTTTGGCGTTTCAGAATTTTTAACTGTAAAAATTATTTCAATTGGTTATGTAAATTAATATGATATAAATCACATTATATTTAACATACCAACAGTTTTAAGTAATGATAATTTTTTCGTCAGAGTTATATCATTGATAAATGGATTATCAGTTGCTTCCGACGCATTAGTTCGACTTAATCTACCTACAATACATTTTTGTAATATACTTTGATAATTTACCCATGCGTGAACCTAAAATAATAAATTCTACATATACACATATGGGTTAAATAAATAAATTTATTATATATATATATGAATAAAATGAAATTGTCATGATTTACGTCTTCGAATAATTTTGTTGCATCTTTTCCAACACCTCGCATTAATTCTTCTACACCACCTGGATGAAAGTCCATATATCTCGTGACATTAAAAACACAACCTAAAACAAAAATATTCAAATATTAATAAAAAATAAAAAAATATTTAAAAATAATAAATACAATTATTTCTAAACAAATAATAAACCTCTAATTGCAATCCACGCATCATTTTTTTTATTATGCTCGGCAAGTTCTGTCAGTGTAACAACTTGATGTACGCCTCCAACACCCGTTAGGTCAACATTCGACGAACCGAGTCGAATCCAATCCATCAGACTGTGACCAGGTGCCAAAGCCGTTTTATTCCGTGGATTTCCTGCAATAAAATATAATTATATACATAAATCTCAATTTTACCGTCAATTATATACATTATATATATTATAAATTCAATGCATCATTACATTCTTTTTTTGTTCTCATTAAATGAAAATTAAAAAACATTATTCATGCTTTTAAATATTTAATTATTTTTTCTTTCATTTTCTCAAATATGAACTTTACATTACGAATATATATAGTTTATGAAGCACCTGTGCAATGTCCAATTAACGCTTTAGTTAACCATTGGGTCAAGCACAGTACGCTCAATGAGTATGCGAAAATTTCTATCTGAATTCACCTAGCCATGAATACAAATGTTCGCATGACGCGCAAGAATGCATTCAAAAGAGCATTAATGTGTATAGTCGGAAACGCATTTACTAATTGGTTTACCCCGTCAATTATATACATTTATAAATATATAAAATATATATATATTTGTTACAAATGTATACTGACCATCGTGAATGTGTAGTCGTGAGCTTTGCTGTGAGCCATCACCATCCATAGCAGAAATCGGTGGCGATGCTCCACAGCATCGATACATCGTCAGAAATTAACTCATTTCATAATCATTAAATTGATATGTGAAATGATAATTGGGTCAATATCATTCACAATTAAATTTAAATATAACTACTGTATGAATAAAATTCCAACTTGATGTCACACATAATTCACTGATTAGTGTCCACATGTCAGACATTATCACGCGTGAATATCTTGATTTAATTCAATTACGTCTGGTTTTAGATATATATATATTATCACTATATTTATTCACTAGAATAAATTATAAAATAAATTGCTTCATTACCAGTAAAGAATATAAAATAAATGATAAAAATTAATATATTTATATATATGTATATTTTTGGTGTTTAAAGCGTAAAATAATATAAAATTTGACGTTGATTTATGATGAGATAGAACAAATTCACACTCTACATGTGAGCTTGAAAATTATCAAGTAACTACCCAGCAATTCAGTGTGTGCACAACACGCGATACCAATACCAATATATATACATATACGTTGATATGAGACAGATAGATCAATATATAGACTTGGCCCAGCTGGCTGGTTTTACACTGATACTCAACACGCAGGACTTCTCTTGCTTCACACCTTTCAACCTATTCACAACTACTATGCATTATCAATCAATTTAAATGATTTTTCATTTTTCTATTTCTCATTTACCATATTCATATTATTATATTTATATTTTTAAATTGTATTGTATAAATATTTTCATTTTTATCAATAAATTATAGATATGAATATATTAAATACAAATTTAATGGGTGAATCTTTGACAAGAATATTCACGGGCAGTTTTTGTTCAACACACATTGGCTATTGTTATATGAAATTCGTAAATTAGCTTTTGTTACTAAATAACAACACAAATCCCATCAAAATGTAGAAAAATATTATTAAATATAACAAAAGCATTAGTAAATAAATTTATAGGAGATTTGAAACAACACAGAATTTATTGATATATTCATAGAGCTGGAAACTGATATTTGGAAAATTGATTCTATCGGATGGAATTTTAATGATAATAGATAAATCTGTGATGATTTAATTGACATGAAAATTCATTGAATAAAACAATGTCATTGTTATATGTGATTACATACGTTTAGAGAAAATAGAAGAGAGAAAAAAAAAAAAATGCAGTGTGAGGATGAGAGGAATGAATGAACATATTGAAAAAGGACACTTGTTGCCTATATATCCTATGTTTAACTTGCAACAAACTTTATATTCTTGTAAATTAAATCCAAATTTATCATCACGCGGTATGATAAGAATTATATAGATTTTTTATTTTTATTTTCAATAATGTAATTAAATATTCATTTGAATATCAATTGTATTATAGAAAATCATCTACCATGAATTTTACTTACCCGTTGCAGAACAACTGGGACCCATTGTTGTACTTTTTTTATTGTTTGATGATTTTATTTCAAAATTGGAAAGGTGTTTAACTTGGGCCACACCACTTGGTAGTAATAAAGAATTTTTTGCCAAAAAACTGGTGGGCGATGCTGATGGTTTAACACCAATTTTCTTCATCGCATCAGGTAATTTATTAATACCATTATTTACAGTCTTACAATGATTAATATCATCATCATTATTATCACCATCATCGCCATCATTATCATCATGATCGTCATCATTGTTTTTAATATCACAATCTTTGTCTAAATTTGAATTATCTGTCGTTGCCATTTTGAATTTTGATTATCTTCATCGAATTCAAATTGATTCTTTACTCTGTAAAAAAAGGATAAAACAAAAAAATTCCATTTAATTTATTCGTTGATTATTTATTAAATTATAAAATTGACTTATTCGTTTAAATGAACGAATAAATATTTGTGTATATAAATAAAAAAATTAATTTCTATTACCTAACATTTATATTAGATATTGTTGATCTAACTCGTGTATTTAAATTTTTGCGTTGTTTGATAATTGTACCACACGATGGCACCACGTTCCGACAAGAAAAGCGCGGAATATATTTGTACTCATTTTTTACTAGTCGAATATCGTAATCACATAAATTCACTACATATTCATAATTATCTCTAATCAAAAAGTATTACACCATTACATAACACTTGAATATACAGAATTTTATTGAAAATTAAATTAATAAGGACAATTAAATTTTACATCAACATAAATATCAATCAATTTTCCATCTTTACAATGTTACAATGCAAATGTTTCATTGCAATAAATACTATTATAAAATAGAATCAATAAAAAATTCATCAAATTCAAAAGTTACCATATTATAATTATTAAAAACACATTGTATTTTTAATTTTATTATATTCATACGTATTAATACAAAGTTTATTAACTTGACAGATCCTGACCGTACCTAACCTCAACAATGAATATCACGGATTAACGATGTGCAAAATATGAGTGTCATTCATTTCATATCTTACAATTGACATTCATTCTTTGTTAGCTTACCCAGAATGGAATGATTAAGATGACAAATAATTCACGATGGAAATTATGTCGTTTCAAACAGATTAATCAAAAATTAAGTGGGACACCAATTGGACAGTCACATCTCTCACACACATACATAATTAAAAACACACATAGATAGACCTCAATGCAATGTAAAACATTGATATACAGTTTGTGCTACATATTCGAATATCAACCGGTCTCTTTGACAAATGAAATACAACGAACTATACTAAATTACATTGCTCATAGAAATGTATATCTATAGATACTTGTACTGTCGGGTGGCACTTGCACGTTTGGCAGTAGATTCCCATCATCACACAAATACACAACAGCCGCCCAAGTCAAACGAATTCGCACCGGTGAAGGGGACAATATCTATATAGTCAAGAAAGAGTGGGATTTCTCTTGCTTGTTTTGTTTCAATTCTTTTTTTTTTTTTTTTTTTTTTTTTTTTTCTTCTCTCTTCTTCATTTTTATTATAATTACATGTTACGTGTGAAGACACATCTTGACACCTGCGTCGTAACATTGACACTCAATATTAAAAAAAGATTGAGTAATTATATACAAATCAAGACTACTCAAATAAAACAGTAGCACTCATTCAAGTAAGTGTAATACAAATTGTAAATTTGTCTATACATATTATTTAAATGTTTGTAAATATACTTTGAGTGTGAGTCATTCACACAAGAGCCATTGATATATATGTTATAATTATTTTTGAGTACATATATAAAATGAGAAGCGTATTGAAATGTTTTGGAGAAATATTTAAATACATTTTTCTCCTCTTCTTTTTTTTTTTTTTATTATTTTTTTATTGGGTTTTTGTTGAGTTTTTCATTTCGTTTTGATTAGATTAAATTTTATTTAAAATTACAAATTACTGATAACAATTGAAATTTTGGATTACACTTTGCTACGTAATTTGTAATTTAAATCAGTTTAATCTCAACAAATCAGTTCATGCACAATTATTATTATTATTTATTCATTTATTCATTTTTTCATATCCTTATCATTATATTATATTGTGTTGAACAAAATGGAATTTATTCACTACTGTGGATTGAATACTCATATTATTATATAAAATATCTGCAACAATTTTTTTTTCTTTATACATATATATCATATTAATTAAACTTTACAACAACAATGTCTGTATATTTTTATTGGGAAAGAAAAATAATGTATTGACTGCAATATAATACTTGAAATTATATAAGATCTGGGATTTGAAGGTCGTAAAACCAGTCACTATTTTTTTTATCTTTTTTTTTTTTTCTTTTTCAAAAATTTCTCAATATCAATTCACTATGCACAATGAGTAGCACATACTCACGTATGTAATTGTCTAAAATTAACGGTGATGTACTGAGAAAAAAAAAACAAAAAAAACAAAAAAATAAGAACAATTTGTGTGCAAAGGTCAAATAAAAACTTTTACGAAATTGGTGTTGATACAATTTGATATACTTTTTAATTATACCAAATTAAATCTTTTTTTAACATTGAGATTCAATTATTTCTGCTGATATATATATTTTTTTCTTGATTTTTTTCTTCGTGTTTTTTCTCTTTTGTTCAAGTAACTGCTATTCTCATAATTTTAAAATAATTTTTCAACAGATAAATATTTAATATGATGAATCGAAGTCTCATGATGTTATTGGGAAATTTGTTTTCGATTCTCCATCGGTTAATTGAATTCATTGGTCGATTGGTATTTTCATCAGCAGCATATTTAACGGGACCACCAGAAAAGCTGCCACCAATCGACGATGAAATGATAATAATGCGTAGTTTGAAAGAATTATCAATTATGATTCGTCAAAAAAAAGTGAGTGGATAATAAATAATCAATTGTAATTCAAAAGTTTATTAATTTTTTCCTCATCATTTTTTACACGTAATGTTTATTGTATTATATTATATTAGATCAGCTCGGAAAATGCAGTAAAAGCGTATATTGAGAGGATAAAACAAATTCAACCAATTTTAAATTGTATCACGGAGGATCGTTTTGACGATGCATTAAAAGAAGCACGAGAATGTGATGCAATATTAAATTCATCTAATGCACCATCACTCGAATATTTAGCGGAAAAAAAACCATTTTTCGGTGTACCATTTACAACTAAAGTAAAAATATCATTTATTAATTGAAATAAATGATTCAAAATAATTTATATAATGTGAAAATTATTGTAATTGTAGGATTCTATTGCAATTAAAGGAATGAAACAAACGGCAGGGCTTGTGGTAAGACGAAATATTCGTTCTGATAAAGATGCGGAAGTGATAAAATTGCTTAAGGAAGCAGGTGCCATTCCTCTAGCTACTACTAATATTTCTGAACTGGCAATGTGGTGGGAATCGAGTAATTATTTATATGGCACCACACGAAATCCATATAACACTTGGTAAAATTGGAGAAATAATTAAAAATGGATATATAATAGCATTTAATGATGCAATTATATTTACTGCTATAGAAATTTAAAAAAAAAAAAAAAAAAAGAAGCAAATAATATTATAATGGTCATTGTAATAAATTATTATTCTAGGCATACTGTTGGCGGTTCATCTGGTGGTGAAGGTTGTCTTCAAGCTGCAGTTGGTTCATGTTTTGGTATTGGATCTGACATTGGTGGATCAATTCGTATGCCGGCTTTTTTCAATGGTATATTTGGACATAAACCATCACGTGGCATTGTATCAAATGATGGACAATATCCATGTTGCAATACTGAGGATCAAAATCGTTTATTGGGAATTGGACCTATGTGTCGTTATGCATCAGATTTGAAACCAATTCTGAAAGTTCTTGCTGGTGATAATAATTCAAAATTGCAACTTGATACAAAAGTTGATATTTCCAAGCTCAAGGCAAATAAAATAATTTTTATATAATATTTTATTATTTACACTTTAGGATGTAATTTTATATTCAGATATAATATTTTATTTTCATAAACGCAGTTTTATTATATGATGGATGATGGTGGACAATTTTTCGTTTCACCTGTTTCAACTGATATAAAAGAAGCAATGAATAAAGTAATTTCTTATCTCACGTGGAGCCATAAAGTAGAAATTCAGAAAGTAAAAATTCAAAAATTTAAAAAAAGTACTGCATTATGGTTTGCTAATATGGCTTCGTCAAAGGGAAATGATTTTGCTCATGAACTGGCTAATAGAAATGGTCGTATATGTCTTTGGTGGGAATTTATAAGATGGATGACATTCACTGGTCGTCATACGCTTGTTGGATTGATTACTGCAGTTGTTGAGATATTTGGAATTCAATATGATAGCAAAATACGAGACGAATTAGTCCAAGAATCACGCGATCTATTCCAAGAATTTCAAGTAAGTTTTCAACTTATTTAATACATAATTTCATATCTTTCTTTATCACTCAATTATTTTTTTTTTAATTTTTCAATTTTCAATTTCTTTTTTTTTTTTTTGTTCGTTTATTTTTTGTTATAAATAGGACATGTTGGGAGAAGATGGAGTCTTTTTATATCCAACACATCCCACGCCTGCTCCTCTGCACCATGAGCCTTTGATAAAACCGCTTAATTTTACTTATTCGGCAATAATAAATTGTTTGGGTTTACCCGCAACTGCATGCCCACTCGGATTTAGTAATGGTCTTCCAATAGGTATTCAAGTTGTAGCTGGTCTACATCAGGATCATTTAACTTTAGCTGTTGCCGAAGAATTGGAGCGCAATTTTGGTGGATGGCAAGCCCCAGGAATGGAAAATACAACTCCAAATGAGAGTAAAATATCAAATTCAAAAAATGAATGAAAAAAAAAAATTGATAGACAAAATTGTTTGTCTTCCTATTATTATTATTATTTTTTTGGGTTTATTTATTATTAGTTTTTTTTCCACTAAATAATCAATTTTCTCCAAAAATTATACTTTTATTATCATTATTAATGTTTTAATAATTAAATCATGAATTATTGAATTTTATACTGTTAGGTAATGGTTAGGTTAATGGTCAGGCGATTTCATTATAGATAAATATATAAATATATATATATATATATATGTTATATTATATGCATACATACTCACATATATATAATAAATATTTATGTATGTGGGTGTGGGTGTATGTGTGTGTATGTGTATTTATGTGTAATCTTTTATAAACTATCGTTCTTAAAAAAAACTAATTGTTGCTATTGTTTTTTATTTTTTGTTTTATTTTTATTTCGTTTTTTTTTTTTTTTTTTTTTCTATAATCAAATGGATAATTTATTTTAAAAATAAGAGAAATATCAATCTTCTAAATTCGATGGTTTGACATTACATATATAAAATAAATATTAAGTAAATATAATTTATTCGTGCAAAAATTGATGAAATAATATTAAACGGGGATTAAATTGAAATTTTCAGTTGACACAAGCGAATACATTTTATGCAATTATTAAATATTACGAAAGGTATATAAGTAACCATTTTCGATTGTAATAGTCAAAAAGTATCACAAATATTTCACGGTTTTTTTTTTTTACTCTCACTTTTTCTCATTATTGAACAAAAAAGAGTTCAATGAAATCACAATATAGTATTGTCATAAATGATGATCATCACAGTGAAGATTTTGCTCTTGAAATATTGCAAGAACAAATAAATTTTGTTTATATATTTTTTATACCTTCAATTAATAATTTTACGATTATTATCTAGGTCTTTCAAATAATTGATTAATAAATGTTCGAATACATGAAATTATGTTATGAGTGTCGCCTCCTCTGGAAGTTTAACTTTTCCACTATTAATTTCTATTTTTTCGATTTTTAAATTATCTAAAGAATTATCACGACTCTCTTCGCTATCAAATTGATTTGAAACTATTTCAAATTCATGTGAATTTGTATCAGACTTTATATCACAATATTCCGTGTTGTCTAAATCAGTTGTTCTGTGTATTTGTTTATTAATTTTTTCATTATCACGATAAATTTTAACTTCAGATGAATCATCATTTGTATTATCATTAACAATATTTTTTGTATGAAATTTATTTTTCTGAATCGTTGACCAATGATTATTTACATTTTTTTTATTTTCACTCTCAATCGTAGAATGTTTTCGTGTATTTTGTGTTACGTCCAATAATGGAATGTCTGTTCTACTTGCATCTACTGAAATTTCATCTTTTTTACTGTCACTGACTGTCATTTTTCTTCGTGTGTCATCATCATGTGGTGTTGACTCTGTCTCGTTTCGATTATTATCATTGTTTTCATGATTGATTACGTCTCTCCTTTCACCTTTCGTCACTTGTAAATCATTTGTCGTCAAAGTTTTTTCTACAATGTCTTTGTCCTGTTTCAATGCTGCATTCTCGGCCTCTTTCATTGCTGAATGAATCACCGGTTCAGCCCAGAGGCCTGGGTTGAAGGCCGGCCCCGTTCCACCAAGCTCTGCTGGTAGAATGTCTGTTGGCAAGTGCTCATGCAGAGTACTCAGATTATTGCCATGGAGATAAATCTAATATGAACAAAAGAAAATATAAAAACAATAGAAATCAATATTTACATGACCATGTAAAGTATTACTTAACATTTGTTCCAAGTAAAAATTCATATTAAATAATAAGCAAATTCTTCAATGTACACGTGTACTAATTCTTATTTCAATACTCAAGTAAACTTGAATTATTACCTTGTGACGTGTTTTATCGTCCAAAAAAGGCTTCACGAGTGCGAGGGTTGCTTGAACATAAAGCGGGGGCGAAAGAAAATGTATAGCCTTGAATCTCGCCGGAAATCGTCCACGAAGTGCAGCTATGAGGTTTCGTACGGCAGCTGCACCCAATGCACTACCTTGACGCAAAGAAAATCCACTCCAATCCACCACTGCGACAAATCCATTTTGCTAAATTCACAAAATTAAACCAACAAAATGATAGTTTAATAATTAAAAAATAATAAAAATTTATAATTAATTTATAATAAAAATTTAATTGAAATCTATATACCTGATTGCGTGGATCTTGAATGAGTATTTCGAGAACGAGAAATAGTGCGCGTTGTACTGATAATCCTGGCACTGCAATTGGATCCCATTGTGATGCTAAAATAACAAGGACACATCGTCCTTTCCTAAAACCAAAATACAAATTCATATATCACACATAATATTTATATTCATCAAAAAAAAAAAAAAAAAAAAAAAGATCAATTACAGATCAATAAAAAATCAGTCGATTCCAATACTTATCTTATCACCGCGTATTTAAATAATAATATTAATAAACTGATAAGTGTACAATTATAAAATGAAACCGAAAAAAAAATATATATATATATATGAATATATTTAATGTTAATTTCAGTCAATCAATTAATTTATATATATATTATTATTTTTTTTTTTTTTGTTTGTTTTCATCATGCAAATATAAAATAATAAAATTAACGCACCTGTCACGAGCTGGAAGAACACCAGGTATACCAGCTCTTAATGCACGTTGCAATGCTGGATCTCGTGCTGTGAGATTTCCAAAAATATCCTGACGGTGTAATAATTGAGCTTGATAAGCCGCTATTAATGCTGCGGTCTGTTCACAACGATATTTCCGGGCCAACAGGAAACGCGTTATGTATTCATCGGTACAATGCTTCAGGTCTAACGAATAATAACGGGAAAAAATAATAATAATAATAAATAAATAAATAAATAAATAAAATAAAATAAAGAAAAAAATGAAAAAATAAAAAAGAAGGGAAACCACAATCGTTTTTATACAGGATACACAATTGTGAATTGCATAAATGTGACTGGAATATTTTCAGATATTTTTTTTTTTACATATATATATTTCGAATATATACGTATGTATAAAAATAAATATAAAAAATAAAATTATTTAAACTATAACAATAAAATTATTATTACTGTTATATTTTATTATATACATATATATATATATATATATGTATTATATTTATTATTATTATTATTATAATTATTATTATTGTTGTTTTTACATACCAACTGATGGCATTCCACGTAAAATAGCACGAACTGTTTTTATTGCCAATTTTTTATCCTTCATTTCTAATTTTCCTTCAGCTTCGTAGATACTTAATGCCAATGCGGTACTTGAATTTCCACGCGTTGGATTCCACATGTATTCACAATATTCCGACATTTGTTATCACCAATTCTACAAATAAATATATATATATATATATATATATATATGTACAATATTACAACATTTATATATATTTATAATGTAAAAATGATTTTTATATATCAAAATTGTTTTTAAGTAGATCTTGATATCGAATTAAAAATTTTTTTATTTTTGTATATTAGAAATTAAAAGATTCACACTTGATAAACATACAACACTGATTGTCATCTGTACTTTTTTATATCTTATAAATTATCTGATCGTTTTGTTTTATCTACAGGTTACAAGATTTTATATATATATATTCTCTTGAAAAAATAAAAAAGAAAGGAAAAAAAAAAAAAAAAAAGTTGCCTCTTCATTGTCTGACTCATTCAAACACAAACATCCACACAAACCGTAGACCAATACAAAATAATGGATTATTCAACCGTTAGTTGCACGAGTTTATTTCTCACTTGACCGTTCAAAGTTTCATAATTATTGAAAAAAAAAAAAATAATAATAATAAATAAATAAATAAAAAAAACTGCAATATTTTCATTCATAAATATTTTAAATTTATTTTTATTATTAATATATATAATATGTACAGGTATATGTTATTTGATATATTATCTATATTTATATGTTTGGTAAAAATTGAAACCACTTGTGCCGTGTTATAATCATTGGAAAGTACCGACGAAGGCGCATGTTATGAAAATGAAACAAACAAAGGAAAAAAAAGAGAAAGCCTTATATGGTGATATTGGCATAGTGGGAATGAGATGTAAAAAAAAATATGAGTGAAAAAAAATAAAAAAGAAAACACAAGATAGAATGGACACTAGTCAACGAGGCGAGAAGAAGACGGTGAAACTTGGTCGACGTCCATGACTCACCTTCCACCACACGGATATTTATTGCAAAACCACACGAGTGTATTCCAACCAATCGACGTATATTTTTATTTATTGTATAATAGATTCGACAGCCACCAAATCCATTGGATACTGTTACATAATATATATCTATTTTATTTATGTATATAGACTAAATCAATTTTTATCAAATTTATCATTAAATGTGTACAGCGTATCAGTAAAGATATGTATTAATAAAATAATTTGGATATTATTATTATTATTATTATTTATTTTATTATTATTATTTTTTTCTATTAATAAAGATGAAAAAAAAAATTTTTTCATGTTTGAATTTGTGAGGAATAAAATAATGCGGGATTGTGTGATAATAATTAATTTGTATTTACCAGCGCGTAAATAAAATTTTGAATAAATGCGGAAATGAATTGTTTAAAATAAATTGACCAGAATTGTTGTATTATTATGGTTTTAATCTAAAAATATAACTGTCCATTTGTGGTATAAATATATAAATTATTTATTATATATATATGGAAATATATACATATATGCATTTAAAAGGTTATTGACATCGGTCAGTGGTGTAAAGAAATTTTCTATGACTCACTGACGTGAAGTTCTTCATACATATGTTAATTTGTGTATTAATTATTCATCACTTGAATATAACTATATGATTTTATATAGAGAACAAAAGCGAGAAAATAAAGGAATAAAATTAAGAACTGCGCAGTATGTCTCGTCGATGAAACAATAAACAAAAAAAAAAAAACAAAAATGGAAATAAATTAATATACAAACACACGTACCAACACGTGATTGGTAAAAAAAAAAAAAATTATCTTTCTCTTCCTTTTTATTTCAAATGAAAACAATTAATATATAGACATTAATTATTATATATATATATATATATATATTTTTTTTTATTTATATAAAGAAAAATTTTTATTTATAAAATTATTACACATTATTTTTTTGTTTTTCACTTTTTATTTGAAAAGAAAAATCTGATAAACAACAATTGCAAATAAATATATTGATTCATTGTAGTATTGCAGATCATGCAGGCACAACAGAAAATAAAGAGAGACAAAAAGCAAAAAAAAAAAAAAAAAAATCCAACTTTTGTCGTGCATGAAGAGACCTTGAGCAAAAGTGAAGGCTGAATAACCACGATGAACATGTGCAGCAAATAAAATTGAATAAATAAAAAAAAAAAAATTTTTTTTAATTGTACATTTATCCGATCAACAAATTCCAAAATTTTAATTTTATATTTTCACATTTGTATTTAATTTCATTATTATTATTACTTTTTTTTTTTTAATATAAATAAATACTAATTATATATATTGAAATATTTAAAAGACAGTGTACATTTACGAAATAAAATTAATAATTGTTCACGTGTTCTTTCGTAAACATAATATAATTATAATTCTTTCATCCAATATTCATTGAAATTTAAAATCGTCTATTTATAAATTATGAATGTAAATTAATAAATTAAAAAAATAAAATAAAATAAAATAATCAAAAACAAAGAAATTTCTCAAACGTCAAATATATTATATTTTTAATGATATATTAATAATAATAATAACAATAAAAGATTTATAACTCACGTTTACTGCAAGTAGAAATAAAATGATCCTCAGTCTATACAATTTACTTTTGGAAATAAAACAAAAAATATAATAGTGTAAGAGGAAATTTAACAAGAAAAAAATAATAATAACTGATAATAAATATAAATTCACAATAATTACTTGATAAATAATTATAAAATATAGAAGATGAAAAAATAATAATAATAAAAACACAAACACATTAATTGTTATATTTAATTATAACATTCATGCATATGACAATACAATAATTGCGGTAATACTGAACATGCACACACGAACGTGAATTTACGGCAACTGAATCGTACGTTGTGTCGATTCAACGTAACCAACTGTTTCTTCCCCGGACCGGCCATGTTATGACGTGTATATGGACTCATTTAAATGGTAATGCATAAACGTATGTAGCGGTTTATGAACATTGTCATACACATAATACAGTCATTGACCAATATATATACATTTTTTTTTTCTTTCTGTATCGTCTTCCATTTCAATAATCTATTCATGCAAATGGCATTTATTAAACAATATAATAATTTGCTATTTTATTCAATAATATACATTTACTTCGGCATTTTTACAAAGTGTCCATAATAATTATTATAATTATAATAATAATAAGAAGATGAAAAATAATAATTGTAATAATAAAATTAATACGGGGAATTATATGTGAATATCAAGAGATTTGTATCATTGTAAATGAATTGGATTAAGATATTCAAATGTTTATATCAATAAATTATCACTCAGATTAGTTCTATTCGATTCCATTCGATCTAGTTAAATTTATTATTAATAAAAAAAAAAAAAAATTCCTTCGTGTATTTTTCTTTTGTATTTATTTTATCCAAACAGAAGTATAGGAACATGATCGATGTATAATGTGTGTTAAATCCTCGGGCGTATACTTATCCTGATTCGTACCTGGTTAATTCAATGTGAACGAATGTGAACTTTCAGTCAATTCAAAAACAAACTTTGAAGTGTTGCGCATAGGTTAGTGATAATACATTGCGTCGACACCAGAGTACGCGACTTACTGACGTATTGAAATTCAATTGGGTAATAGGGTTAAGCATGTAGCGACACCACTAGCGATATTGTGCACACGTAAATGAGAATAAAAAAGTTATGTGATGGTAGGTGAATGATTTTTATTCTTTATTTTTATTCATTCTGTTTTATTTCAACGGTCGATAACTTTTTGTCACAATTTTTTTTTTTTTTTTTTATGATAAATCATCACACACCTTTCATAACAAAATAAAAATATCAATTTTTTATCCCTTTTTTTATTTTTTTATTTTTCGGGTTTTTATTTTTTTATTTTTGTTTATTTATTTATTTATTTCGAAACTTCAACATCACAAATTTGTAGTTGACAATAAAATATTAAATTTTTTTTTTTTTTTTTCTTTTTTATTCATGGATAATCAATGAGATACAAAGTTAAATTATATTAGTTTGTGAAACTCTTAAGTGTTATTTTATATATGAATTATCATGAAATTGTGAAATGAGTGTGCAAAATTTTTATTTGATAAATAAATTATTTATATATATATATATTTCTTTTTTTTTTTCAAATATATTTAGACTGTAAAAGCAATGCGGAAAAAATATATATCTATGTATATAATTAGATTCACCTTTTATCACAGTGATGGACTTTCACACTACATTTTATCAATGCTGCAAGTGTTTAGAATTTTACATTTTAGTTCAATGACGGCTTTATCGATTTTTCGTTATTACTTCTTCTTCTTCTTCTTTATTTTTCATTTTTTTTTTCTATTTTCATTTGCATAAATGTATTCTTATCGTTTTTAGTTAGATAGCATCAATGTATAAAAAGTAATACGACACATTTGCCCTTTGTTCTTTTTTCACTATTTTTAAGGATTCAATTTGAAAAAAGAAAAAAATAATAAAAATTAAAAAAAAAAAATTCCAGTCTGATGAAACAAATTTGGTGATTGTATTTAATTGTATTTGAATAAATATATTTTTTTTTTATGTAATGTGCGATTCCAAATAGAATTATCGACGTGACCTTATTCAACCCTTGAAAAAGTTTCTTGTGTAATTCTCCATATTACTTTCTAATTTTCACAAAGCCAAAAATCATTTCAAACAATCACAATTAAATATTTCTCATTATTTAACAAAGTATGATTTAATTTTAATTATTTTATATTATCAATTATATAAACATGTGTATTATAATAAAAACGTGCGCTTTTTCATTATTTAATATCAAACTTCAATACTACAATGATACAAAAATTTTAGTTTGCCATCATTTTTAAATTTCCTTTATTGGAAAATATTAATTACTATTAATTTATTATATAAACCTTTTTTTTTTTTTTCTTATACATTCATTTATTCATTTTTATTCTCATCTTAAATAAATATTAAATTGATATTATCCAAACTGATAATCATTTATCACCGAATTTGATTGGATTTTATATTTTATTTATTTATTTATTTTGTTTTTAGTTTTTTTTTTTCATTTTAGACGAATTAATTGCTGAAAAAATTGATAGGTGATCGAGACATCTAATGACGATAACTTCAAAATCCGGGAGCAAGTAAAAAAAAATAAAAAAATATATCAACAATGATAAAATTTGGTCATTCCTTATAATCCTACGGACAAGCGACATTGTAATCAACTCAGTTGTCGCTCAACCTTCCAACGAAACAGTTCTGTCCCTCGACATACAACTTATATATGAAATTTTTTTTTTTTTATTGACCTTAATAAACTTCAAGTCCACGGCCACTTACTAGAGGTATTAAAATAAATAAAAATTTATTATTATTATTATTATTATTATTATTATTATTATTATTATTAATATTATTGTTGTTGTTGTTGTTGTTGTTGTTGTTGTTGTTTTTTATTTCATCTTGGAAAAAAAAATTTCATACATCACTAGTGTTAGATGGAAATAATGATATAAAATAATATTAACAATAATGATAATTAATTTTTTATAAAAAAAAAATTATCACATCATTCAAATACTCAAAATTTTTTTATCCATCTAAATACATATATTTATATAGATGATGATTAATTTCATATTACTATCAATTACCATGAACAATAACAAGTAGTGTAAATATTTTTAATAAGAAAGAATAAAAAAAACGAATTAAAAAATTAAAAAAAATAATAATAATAGTAGACAATAGATAATTATTTGAATTATCATGATGAAAATAATTACCTTAATTATTTTGAAGAAAAAAAAAAATAATAATAATTAATAAATAAAAAGGTCTAACTTATCTGCAATAGTTAATTTTTTTATTTTTTTATTTTTTTTTTTTTGTTTAACAATAATTGTTTTGTAAAAATAAATTTCACAGTGAAATAATTATTGTTTTATTGATAAAAACTTTTTTATTTGGTTGCACTTATCTGATTTACAATGTAAATATATCAATTCAAATGTATTGATAAACGTATCACAATTAAATATACTTACGCATGCATACACACTCCAATTGTATATCAAAAGGTGATATAGATACGATGTATGACAGTAAGTAAAAGAACAAAACATGAAAAAAATAAAAATAAAAAAAGAGATATGTAAAGGTGAGTTTGTAATTGGTGTCGGGATTCAGATCGCATATTTCCTTGAAACACGACGAATATAATAAAAGTACACAGTGATAAATTACAGAATTTTTTTTTTTTGTTCGTTTTGTTATCATTATTAATATTTTTTTTATTGAATATGTATATTCAAATATATTATATATTTGATATAATCACGCGTGTAATAACGTAAAAATGTTCAACGGATTAAATGTATTATAACAGACAGTCGGACAACGAGTTTCACGCATGAAGGTCATTATGGAGCCTTCAGAAAGCTCAGTTAATATAAATCATGTGAATATATTATGTATATACATATATATATATAAATGATATAAAGAGATACATCGTGTATATTCACTTCAGTATTCGACAAAATCGGCAACTGATCGGCCATGCAATTGTTACAGTTAAATTAATAGCAAAAGAAAAATATAATAAAATAATATAAAAATATTATTACACAAATTTAAACTTACCTATTATAATATAAAATCAAAGATTAAAATTATTTATTATTATATTGTGTATACTTTTTTTTTTATTTCTTCCACATTTTTTTTTTTTTTTTATTAATTGAATGTTTCAGAATTAAAATGTCGTCATCAATGGCATTGGTGCATTTTGCAATTTTTGCAATATATGTATATACACTTTATATTATATTTTTCGAACTTACTGTACCACTGGTTTTTCAAAAACGATTCGAGAAGTTCAATCCGGGTCATTTGAAATTCTTAACTGTGTGGGGAGTGGTATGTATAAATATATTGATAATAAATTTATAGAATCGCATTTATCTAGAATTAAATCTTTTTCGTTTTTTCAATTTTTATTTTTTTTTTTTTGGTCATTCCTCTCTTCATTTCATACATTCAAGATTGAATATTAAAATTCTCAATATAAAAAATTAACATTCATTCAGTTATAACAAAAGCATAATTTTTTATTTATTTAATATTCATTCAATTAATAACATTAATATACCATTATGCAATGCAATTTGATATATGAAAATTTATTATAAAATTAAACATTGAAATATTAATATTAAAATTATTATTATTTTCATACAATAAATAATAATTATTCAATTGTTCTATTACAAACTACATATATATAAATTATTTAAAATTAAATTGTAAATAATATTTTATTATATCATATTCTGCATACATTACACACAATTTCTATTATTATTATTATTATTATTATTATTATTATTATTATTATTATTATTATTATTATTATTATTATTTATTTATATTTATATTTTTCATAATATAATTTTTACTTCTACTTTTATTTTGATTTTTTTTTTCCACTCATGCTTTCAGTCTTTCTCTCATGATATAAGTTAATATACAACATAGACATAAGAAATATTATATAACAACAACCAGTTTGAATTATATTGTATAATTCATAGTATAACCATTGGTTGAATGACTATTAATTTTACATTATTGCACAGATGAATTTGCAAATTTTACCGGGCATAATACAAACAATTTTTTTGTTAAATATATTTCCTCTTTTTTTTTTTATACACACACTAGTTACATATATTGTATAGTTGATCTGCAAATACACACACTACTATACACAATCGGATAATGAATATTTTTTATATCAAATGTTGTGGAGTTTGACCCCTACAGGAAATCGTAACATCACAATAAAAACACAAATAACAAATTTTCCACGTTTGCATTGATTCAAATCAAACATATATATATATATATATATATATTTATCTGATCTAAAATTAATCGAACGAAAAAAAAATCTATATACATATCTTTAAAAAAATTTATATATGAATAATTTATTTATTAATCTCACATGTCCATCGAAATGATCACGTGGAGACATGTTAATATATTCAATCATTATCACTAGATTATAATTGATATGCATAAAAAAATATGATTATATGTGTGAAGTTATAATTCAATATTTGTTAAAATATTTCTATTACTTGAATGCTAACCCCCTCCTCCCCCCACTTTTTGTTTTTGCGCGCACTCTTGCGCCGCATTCTCATTATGTAAATGATTCACTGTCTATACCATGATCGCATTCGTCATCAAAGTTTCAAGTGAGCTAGACATAGAAATTATCCACACAAATCCTTACAAACGCACGCACACACATATATATGTATATAATAAATAAATAAATATAAAATAAATATAAAACATTGTTAGGTAAAATTGTATGTTTGGTACAAATTGAAATTGATATTTATTCAAAGTGGATAAAAACAATAATCTGTGTTATCGGAAATGGAATAATTTAAATTTCATGATAAGTGAATATATATAAATATTTATATCTATGTATGTGCGTACGTGTGTGAGTAGATACTTGAATACAAAAAATAATAATATAAAACTATAATTACTTTGGAAAGATAAAAATATCGACGTTTCGAGTGTCTATATCGTTATTTTACTTTGATTACTTAGAAACATTTTTCTTCAATGTTGTCAGTATTCAAGTGGAAAAACGATATTTATGTGTATGGTCAAATAGTTATTGATTTTTTTTTTATTGATTTATAGATAAATGTACACACAATAAAAAATTTATTTGTTTTTTTTGTTTTTTGAGATATTTATAAAATAATTAATATATTAAATTGGATCATCGGCGTTTTTCGATAAGGTTATGTACGTGTCATGTCACGAGACAGTATATATATATATATATACATATATATTTTGATACAAAAAAATATTTTGTGTACATATTCGATAACATCAAATAATAACACTCCGATTTTATAATCTGTATAGTTATTATGTATAACATCATCGATGTAAAAATAGAAAATAGCCTGAGAGTTTGGTTAGTTTCAACTTTATGATTATATATATAATTTGTTTTCTTTTTTCTTTTTTTTTTCCTCTATTTTTTATCTATTATACTGTAAAAAATATTACATTACTTGTAATTAACATAGTAAAATTATACTTTCTACAGAGAAATGAAGTAATTCGAATCATTAACATTTGTATATGTGTCTGACTATATTTAATCTGTGTATATATATTTATTCATGCATGTATGTATGCATGAATTTATATTTATGGAGATATATCTGTATGTGTATGTCGTATTAATTCAACGATCCACTCACTTTCGCGGATATATAAGTTTACTTTTTACGTGACTAGATTATGCCATGAATAGAAGAATTGCATGTAATCAAATGTAACAAATTTAAACATATTTATAAATATATATCTAAATTTTTTTTATTTGTATCAGTAAAAAGGTGATAACATGATAACCATTCGAATTTCAATTAGCATAACCTGTATAAATTTAAGTTAATTTACTTTATTTAAATCTTTTTTTTGTTTTATTTATTTTCTTTTCTTTTTTTTTTTGTTATATCAATGATCAACTTGAAATGATAGTTTGTTAATGTGGAGTTTTCGCTTTGATTATGTCAGATTGAGGTAAAATTTTAGTGATAAATTGGAGAAAATTAAAAAAAGCAGGGATAGAAGAAAAAAAGAGGATGTAGATTTTTAAATTGCTCAGATTTCACGGTTAATTATGCATGATCAAAGCTATTTTTTGTTTCAAAGCTTCAATAGAACATCTATCGTATCTATATATGTACACATAATTAATTCTAACGGAAGCGATGTGATAAGTTTAGAAAGTAAACTGGCGTAAGTAATGCCAACGACCGTCACTTACCGAGAAATCAATCTCCATATAAATGTACTCAATGATTGTGTATTCTTAATTTTCTTTATAGATGAAATTTTCTTGATTTTAATTAAAATTCAGAGTGTTATTTGTATATTGAGTGTATTAACTATTTGACCATAATATTGAAATAGTGGAATTAGGAAAAATATTGAATTATAAATTGCAGAAAAGGTGAAAAGAAAAATTGAATGAATATATAATATTTTGGTGATTGAAGAGAATAAACAGGAAACAAAGATGCGTGAAGCTTTACTGATTGGATTTCATGCAATTGCCTGTGCACAATTTTCATTTTCTGTTTATTATGACTACACATACATTATCGTACCAGATAATGTAAGCAGAACCCACAATGCATACGGTGGAAAATTTAAATTTCTCACATTTTGGAACGCGGTTTGTATCATTATATCATAATATATCATAAAAAATTATCATTATATTTTATTTCATAATATATAAAAAAAGATGAAATATGATAAATAAATTGATTTTACTAGCATGTAAAATTAATGTACAAACTAAACACTTTTTTTTTTTTGTTTAAAATTGTGATGAAATTTTATTAAATTATAATTATATCATTAAAAATGGCTGACTTCCATAATCATCTTCTATGATTAAACACAAAATACTTATTAGTAATAATTTAAATGAAAAAATATAGAAATTATTAGTTAATTTTAGTTTGTATCTATAACTGTCAACCATAAATGCAAATGTGTAGAAATCTTTTCTCTTTTTTTTTTTAAATTTTTTTTCTCATTCGCACTCATTTAAATGTCATCAATCGTATTTATTAAATATATATTCTTTACGACTTAATTATTTATTCATGTTCAAACATTGGTCAGGTTGAATTTAATATTTATATTCACCAATTTTCATGGATGATTTAAAAATAATAAAATATATTTATTATTCAAAGTTTTTTTTACAAAATCCTTGGAAATCTCGTTGAGTTTAACATTCACCAAAAAATATTGCATAATTCATTATTGTGGTAAATATAATAATAGTCTTTTGTAACTATAGACAAAAAACTTATTTTACGGATATATTTCACAATTGAATTCTCAAGTGTTCGCGTGTCGAAAGTCACTTGATGTCATCTCATCAAGTATCCACACGAGTACGATAAGTGAATTGGTGATGTTGAACTCAAATGACCAATTTACACATTGTATTTTCAATTGTCTGCCATTTATTTTATTTTTATTCCGTTGAATTAATTGAAATTCATTATTGTAAAACTTATAATTTCAGATTATTATTTATACAATCATGAATGTTTTTGTTGTTTTTTTTTCTTTTATTTTTCCACATAAAATCAATAAACAATCAATTTAACAATAAATATAATTATATTATTATTTTTTTTTTTTTTAGATAGTACAAGCGGTATTTTTCTTCTTGTGTGTTTTAAATGATATTTACGGTACAAATAAAATTGCGCCAAAGAAGACGTCAATATTTCGACGTATAAAAGATTATGTTCATGCAACTTACAGTTTTCCCCTTGCAATGGTGAGATTTATCATTAATAAATGTAATAATGTATCATTATACAATATAAAATATTAAATATATAAATAATTGTAGTTTGTTGGTATAACATTTTGGATTTTGATGGCCGTGGATCGTGAATTAGTATTTCCAAAAGTATTAGAACCATATTTTCCATGGTGGGTAAATCATATAATGCACACAATGATTATGGTGACAACAGTTATTGAAATGTTTATCGCACCTAGAGAATTCCCCACGAGAAAATATGGATATTCTGGATTATATGCATTAATGTTCACATACTTAATTTGGTAAGATATTTATGCAAATTATTTATTTTTATTATTTTAAAAATAAATATATATTTGTTAATAATTTAATTATAATTTTTCAGGATACACGTAATTTATTATAAAAGCAATGCTTGGGTCTATCCAGTGATGGAAGTGCTGTCATTGCCATTGAGAATTGGATTTTTAGCTATGCTATGCATATTCGTTGGATTTCTCTTTTACATTGGCGAATTGATCGATCATCTTATTTGGGGTAACGAAAAATCTATACATCAAAAAAGTCATTTAAAATCCAAGTAGCCTCATCGATTGTCACTGAAAAGTGACGACAAACTGTACAATGTCATCACGGGTCATGGTAGTGGTGAATACAAAAAAATTTCCACTCATTTTCAGATGGATTATTTCTCATTTTGCATGTTTTTTTTTTTCTTTTTATTTTATTTTTTATTTTTTCCTTCAATCGCCCTTACAATTAATTTTCCATTTGCTTGGCTTGTAACAAATATTCATTTTTCTACTTATTTTGTGCTGAAAAATTATAATATGATTTTATGTATCTAGCAAAGGAAAAATATACGGGAGGGAAGGGGGTAACCTTTTTATGTATTAGAAATTAAAGATGATTATTTATATGGGATGTAGGAAAACGAAAATTTGCTGAAGGTATTGGTGAAGATTCAAAGTCGTAAGCCCAGAAATCAAGGAAGAGGAGTTTCGAAGTTTCAACGACAGGAATTTATATATTTAATTATTTTTTACCAATAAACCGAAAACAAACAAAAAATTGGATAATTACATTAGATAAGAAGTCATGTCAGAGAGAATCTAGTTTGTGCCGATGTAAACACAAAAAACAATTTTCGATCGAAATTATGTCATTACATTACAAGAAAAAAAAAAAAAAAAAAAAGAAAAAAAAACAAATATTCTAATTATTCTAATGATATTAATTCTAAATGAAGTGATTGGTCCAAGTGTTTTTGCTTGATTTTCGTTTTCATTTTTCAATCATTTCAATACATTTACTATTATTTTTTAAATTACATTTTACCTGAATTTTACGACAAAGATCTAAGGTGTACTTTTATACCATAATATTTTTTTGAGGGATTTTACAATTTTATGAGATAAATGAAAAAGTTTTTCAATTATTATTGTTTTTTAATTAAAATTAATTTACATGAATTAATACTCAATCTATTGTATATATATAGATATATTATACTTTTAGATTCAATATAAAAAATTAAAAACTAATATTAAAATTCAAATCTGTCAAATCCTATCAAAATTTGATAAATGTACAAAACATATATACGTACATATATATATATATATGAATAATGTGTATAAATATATATACATGTGTGTATATATAATTCTATAATTCAAAATATTACATTTTAAAATTTTCCTTTTTATAACTAAAAAAATAACTTTATTTTTAATTTCCCTCATTGGTTTTTTCTTTTTTTTTTGCTTATCAACTATCACCAATTATTTTTTTGTAGTTTGTTACTATAGTCAATCTATTGTCAATAAATTTTTTTATTATAAAAAAATTATTTCACTGTGATATTTGCATGTTTCTATTATATATGTTATTATTTTTAATATAAAATTGTATCATCATATTATTATTTAATGTCTTGATATTTCGTGAAATTTCACAGAAAAAATCGACAGTTTCATGAAATCATTAATTAGTCATTATTTTCTGTGTTGAAATCTCACTTATTTCAAAGATATTAATCGGAAGTTTTTCACTGAATTTTGATTTCAGGTACTATTAAAACAACAGCAATCACGGCTCCTAAAAAGAAGAAATCCAAATAAGCTTGTAGAGTGAAAAAATGTGATTTGCTGTATGACAATTTTTGAATTATAAATCTTTACTGTTTATTCGCTATATTTGTTTGGCTACATGACAATTCGAGATCTTTTCTGCGTGAATATATACATCAATAAAAAAAAAAAGAAAAATACTAATAATATTACACAAGGAAAAAATAAAATTATAATGAATGCGTAAAAATATTTGGTAATGAAAAAAAAAATATATATATATATAAATATAATAATAATAAATCAAGAATAGATAAAAAAAATTGTTGCCTTAGAATTTGTAACAATGTGTTCACCACGGAAGAATGTGATGATTTTCTACTTAATAGAAAATAATAATAATAATAATAATAATAGAAGTTTCCGTGGCTGAGAGCCTAAGTGCTATATCTTACAGTAATATTAGTTATTATAGCGTAGAAAACAGAAATAGAATTATCAATTATATAATTGTTGTCCGACAATTGTATCAAAAAAAAAAAAGCGTACATATATTTTATTTTTTACAATAGATGTAGAAAATAGGTTCATGTATTTATAAAATAAATTTTTTTGTGACTACGTGAATGGAAACATTAGTGGATATATAAAGTGAGCATGAAAGATATAAATTAAATTAATATATATTCAAATTTAATCCAATAGAATCATATGTAATTAGGAAATTCAATGAAAAACATAATTTAAAAAAATTTTCTTCCTCAATATAAAAGATCTTCGAATGGAAAAACTGTTTTGAATTACAACTAATAAAAGTTGAAAAATATATTTGTTCTAGTTTAATGTTTCAACCGTTGACAATAATAATATATTGATTTAATAATATATAAATATTAATATGAAAAAAAAAAGAAAAAAAAAATCCTCTCGATTGTTGATTGTCTTGTATAAAAATTATCAAATGAATATTAAAAAAATTGAACGGCAATCATAGAGTATCATTCAAAAATACAAATTATTGTTATGTAAAATGAAAATCAGACAAATGTTATCAGTCTTGACTCTAAACATACTGAAATAATTTCTATTTATTGATTGCATCCAACCAGAAACAAGAATCCTATATATAAATTATGTAATTGTTATTTTGTTATATCTTTCTTGTTTTCAATAAACGTTAAGTACACAAAATATAAAAGATAAAAGAGAGCGATAAAAATGCACGTTTGTCCCTTGATAATATCAAGAACTCAATAATATATTTAAACACTTATTTATTTATTTATTTTTTCACAACGTCGTCCGTCTTTCGTCACTCGTGTTGGATTATTTGGACTAGTTTTTATTTTACCATCGGCTTTTCGAGCATTGCGATTATTAGTTTTTTCCAATTTCGGTGATATTTGGGTACCCTTTGATGTGCAATTACGACTATTAATTATTTCATCAATACTTTGTTTCAATTCTTCCATTTCAAGAACATCTAAAGGTAATGAAGTTTGCGTTGCCATTTCACGTGCACTTGATTGCCCATCTGATTGCATGATTCTCGTCAATTCTGGACAATATGAAGTTAAATTTGATGCTAAATCACCTATACCAACTTTTTTATATGTTTCATTATCATTATCACTGTCAGCCTGTGGATTCTTTGATTCTTTTAGTAAATGTTTCAATACTGTTTCATCTTCAATCATAAATTTGCCTTTTCTCACATCACGATTTGAATAACTTTTAGTACTTTTATTACTGGTTTTACTACGACTTCGTTCTTGTGTTTCTTGAATTCCCAACATTTTTGTCTCTTCATCGGGTTGACTGTCGTCACTATCACCACTGTCTTGATCATCTTTTTCAACGTTGTTTGCTTCTATATCTACATTTTTATCAGCAACAGTCCTATCAACTTTTTCCTCACTACTTAAATTTTCATCACTGTCACTTTGATTTGGAAATAAAAATGGCAATAACATTTCTACATTTTTTTCACCAATTATTTTTGCATTTAAAAATCCACTATCTAAACCCGCTGTTGCTGATCGTCGTTTCATATTTGGTACTTGTGGCATGTTAGAGACACCGCCGATTGATAATGCTGATAAAATTTGTGCACCGAGTTGACTTTCTTGCGATGTTGTACTGCCACGACGAAACAGTGGACCAACTTTTGTCGATCGTGATTTACCAAAGTCTCTGCGACGTTTTCCACGTCGGCTTCGTGATCCTGAACTGAATCCCATTTTTCGCGTTGCTTTCATTTCACACATTGAAATATGAGAATACTGTGAATCAGCGGAATTACGACGAGATCGAACGGTAACTCTTTGCACACTCAAACTTTGTACACTTAATTGTGAATCCGCGGAATTTCGACGATTGCTTGATATTGAGGCGGCATTACCGCCAACTAATGCGCCTCGGCGTGTTACAAATTTTGGCAGAGCTGCAGCCCATGTTGAACTGAAATCTTGTGATGCAACGGAATTGAGATCAAAGTTGAGACCCACTGGATCCTCATGTGTATTATGAAAACTTATTGATAAACGTCCAGCATGATTGAATGTTTTTCTTTTCGCAAATGCTTGGGCAATTACTTTATGCTTTTTTAATTTCACGGGTTCTTCACGTTCGCAATTAAATGTTCTGAAAAAAAAAAAAAAAAAAAAATTAATGCATCAATGAAATATTTGATAATATTAATATAAATATAATTTATAAATAATAAATTGGAATTATGAATTACCGGCGAAGAAAACGAGTCCAAGTATCGACTGTGGAACTTGTCCATACCCACAGTGACATTAATACACCAGCAAGAAATGGTGATAATAAATGTAATTGAAGTTTTGTCACACTCGGTCTGTATTCCATTTGACATTCAGAATTCTCAGCATATTTAGTTATAATTGAACATCTAAATATTAAATATTAAATAATTATATCTGAATATTATCTATTAATTTTAATGATAAAAAATAGAAATATATTTAACGTACGTCATATAATTTTTAAAACTCTCACGCCACTTCCAAGAATTACGGAATTCGTATATATGACAATAAAATGTGATAATAATTGCCAAAAAGGTAAATACTGAAAAACATCCCATTCTAATTATAGTACCACGAATTTTAGCACTGGCTCTCTCTGATATTATCTCTTGGCTACTTATTTTCAAATAAATAAGCGTTGTCAATCCTGGAATAAAATTTTATATTTTTCCATTCAATGTATTTCATTTGAATATCATTTTTTTTTTTGTTTTTTTTTTTTCTACCTTCACCACTTACAATCAAATATTCCATTTGAAGCATAAACAATAATACTGCATTAAAATTATTTCTTGTAAAATAATTCATGTATCCATGATTGATAAATACCTCGTGATAAAAAATATCCACCAACAACAAGACCAGCCAAAACAGGACCAAGTAAGAAACCCGCTCTTATCCAATGATTTATATATCCAACGAAGCAAATACCAGTAACACTATTCCCATCCACTTCTCCCAATGCAATAATAGTTACTGTTAAAACTAACGGAAAGCACCACGCAATTAAATGAAAATATGCCCCCTTTTTATCAATTTTATCTTGAATTTTTCCGAGTGCTTGAAAACTCATGTGCCAGGCATAGGTAAGAATTACAAACCAAACCATCGCTGCCATTGATGAATAATAAATCAATACAAATACCACTACACATGACAAACTTCCACCACTGCAACAAATAAATAATTATCAATTATATTTATGTATTAATAGATATTTTAATGTAGAAATAAAAATTAATTTTACCTCGGTTCACCCATTCTCAATGTTCCATCTTTACGACAAACAATTGATTCTCTATTGCCTGATGTAAATTGTGCCAACCATCCAATGCACGATATTAAAAAACAGCAATTTATATAAAAAATAATTAGCGCAGGATATTTATTAGCACTACGCCAATCAATCAAAAATGTCACGACAGTGAATAAATTACATACACTACATATTCCAGCGCCCCATGCAATAAACGAATGAATTTGTTTATGTTCATCGGGGGTATATAATGGATCACTACATTGCGTTCCACATCCTTCAACTCCTTCAAAAATTGCTAGAGAATTATCCGTTGGCACTAATGGCTTTAAACATTTACCGGATGAATTAAATTTTATTTCACGTGTATGATCTTTACACAAACGCGGAAATAATTTTGCATTATCACATTTTATAAAATTTGGCCATATTGTGTGATTAAAAAGAATTCTACATGGACCCGAAATTTTTTTACACATTTCATGTAATGGCAAATCAACACTACCATCAATACATTTTGGCATAAAGAGAGAACATAAAAATGGTTGAACTACCGCCCAACATTTGGGAATGTGACGTAGTGCTTGTAAATCACGAAGCTTTTCCTGAAAAAAAAACCAATTCAATTACAAATAAATATAAAAAATAAATCAAAAAATAATATATTATATTTGATTTAATTAATTAATAATTAATTGATATTACTTCAACAATTTCTTGTGTTGTCGGTTCTGGAATAAGATCCAAGCTCGTCATTGTGTATGGCAATGGTGTACCCATACACGTCGTATATTTCATTTTGATACATTTCACTGATCTTTTGCAATTAGCTGAGTCTGCTGGTAATTCACCAATTGGATATCTGTCAAGCAAATAACCGGAATCTTCTAGCCTATGCCGTGCACTTAATTCTAAATTTTTCCATGTTTTATTTTCATTATTTTTGTTTACACCAAAGCTATTTATAAACTGCGGTGTTTCTTCGCTGCTTATGTGCGATAATAAAAAATAAAGTAAACACAATACGATCTGTAAATATTTAAAATAAAAACATTATTAACAAAAAATTAAAAAATAATACAATAGTAGAATATATTATATATTTATTTTATTTATTTAGTTTTTTTTTTTTTTTTTTTTTTTTCTTGGATAATTTACTGTCACAGAATGTCATGCGTATGAATGAAATTTTTTTTATAAATTGAATAAAAATAATGAAATACGTAAACCGTGATGATAGTACCTTAAAATAATGAAAACAATTGTTACAGTGCATGGTTTCTCTAGGTTAAGTTGAATTTATATATTTGAGTGTTGAACGGCAAAGCGTCTTTATGCTTCTTCCTGTGCACAAAGCATTGTACATCATCTAAGTTAACCTTGCCAGTCTCATCGCATCTCGCTTAGGGATTGCCGGACCACACGCACGTTCAACGTCGCCGGGGACCACCCACAACGCACCCCGCATTATTACACCCCCACCCTTTGACAGGGGGTTTTGAATGCAGAGGAGTAGTGGCTTTGCAAATATCTCAATAGTGGCGCCTCGATCAAAAAATTGAAACAAACCTGTGCCATATTTTTGTCCAAAAGCCATTCCTATTTGATAACTGAAATTTGCGCGCGTAAATTCACCAAGTTTAAATGATACAATTGTGATTGTTAGAAATAAATTTTAATATTATTTATTAATAAAATAGAATATAAACCCAATGATATATATTAAAATCAATTTTTTTCTTCATATAATCTTCGAATTGGACTATGTTTTATTTGTTCAATAAGTTTTAATGTTTGTTTTAATAATTGTTCGTGAATAACATCCTCATTTTGATCACCTTGAATTACCGTCCATGTATTATCTATTAAATCCATATAATTTTCAGCAACTTGATTCTGAAAATCTTGATATTCGAAACGTTCATTGGCCCATCCATGACGAGATAACAAAGTTTTATTATCAATTTTTAGGAGTGCTACTAAATCTGGTGCTGGTAGACCACGATCAGGTTCCTTGCACCAGTCAATACTTTTTTTTGTTGATGCCGCTGAATAAGCAGCGCCTGAACCTGCATATCTATTTCAAAAATTTACCAAAATATTTAATCCTTCCAAAATTGATTAAAAAAAAAAATAACAAACAAACATTAATATGTTTTCAAAATTTTTCTTACCTATCGACAATTAATGTTGTTCCTGATTTTAAAGTTTTGATTAAATCATTTTTACACTCCCATCTATTCGCCGAATAAAGTAGATGTACTGCTTCTGGTGCTAGATCATTTTTACGTGATAAAAAATCATTGATTATACTACCAACTGTTGTCTTTCTATCTATAAATAAACACATAAATATAAAAAATATTATTGATTCATAAATTATATGTGGATCAAAGTGAAACAGAAATATTTAACAGACTCGGAAAACCACGTTCCTCTGCTGGAACACCGAGATTATTCAGTGCTTCCACCAAACGTTTAACTTGCGTTGATTTTCCAACTCTATCACATCCTTCAAGAACTAGGAATGCTCCACGCTCCATATTTTATATCAACTTATTCGAAATATTAATAAATACCACAATGAAACAGTAAAAATTATTGATAATTATTGATGACAATAATAGTCAGTGGTTAACCTTAATATTACTTTTTTTTTTGTCGCTCAGGACAATTATGTATCTCTTAATATTACCAAAAGATGGCTCGAGCAAACACTTTTTTTTCCCGCTTCAAAACTACGATTCATCATGACAAATAATTTACGAAATCTGCAGAACTTGGCAGTGAATATGTAAATAAAATATTTCTGGTGCAACTTAATTATATAATTTCAAACAAAAAAAAAAATCTCTTTCAATATTGAAAACTCGAGTGGGGTCGAAATACACAAGTAAATTTAGTAATGCATATCACAATCAACAGAAAAATTCCGTTATCTCATCCGGCATTAGGACAATGAACCCAGTGAACACTTGAAATGAAATATTCAATAATTAATTACTAAAAATAATTAATACATTGATAAGCTCATTCATTGTGTCCCATAATGATCAATAATCATGAAATTTCATGTATATACTCAGTAAAAAAATGGTAAGCAATCTTGAATCTTCAATATTTTCATCTTATTTACAGGTTTTAAATTCAATTAATCTCCTACAAAATAATCTAACCAATCAAAGAGACGAGAACGTCAACGAAAATAATGTACAATATTATAATTGTTACATTTTATTTTTTACAATCATAATAAGATATTTAAAAAATCATGTTCCGTTAGTTGTGATTACGTGACTCCATAAATTTTTCAACCACAACAATAGTAACAATATGTATAAATGTATGTATACATATCTTCAGACAAGTCGTATTTTCAATATGTATGTAATGGATCACGCGAGGATTTGGCCTCCTTCAACCTTTCAACTACTACATTTACACACCACTGTACTTTCCATATATTGATTAGTAATTATATAAACCTCAAGAGGATGATGTATAAAGATTCCCTCGACCATCATTAGCCATAGTTTACAATGAAATTTCATGAATTTTGACATGGATTTCATTGTCTTATGTCTAAGACAAAAAATTCTTCGACGACAATACATTAAACTTTCAATTATTATTATCCTTAATTGAGTAGGAAAATAAAAACGAAAAAATTTTTTATGTTTCGAAAATTCTATGTTATTTATTTAATTGTCTCAATGCACGAATTGAATTCTTTCTCGAGTCTATTAACATTCTTTTTTGGTCCGTTTTAAAATTACTGTTCAAGAATATGATGAACACGCAAATGACAATATGACAACTACTCGTTTCATCGTGTAGTTATTTTATTTCCGACCACATTGAACAACATTAGTTAATCGGTATATATATAAAAACATGAAGAAAGATTTATATATATATGGATTAGTATGTAGCAAATAGGAAATATAGTTAATATTCAGGTTAAATCTGAGCTTGCGCTCTCTTGTTATGACTAATATACCTCTGCTATCGTCTTTATTCTAGTTTAGTTGCAACGGCAACGTCACTCGATCATCATCTTTCTTATTCGACATTACTCTCAGAGGAGCGCGAATTTCTCAATATTCAACAATTACATTTATTTTTATTTCTTAATAATTTCATATATATGTGATAATTATTGCGTCAATTTTTTAATTATTTACACGTTTCGTATTGTTGATTATGAAATTTAATGAAAATTTCTAATTTGTTAATTATATTTAAAAAATTATTAATTCTAAGCCATTAAAATAATCTCGTATTTTTCAATGTTTAATGAAAACTCATTCTTCATATTGTATTAATAATCTTGGAACAAAAGGTATGGATTTATTTTCAATTATTATTATTTTTTTTTTGTTTAAAAAAAAATTTGATATTTAAATATTTGTTATCTGTTTTAAATTAAAAAAAATATATATATTTTTTTTTTTTCTTTTTAGACTTGAAGTAAATATAATGAAGACACGACGCAAGGGCAAGGATAAAAATAAAGATGATAAAAGAGGAAGACGAAGTGTTGCACAAGTGGAAACTAAATTACGAGTTGATGAAGCAACTGGTCATTTAAAAAATAAAAATTACAACAAAGCCCTGTCTCTATATCACAAGGTTTGTATTGAAAATGTATTAAATAAGAGGAAAAAAAAAAAAGAAATAGTAGCATTTCGTTTTTTAATAATAGATAATTATAAATAAATATTTCAAATGTATTTGAATCAACAAGTAGTTGTATAGACTTGAGATATTATTTAACTTGATGTGCTTGTGTATTGGAGTGTCACAAATTCAAGTGTACAAGTGCACAAATGATCCTTTCAATGGCAACAGGTGATCCGTTGTCTCACTACGTGCATGATTTTTATGTCCCCCCACGTGACATGAATGGCACACGAATATATCAAGTTGAGTTACGTGTATATACACGCACGTGCACAGATATGATACTTTTATAGCTATACATATTTGATTATGGACGATATGCCGACGCCGTCGGCGTTGCCAAACGGGTGGCGCATTGTTGACTGTTGCCAAGGACAACCAGCCACCTAGGTAAGGTGTTGATACAAACACTTTGAGAAAAATTGAAAATTCATATCAATATTTTACTGAAACAAAAAAAATAATAATAATAAATAAAATAAAATACGTTTTAATCTCAGGATCAGTTTTTCTATTTATTAAATTCGGTAGTGAATTTTAAAATAAATAAATAAACAATTTGTGAAATACATTTATTGATAAAATAAATAGTAAAATCATGGATGCATCAAGTGGCGATTGTGTGAATTCTCAGGTATCGAATATTCTTAGGCCAACATTGCAAGACAATGACTTTCTCCAGAGTTTTGTTCGAATTGGTCTTGGTGACGGTATCAATGATGCAAAGAAAAAACCCAGCGTCTTATCATACGAGAGAAAAGAAAGTAGAGATTGTATAACAAGTGGATCTAGGGGTGGTCAAGGATCACAAGAAGTACTATCAAATGGACGTTACAGTAAAGATGAAAAAAAAGATGCCAGACCACGACGACGCGGTGATAAAGATTCATTGGAATTTCAAATAAATGAACAAAAAAATAAAAAAGTGCGTAGACGTAAGGGAAGCAGTGTACGTCGACAGGAAGAAGTTTATACGGACAAGGATCGTGCTGCGGCTGTTAATATGGGAACACGTGATATTATTCAATCGCTCAAGATAAAACGTCGTCAGGATCGTAATAAAATGATGCAAATACCAGAAGAAGCTGAGCCAAGTGCAATGCTTGCACTTGCCGCACGTGAAATACGTTCCGGCGATCTAAACATTGCACTTAACTGCATCAACAAGGTTGAGAATACTCTTATGATACACTATCCAATGAATACATTAGATTGTTAAATATATTATTACGATACATTCAACAGTTTTTGTAGTATTTTTTTTTGTTTTCTCTTTATTTTAATGAATCGTGTTGCTTTTGTGCATGATAATATTATGTACAGATGACAGATCACACACAGTCAGAAAAATCCAATCATTATATTGCCAACACGCGATCAAAAATAATATATCACAATAAATAAATGTATTTATATATATATATATGAATTTACGAATGACGAGTGGAGAGTTCATCGAAGGGAAATGAATAAGAAGACGAAAAAGAAAAATAAGACGATAGAATTGGGCTGGTTATACGCGCCGATGCCATTTTCAGAAAGGCGGAGTATTCCGATAATCTATCAGGATTTACGATGTCTCGAAATAACACGGTACCACCTGACTCCAGTACGATTACGGGGTAGAAATAGAGAGTGGGGTAGTTACTGTTATTAGACTCATATACTCAACTATCTGCAAGATAATATATCAATCTTATATATTATATCGTTGATCATAACTTAATTTTCAAACTTTTCGAATATTTTTTATATATTTTCTTGATATTATTATAAATGATTTTTTGTATACTAAGCCAAGTTATGAATTTCCTTGTCCACTTTATTGTTGTAACTCATTATATTTTGTATTAATTGATTGTATTTCAATTCAACAGGCATTGGAACTCAGTCCAAGTGATAGAAATGCATTATTGGCACGTAGCAAATGCTACTTGATGCTTGGTGAACCACAAAAAGCACTTGAGGATGCCGAGGCTGCACTGAATGAGAGGGTCAAGGATCCAAATAATGCTCGTGCAATGTTTTACAAGGCCGAGGCACTTTATCATCTTGGTGATTTTGAAATGAGTTTGGTTTATTACTATCGTGGTATGAAAATTAGGCCAGAGTTTGATCAATTTCGCTTGGGTGTTCAAAAAGCTAAAGAAGCAATTCAGAATATTCTTGGCAGTTAGTTCAATCAATCATAAATATAACTTAATTTTTTTATTATTATGAATAACTATAATTACTGTATTTTATTGTTAATTGTAGATAACAGCGTACCAATTAAAATAGATTCAAACATGCAAGATGATAGAACCAACAAATCAAAATTAAATGCCATGTCTCAGGAAAAAATGGTGGGATATAAAAATTTTTAACTTCTATGATTTGTTATATTTTCATCTAAATATTATATCTATTATTATAAGCAAAATTATATATATATATATATTTTTTTTTTTTTCTTTATGAATTGCAGCAACATTCAACTGTCAATGAGAGTCAAGTTCAGGTAATTGGCAAATCACCACATGAAATGAGTGACAAGAGTCGAGATTGTTTACCTATAAAACGTAAAAATAACGCACCGAATTTGTTGGGACAACTTAACGTGGATAAAAAATATCTTCAAGATCTTCTCAAACGACCAGGTAGAATATATATTGCACAAAATATATTACAATAATTGGTTTACTATTGCACTGTAGATTTTTTTAGAATTTATATCATAGTATTTTCACATTTATATAGCTGTCGATTGAAATAATTAATCAAATGAACATCGAGATGAAATCATTTAATTCGTGGGAGTATGAAAAAGTAAATTTATCAAATAGGAAACAGAAAATACCTCCATCGTGGTTACACCGTACCGAAGATACAAACGAATCGCAATATGGTTATATAACAGGTATCGCTGGTCCAGTAGTAATGGCACGAAAAATGTTAGGTGCAGCGATGTATGAAATAGTACGTATAGGCTATGAAAAACTCGTTGGTGAAATTATCAGATTAGACGGTGACAATGCAACCATTCAAGTTTATCAGGAAACGAACGGCGTGACAGTTGGTGAACCAGTATTAAAAACAGGATTTCCACTATCCGTTGAGCTCGGTCCAGGAATTCTCGGTAGTATTTTCGATGGTATTCAAAGACCACTAAAAGATATCGCAACAATTTCAAAGAAAGTGTATATCCCCCGAGATCTTGATGTCCCTTCGATTGACAGATCAATTTCTTGGGAATTTAATCCATTAAATATTCGTCGTGGTACTCATGTAACAGCTGGTGATGTTTATGGAGTAGTTCACGAAAGTAATTTGGTTAAACATAAATTAATGATTCCACCAAAAAGTTGTGGACAATTAGTTTATATTGCTCCACCGGGTAATTATACAGTAGAGGATATTATTCTTGAAATAGAATTTAATGAGAAAATTTATCAACACACAATGCTTCAAATGTGGCCAGTACGATTGCCTAGACCGATATCTGAAAAAATCCCAACTAATTATCCATTATTGACTGGTCAAAGAATTTTAGATGGATTATTTCCAACAGTTCAAGGTGGTACAGCGGCAATTCCTGGTGCATTTGGTTGTGGCAAGACAGTAATCTCACAATCACTTTCAAAATATTCAAATTCAGATGTAATTGTTTATGTTGGATGTGGTGAGAGAGGAAATGAAATGTCAGAAGTGCTACGAGATTTCCCAGGACTGCAGGTAGAAATTGATGGCAAAACAGAATCTATAATGAAACGAACAACATTAATAGCAAATACATCAAATATGCCAGTTGCAGCACGAGAAGCTTCAATTTACACGGGAATTACAATTTCTGAATATTTTAGAGATATGGGTTACAATGTGGCGATGATGGCAGACTCAACGTCACGATGGGCCGAAGCTTTGCGAGAAATTAGTGGTCGACTTGGTGAAATGCCTGCAGATTCAGGTTATCCAGCTTATTTGAGTGCGCGACTAGCGAGTTTTTACGAACGTGCAGGAAAAGTTTTATGCGTCGGCAATCCAAGTCGCGAAGGATCTGTAAGTATTCTCGGTGCTGTTTCACCACCTGGTGGTGATTTTTCTGATCCTGTTACCAGTGCTACACTGGGTATTACTCAAGTATTTTGGGCACTTGATAAAAAACTTGCGCAAAAGAAACATTTTCCCGCTGTCAATTGGTTATTGAGTTACAGTAAATATTTAAAATCATTGGACGATTTTTATGATCGTTATTTTTCTGGTTTCACTGAACTGAGAATGAAAACGTGTGAAATATTACAGCAAGAGGAAGAATTGATGGAAATTGTTCAATTAGTTGGTAGAGGTTCGTTAACAGAATCGGATAAAATTATATTGGATATTTCAACAATACTCAAAGACGATTTTCTTCAACAAAATAGTTATACATCGTACGATCGTTTTTGTCCATTTTACAAAACATTTGGAATGCTAAAAAATATTATCACATTTTATGACTTGACTAAACAAACTGTTCAAGTAACTGATAGAGTTAATAAAGAAAAAGTATCATGGGATTTTATTCGTGAAAATATGAGTAATATTTTACACCGTCTCAGTAATATGAAATTCATGGATCCAATGAAGGATGGCGAGGACAGTATAAATGAGAGTTTCAATCGACTTCATGATGATATAGTTCATGCATTCAGTGTCCTTGAGCATTAATTTATATATCACAAATGTATTTATCGAAATTGCACATTATCTTTTTGAATTAACTTCATTATATCCAATTTAATTAATTATACTATTTTTTTTCAATGTATCTGTGTCTTTTACAGATGTCAAAGCTGCACATCAACAATCTGCCCAACATATAACAAAACATGCGGAGGAAGGAATATCATTTTTGAAAAATCGCCAGGAATTTTGGCGACAACAAAGATCATCAGCTATCAAGAAACCATTTAAATAATTAAACTAATTACTATCATTAAATAAATATAAAACTATATAATATATTGTAGATAAATTAATCTACATGTGTTAAAATATTTTTGTTTTGTAATTCATATCGAATTGATAGATTAAATCAAAATAAAATCAATGATTTGAATCTTTACATGTACTTGCGTCAATGTTTTTTTTTTTTTTTTTTGCGCATTCGTGTTTTTTGTCTACTGTACCTGAAATAGAAACTTTCCATATGTTTCCCACCATTTGAACGATCGATTTCGATTTAGATTCATCTATTTCACGGCGAAATCTAGATAGTGAAATCTCCTCTCTCATTCACGAGCTTGAATAACGATGTAGAACATTTCCAGGATGTTTTATATTTGTATACATATACATATGTGTGTGTATGAATGGCACACAGGGTAACGCTTTGCGTCCTGAGACGATGGGGCCATGGCGCCATGGCTACTTCTGCGACTGCTGTTTCAGCTTTCTCGATCGTCAGCGCGTGTAGCGCTATAATAAATCGTGATACTAGCGCACTGATATATCTATTTTTCCCTTCACACGCGCATTCAAATCAGACATTCTGATATATTCAAATCTCTCAACGAATCCACTTTCTATCGTTACAAACAAACACCCAAGAATATTCCACTTATTTTAATCGCGTGATATGCTTCAGTAGAAAAATATTGTTGCTACAAAAAAAAAAAAAATAATAACAAGATTATATCTTTGAATTAATACCAGTGATTTTTATCATAATCGTTTGGTTAAATCGAATTTTTTTTGTTTTTTTGTTTTTTCCCTCCCATTTCCTTCTATTTTTCATTATTTATTATCATCTTTTATCAAGTAAATAAATATCACAAATTGTTTCTATTAATATTTATTTACAGACTACAAAAAAAAGTGGACATGTAAATATACAAATAAAAACCGCCAAAGTGATATTAAATTAATAGAGATTGAAAGCGTGATCAATTATTGCATATTCAATATTGTGTTCATTTTCAGCATAAATGTTTTTTCTAGTCTTGTTGCTGTTGTTGTTGTTGTTGTTGTTGTTGTTGTTGTTGTTGTTGTTATTCTTCTTCTTCTTTTTTATCTTGTTTCTACGTCATGATCATCATTGGCGAATTGACACTCGTGTAGAATTTATTTTCTTGCCTCGTTATGCTTTTATCCATACATTTTATGATTAACGTGGATGGACGTCCCCCCATCATATTTTTTTTTTTCTTTTTTTACTTCTTGTAGCCCTGTTTGCGAAGTGCCTTCAGATCCACGTCACCGTAGTAATCCTCACTGAGAAATTTATCGATTAAAAATACGTATTCGAATATTTATTAGTATTATTATCAATTTTTTTTTCTCTGTATCGACAACAGTTAAATGTCAATGTAGAAAAATTGTTAAATGCATGAAAGTATTAACTTGACATCACAACATCAATTATATCATGGATAATTAAATTTATAAAAAAATATATTAGATCACATGCACATATTTTGTAATAATCAAGAAGAAAAAGAAGAAGAAGAAGAAGAAGGTGCGAGACGATGAGCTAATTACATCGAGTTTTTAATTATTATTTTTCTTTTTTTTTTAATTTTTATTTTTATTTTATTATTTTATGAAGTTTTTCTTATTTTCAATTAAAATTAAACAAGGTCAAGGGAGGAAAATGGGGCGGGGGGTGGGAAGATCATGGGAAATTTTTCAAAAATGATTTTATTATTATAATTTTTTTTTTTTTTTTTTCTAACTTTGGCACTCCAGTGTCACGAATTGAATCCATAGATATTTCAATCACGATTTTTTTGTAAGAGGGTGACAAAAAAAAAAAAAAAATAGAAATGAAAAAAAAAATTTAGATGAGAGGGAGCACGGATTTTTTTTTTTTTTTTATTTAGGAAATTTCAAATGTTGGAATATTTTATTCCTGGATGGGTGTAGGCCTTTGAGGCACGGGTGTTGGTCTGGGTTTGCCTTGATTCTGTTTCGGCACATTCCTCGATTCGCCTGATGCTTGAATACCAGTGAGTAGCTCACTCTTCCTGATGCTCTTCAAGTCCAAGTCACCATAGTAATCCTCACTGTGAAGCAAAACCGTGAAAGAAAAAAACCGAGGGTCAGGATAAACATGCTTGGATTACATGCGCGTGTGTGCCTACATGCTAAAGTATTATGTGTGTATATATTTTTTTGTTTATTCATATTTTTTTATTTATTTTTTTTTCAATTGACCTCATTGAATAATTTTCATTTTGTTTTTAATCAATAATTTTATGATGCAATTAAAATTTAGTTAGTGTTCAAACAGTGAGAAAAAAAAAAAAATAAATAAATAATAAAATAACAATAATTTCATTTCAATCAGTCCATCCCATTATTGTCTAAACTTGCAGAATTATTACGAATTTATCCAAATAAATTTTGTTTTTTAATCGGCCCTTTACCCATCAAACATTCACAGGAATCGCCAATTTCCAATCAATTTAATTCAATTATGTGGTATGAATGTAGTATGAAGATATAAAATTAAAAAAATAAAAAAATAAAAAAAGAAAAGTAGAAAATAAATGGAATAGTAATTAATTGTAAAACTTACCACCCAGGAACGTCTTCAGGATCTTCACAAGCTCCACTACCATCGGAATCGCCAATTTTAAATACAGTTCCAATTGGACATCCGTATTCTCTAGCAATACCCTCGAGACAAATATAATATTTTCGACAATCATCAGGATGAGCGTGACGTGAGAAACTTCCAGATGCCCCGGCAACTTCACCTGCAGCTGGACACGTAAATCCCCCGGCTACCTCTGTAAATTAAATAATTCAATAAATATTAAATTGACGAATGAATTGTAACTGTAAAAAAAAAACATGATTTGCATATTAATTATTATCATTGTTATGTGATCAGTGTTGAATATTACGTATGTAAAATAAATGCATAATAATTTAGATAATTTTAATTTTAATTCAATATATTATTTATTATTTATTACCATCATTTCGGCATTCAGGAACTTGATCTGCCCACATACAAACACGAGCTTCACGATCGTATGCCAATCCCGGACTGCACTGATAACGTGACGTTTCACCATTCCAACAATTCCAAAATACATCGCATTTTTTCTCATCAGCAAAAATTCCATAAAGCCGTTGACAATGTGGTGTACTGATTGCCGGTTCAAGTTGTGTTCGTTCACCGCATTCAACATTGTGCAAATAATCACAATTTTCTGTTAAAAATTTCGCGTCTGACGCATCAAATGCCAAACCATTACCGCATGTTTTTAATTCAGCGACATTATTGTCACATTTCCAATATTTATCGCATGATATTTGATGAGGATAAAAGCCAAAATCATCGGGACACTTGAAATTTTCTTGTCCATTTGATCCTGTAAAAATAATTTTATTTTTTTATTTTTTTTACACTTAATTTTTCAAAATAATTATTAATAATTATTAATAATAAAATTAATGAATATAACGATTAATTTCACGTTAATGTATATGATTCACGGATAGATGAGTTATGTAAGATAAAATATATACAAAGACTTTCGCCAGACACTTTCACTCTTGGAGTAATGCCAGAGTCGCGTTCAGCTGCAATGCGATTTGTCGACAACAATTCTGACTTTCAGCATCCCGTTCACTCTACTCATACTCTCGCATTATAACAATCATCAAGTAAAATATATATATAACCGGAAAACCAGACTATTTAACATAATAAAAGATTAAAAACCGGTACATAAATTGAAACTTGTCAATATATCATTTCCTCAATTGATATGAAAATTAATTTTTCTTCTGTTTTTTTCTTTTTATCTTTCTTTTTTTTTTTTTGCATTTGCATCTCCTTAAAAAATTAATCATTTCATACATACAAATAAATACCTCAAAATTACTCATCAACCAATAACAACAATTACATTTATAAATAAATTAAAAAATAATATAAAGTCATCACTTTAATTTACAAATTTAAATAAACAAAAGTGTCCACAATTTTAATATTAAGACACACACTTTACAGGTGGCACTTTATATATATATATATATTTTTTTTTCTCTTTTTCTTTCTCTCTTTATTATTATTATCATTATTATTTTTTCATTTATAATTCTAAAATTTTTTTTTTTTTTTTCCTTTCTATTCCTATATGTTCACACTTTCTACGTTTACAACGAATTCCTTTTACGTACCGACGATAAGGACTGCAACTATCACCAAGAATGACTTCATGATTAAATTTAATGGCCTCTTTAAACAAATAATTATAATAATAAAACAAAACTAATGATTTTAATATTTAATATATATATTTTTAAATTACTAATACTATTAATTAATCAATTTATTATTATTATTATTATTGAAACAATAATTTGATCGCAATTGAATATTTTTCAGACACTGTATCCCCTTTATTGATAGGAGAACTCTGTGTTAGCGCCCTGCCGGTTCTCAGCTTTATATAAGCCATTGGTCACGTGTCATTCCCCCATCACCAGTCAAGGAGATTTTACCTCGATGGGGACCCTCTCTGGGTCCCTCTTCGGCCTATCATATATAAATATATATGGGAGAAGAAGAGGGGCATCACTTCAAAATGTCATACATGAAATTTTCCACATTTGATTTTTTTGTTTTGTATTACCGCAGTTTGTGGGCAAATGTTTCATCTGATGGTTTTTATTATTATTATTATTATTTTTTTCTTTCTTTATTTCATTCCTTAAAAATATCTGTAAACATGAATTGACGATGGGGAAAAAAAAAAAGGAATAGTAGAAGAAAAAGAAGAAGAAAAACAAGGAGAAGGAGAAAAAGAAGAAATAAAAAATAATAAAAAAAAATTAAATTACCATAAAATACCGAATATTATTGTTTCACTTTTATTTTCAGCTCGAGCCGGTTTTTAAAAACAAGTTTTTTTCATCGTCAAATAAAAAATGAAAATTCTATTGAAATACAAAACCACAAAATTATTATTGATGATAACAAAAGTATTTGTATTTCAATATTGTAGAATATAAAATAAATAAATTAAATTAAATAAAAATTCATTTGGTGGATATATTTCTTATGCTATATAAAATATTTTAAAAATATATTCTCGTATTGCAAATATGATCATGAACGTTACTACTTCCGTTATGTATCCAGTGAAGATAATAACATTTATTCACAAATTGTATATATGTAACGTGTAAAAACCAAGGCCGTTTGGATATTCTCAACCTCACATAAAAAATATATATATATATATATATATGTAGGCTTGCATGACTCTTGGAAGGCTTTCAACGACAACGGGAACTTTCTCGTACAGCACACACACACACACACACATACACGTGCACACAACAACCTGTGTGTCGATCCAGTTTCTCGAATAATTTCCGAATGGAGTTAGAGAAAGATACACACGGTGATATTTAGGTGAGCCTTGAGACAATTAAGAAAACCAAAATTAAAAAATTAAAAAAAATAAATTAATTAATTAATGTGTAAAAATAAAATAAGAAAATGAGAAAAAAAAAAAATCGTAAAAAAATTATTTCAAAATTTTTCTATATAAATTAATTATAATAAAACAATTTCAATTAATTAAATTTATTTATATTTTATAGTTATTTAAATCCTAATGTCATTGGAAATACTTTGATATTCTTATGATAACTTGGCGAGAAAAAAAAAAAAAAAAAAAAAAAAAAAAATATTAAAACCAAATAAAAATTCATTGACGATAGATTGTATCGCAAATTCAAAGACCCCGTGCCAAAATTTGTCAACGGATTCATCATACATATATGTATATATTAAAATCACCGACATTGAAGACAAAAAATCACGTGCTAAAGGACCAACGGGAATGTAAATTATATAGAAGTGAACACCTCCACATACATATACATACACGCACACAATTATATTATTGTTCAATGTGACGATTCACAATTCAATTTACTTGTGTCTCAAGGCCAAATTTATCGTCTGACCCTACAAAATAATATATACAAAAATTAACGAAAAGGGCATACAAATATAAATGAAAAAAATATATATATATATTCAAATATAGGTGCAATAAGGCGCGTCAAACGGAAGTCTTATGACCGAATAATTGTTGTCTTCCGGGTAACGGTATGTGCATTGCTGCAATTCAAACATGAATTGAAGAACGTGATTATTATTTTAAGGAGAATACATCAATGAGCTTGGAATAATAAATAAATCAATTCACATTATTTATTCTTATCCATTGTAAAAAGATAAAAACTAAAATTTAATTGAAAAAAAAAAAAAAAAAAAAAAAAGAGTTGACAAATGAAAGTAATAAATTATTATTTTTTTCATATATATAAAAAATTTTTTTATCATTACATTTATATAAATATATTAATATTTATTCTAACTGTTATAAAAATATACAAATTAACCTTGATCAATACAATCATATCAACAGTAATAAAATACAAGTACACTTTAATATAATGTCATTATAAATATAGAAATAATATAAATATTGGAATATGAAAATTGTAAAGATTTTCTTCATTGAAATGTATAAAATTCCTTATAGAATAATAACAAGCAATCGGTTATTGCCATAAGCAATATAGCGGACATCACGATATAACGTAATGTCTGGTCGATTACATAACAACACAACGAATGAATATAAATATTAAAAAAAAAATTTTCAGCGCATCTTTTAACGTCCTCCAAAGAGTATGATAATAATAATAATAATAATAATAATAATAATAATAATAATAATAATAATAATAATAATAATGCTGTTGACTTGTTGGCTACAAGCCAAGATATTCAAGTTACCATAACGATTTATCCCTCCCTGTCGCTTCTTGGCTTCGCCGAGTGAAAGTGACGAGAGAATCGAGTGTACTCTACCTCGTCACTGCGTATTCAAACCTTTTTCATTCGGCGGAGGCGGAATATAATGATAATGATAATGATAATGATAATGATGATGATGATGATGATGATGATGATGATGATGATATTAATTCTATATAAAAAATGATTAATGCAATGGATTTTAAAATATTACGATAGAGAGAAGTTGGAGAAGAAAGGGAAAAAAAAAAAAAAGTGAAGAAAGGATGAGGTTATTGACACCTACAAAAGATATTTCTATTGACGGGTTTGGATGAGGTGATGATAAAAAAAAAAAAAAAGAATAATAATAATAATAATAAAGAAGAAGAATGAGTGAATGAATAAGACAAATCAAATATAAAAAGTAAAAAATAAAAATATATGAACAAATGGTAGTGGTGGTATTTGTATAGAGTAGAAGGTGGTGGATGATGATGATGATGATGATGAACAAACTTCTTCGCATATCAATGAGACAGAGGCCATCATAAAGGCATCCACGTATTATATTTACCGGCAGCATGAAGACAAGAAATAATATATCCACGTGCATTCATATTACCAATACAAAAGTTCTTATTCGTGTTTGTCCTTGTTATATGTTGTCTAGCAATCATCTCTCTTACCGCAGACACATGATCGTTGGTCGTTGTTTTTTTTTTTTTTGTTGTTGTCTTATTTTTTACTACTGCATATTTCTTTCATTCCCTTCCTCCCTTTTCGTCTTCTCTGTTTTTTTCCTGTTTTCATGGTTTACACAGTCGTTTGTATTGCATTCTTTCATCTTCGATCTGGTATAAATTGTTGTGAAATTATTTCATCGCGTGATGTGTATTCAATTTGAAAAATCTTGACATTTTACTGAAACAAAAAAAAAGTATAAATAATAATAATAATAATAATGAGGAAAAAGAAAAGAAAGGAAGAAAAATAAAATTAATTTATTGAATGGAAAAAAAAAAAAATAATAAATAAAAATAAAAATAGAAAATAATTTTAATGTCTGTATTTATAGTTAGAATTAATTTTGTGTTTTTTTTTTTCTCATTTTATTTCGTTTAATTGAAGATTTTATAGCTTTATACTGTATATAAAATGTGGGTATATAGAAAGTTTTTCACCAATTGTCTGGACTACGTCACAGAATCTTGATCATAATACAAAAATATATACAGACACGAATTATATATATAAATTCACTTATTTTAAATTCACATCACTCAATTTACTCTAGTTGTAATTCTTCATTTCACTATTTTTTTTTTTTTTTTCTTTCAAAAATGAAAAAAAAAACGAGAATAAGAAGCAGAAAAAAGAAGAAGAAAAAAAGATAGAAAATATGAAAGAGAAAGAGATTTTATTTCACAGTAATAAATTCACATTCACAATGTGAATTTCGACTCGGTTTTTTTTTTTTTTTTTGCGTGTACGATGACTCTTAAGTGTCACCTAGTTCTCCCCTCCCCCTTCCCTTCTTTTTTTTTTTTTTCACGTGGATTTATTCGTATTCACTTTATGTTTATGTAAATATATAAATTACATGTACGGTGTGTTCATGTTACCCTCAGGTCGTTTCGCATGACGAGGTCATACACTCGAAGGTTAATCAATCACTTGGATGACGGTGGGCACATTGAATAATCTTCAACTGTTATCCTTGAATTGAATTGAATTAAAAAAAAAAATTTTAAAAAAAACGGATACTATTCAAAAGGTGTGACATTACTTTGTCACTTATATTCGAACATTAATTATAATTTATTTTTTAGTAAAAATATTTATTTATTTATTTATTTATTTTTTTTTTTTTATGTATCAGTACAATAATATTTCTTGTATTATAATTATTGATATTGATTATTATTTTATCAATGATAAATATTCAAATGTTTGTACGTATAGAGATAATGAAAAAGTGGAAAAGATGCAAGGAAATCGGAATGTAATATTATATTGACGCGTTCAAGGATAACTTCTATAGATTATGTACACCCTGTATGGAAGTAAATAAATAATATTTATACGTTTTATTTACACTTATATACATATATATATATATATGTATGTATGTATGTATGTATTAACTTGTATTATATATTATATTTTAAATGTATTTTTGAAGACTTTTGTTAACATGACCATCCCATGTACTTGTTGTCACCGTGTGCGACTACACGTTTACATTACTACTTGCTCTATCATTCAATGGCTTTTTACAATATATTACCATCTATTTTTGCAAATTCATCCATCATATAAATATTTAAATAATATATTGAATAAAAGTGAATTTAATGAATTTTATACATCAAAGAATTAGTTAGAAAAAAAAAAAAAAAAAAAAAAAAAAAAATTATGAGCAAACACGAAATAGGAATTTTGATTTATAATTAATATTTAAATGGTATGTGTACTCTGTATTATATGAATAAAAGAAAAAAAAAAAAATACAATGCAGTGTAATATTCAATTCAATCTTTAATCTCACTAGATTGAGATAATTATTTTGGTTTTTTTTTTATGAATTTTCAAATTTTTACGACTTTGTGAATTAATTAAATTCGCATGTGTAGTGAAATATTCAATTGACTGTTGTATTAAGTCCATATTATTTATCATCATTCACAAATATATATATAATAAAACATTTGATAGTAATTATAATAATAATTATTATTATTTATTATAAATGTAATTGAATATTCGCATGATTCAATACATAAAATAAAGTGATTTCGATGTGTTTTTTTTTTTTCCCCATTTTATTTATTTATTTATTTATTTTTTTGTTATTCTATGGTGATACAAAATTTTGTTCAAATTTTACACTCAATTTCACAATATAAAAATGTGAAATTAAAATTCAAAAATAAAATTTCTCTATTAAAACTTTCCATTTTTATAATAATCCATATATATACATATATGTATGTTTTATTATATAAAATATTTACTTTATATATCGAAATAAAAATATTATATTTATCCTCATTTCGTATATTCAATTCATTTTTATATACAATTAGAACAAAAAAAAAATTAATAATAATAATAATAATAATAATGAGAGAAGAAAAATTCTTTCTTATTTTTTTTTTGTTTCCCTGTCTGTTAAACATCAAAGAGCTGTGATTTATTGATGCCATGGCCATCATTGAACGATTGTCCGATTGAATGACTTATAATTGGCCACTATAATTATTATCCATTGGATTGAGTCTTGAGGTATTGAAAATAAGGTGGAGCATAAACCTAAATACATATTCATATCCAAATGTATTTATTGTATGTGATATTTGTGTGTGTGTGTGTGTGTGTGTGTGTGTATATATATAATTGACCGCGCCCAACTCTTGAGAGTTAAGTTGATGAAAGACAGATACGAAAAATATATATATATATAATATTTCGAAGAAAGCAGTCGGTTTGCCATGCACACAGAGTCGCCATCATTATATTTGTCTGCGCGTTCCAACGACGATCGCTGGTGAAAGTCATATCCAAAATGTCACTGGAGTTTAACCTTAACGCGACTTGATCGCCATGCGGTTATACAGCCTCTGGAATAACATATCTACTCTATTGGGATATATAAACTTGCATATATATTATATAAAATCTTTCTTCTCTATCGTATTTGCATACACCCTCTCCTTCATTTTTTATCTCATTGCAAATATATCCGAGTAATTAAATTAAATCTCACCGTCATCATCGTCATCGACAATCACGTCTTACATAAATTATCAAACTTTTTTTCTTTTTTTTCAACTTATTCAAACTTATCATCGAGAAATCGCATTGGATTTTTAATGTCAAATTAATATATTGCACACATTTATCCTATTTATAAATAATATTTTACAGAAAAAAAAAAGACTGAATTTTTATTTTTTGTTGTTTAAAATATTCTGAGAAATTGTGTGTGGATGTATATTTTTATTTTTACTGATCCATTCTCTGCTTCCTTTTCTTCCACTTCCATTTTCACTCTTGATATTTTTTACAAACCGGATTTTCAAGCCTCTCATCAACTGCTGTTAGAACGACGGCAATATGCGCTGCCACCGCTACTATTGAAACAAATATATATATTTAAAGTAAAAGATATATTATTGCGCGTCTGAGATCCGCCAAGAGAGAACGTTGTAAAATACCTTCCAGGTATATAATGCAAGAAATTGCAAAACCTCTGGGCAAGGTGACCCAGTTAACAAACACCAAGTGAGTATATAAGTAGGTTGAATTGTGTATTCCATAAGGGTATACATAATATTTTTACATATCTTATATCTTTATATATATACATATATATCAAAGATTATTTACTATATACAGGTGTATACGTGTAGATACTTGATCTATCTCTTCCGGTAATAGTTTCATACAATTTCAACTAATAATTGACTTGATGATTGGCCTCAACATGCGATTAAAATACAAAGTTATTGTCAATTAATTTTAGATTAAATTGATTATACATCACGCGATATTTTATGTGTATAATTATATTGTTGGATTGATTATAAATTTTAAATATATTCAATAAATTATTGTCATTGGAAGAAATTTTATTTATTTACTTTTTTTTTTTTTTCTTGAATTATTTTTCATTTAAATATTAAATATATTTAAATATACATTTACAAAGGTGTAAAATTTCATAAGAATCATAAATAATTGATGATAAATCATTTTACTCACGTATGTAGAATATAATGTAATAGAAAAAAAAAAAAAACAAAAAAAATGTATAAGGGTAATGTTAAACAATAAAACTAATACAATATGTAATTGAAGAAAAAAAATTCTGTGGTCGTTCATCCTCCACACACGTGTGTCATTCTAAATGAATTTTATAATATTTTGTATTGTGTTTGTATACGTATAATATTAGAAAATAACATGATGCAGTGTAAAGTGTGTTCTCCACACGATTCGTCACTCGTGAGAAATGCAGTTAAACTTCCCACACGTTTTTTGCCCACGGTATTAAAAAATAAATAATATAATAAATTAAATAAACTAATAAAACAAACTATGAATTATTTTGTACAATAAGATACAATAATTTTTATCTTATACATAAATACAATGCAAACAAATATTTTTTGATATATCATTATTTATTTCAAACAATAAAATATTGTATCAATATTATTTATAAATAAATATGAAAAAAAAAAAAAAAAAAAAAAAAAATAGACAAACCGTAAAAATTATTGTCAACCGAAAAAATTTTTTTTTTCATTATAAAATATAGTTTTAATATTATTCAAATTAAATTAATGTGACATAAAATATATGACATGACGAATAATCGAGAGTTTGTCTTTAACCTTTTCCGTATGTCGCACCCATGTCACGATTTATGCGTGAATAGATAGACCAGGGGTCACTAAACTTTTATATACTCAAAGAAACGTATTATAACTGAACGATGTGTCTTTGTATTGAAATAATTATTATACGTGATTTTTCATTCTCACTTTATACAAGTAAATATGTAAATATAAATACAAACAAAAACAAAAATAAATACAATAATACGCTCATTCTATCGTTTTTTTTTTTTTTTTTTTTTTCTTTTCTCTTATTTGCGTGTCATTTTATTGACATCGTTTTCACCTGATCTTCATATTGATGCGGTTGATATTATACATCAAATTTTATAACTATATCTCTTACTCTCTTTCTTTCCCGTCAGTGTTTTTTTTTTTTTTTTTTTTTTCATTCACTCTGACTCTGATAGTTTAAAGAGAAATGAGAGAGAATGTAAAGGTCATACGTGTATATGTATTACATATGTATATATATATATATACATGTATTTATTTATTTATTTATTCCAAATGGAATATTTTTCGTAACCATCCAAAGCCCAAAACTTTCGCTTAAAGAAAGGAAAGAAAAATAATTTGGGAGACAGTGAAATGTAATTGTTTGTCTTGTGATCTCTACTGACTCTCAATTCATTTTACTCACTCTTTTATTTATATTTTTCTCTTTATCTTCATTCAATTCTCTCCACACATATAATTTTATTACAATAATTGTATTATATATATATATTAAAATTAGTATATGTATAAAAATTTATTTAGAAAAATATTTACTAGAGAAATTTATATTACATACAAAATGTCACACATGTCATTCAATCAAAAATTCCTTATGACCATAAATGACTTCAACATATTACGTATATATATTTAGAAATTTCTATATGAGAATATGCACGGAAGCCGGAACTGCAATGAGCTATATATATACACTTCCTTTGCATAATGTTCGCATTGACAATTTAACGCGAGAACAACAACAGCAACAGCAACAGCAGATACTTTGCACACTCACTCGTTAAACTCGATACACTTTTCAATGACTGATTTGGAGAAAATTATTTCACCAGTTTTGTGTAAATCTTTCATATATAAATTGGACAATCAATTATTCAATTACAAATTTATATGATAAATAATAAAAATGAACAAAAAAAAGTTATTAATTATGTCGAAGAACTTTGTCTGCCAGCTATGGATATTATCATCTCTATGTTTATGAGTAATTTCAATATTCAACAGTGAATATAAATTTTATATATAAATAAAAATGTGAGGGAGTCGGGTGTGGCGTGTACATATATATATATATACAGAACACATTCACACTTATACACAGAAAACAACTTGATGAAAGTGTTCGCGGGAAAGTGATAATATATTTAATTTCGTAGGATTGAAGTTGCTTGTACAGTCTGTATTCATTGACAAAACTATATATATTTTCACATGTTTCAATAATTTTATCAAATAATTGAATAAAACAACAAAAAAATATTTATATATATTTAATTATGAATTTTTGAAGAAAATTAAACAATAAAATGAAGTGAAGGAGAAAGTAGAATGAAAAAGAGGTGAAAAAAAAAAAAAAAAAACAAAAAAAAAAAACGAAATTAATGAAACAATTCATGACACGACGATGAACGAAAAAAATACTTTTGAGATGCAGAAAGGAAAATAAAAAAAAAATACAAATGAACTCTTGGTCATGTTTTTTTTTTTGTTTTTTTACAGTACGAGACGTTAATAAGACATTTGTTGGTAACTGATACATTTATTCATGAATTCAATGACTTGTTTATAAATTCTGTCGCCACAATCAAGTTGATTTGCTTGAGTGATTTCAGGAAAAAGTGCAGTGGTTAGTAAGCGTTACCATTGTCCCAATTTTATGTGAAATTCCGAAAGTATCCGTATCTTCCTTTTTGTTTAACATCAATAGTAGTGTAATGTCTTTGTTTATAAATATTTATTTGTGGCGTTTTGCTCTACTTATTATAGATTTAGACAATTATTGGATGAGTGCACTACATAATCACTGAGCAAGACAAATCATCATAAAGATTAACCTTCAATTTTTTTTGTTCTCAATTTTATTAAATACAAACATTTTTTTATTTAAACAATACTACATATTATTATTTCTACTCTTTCGTTTCTTACTTATCAACTGCGATGAAAATAGTTTGTGTACGATAACATACAAGTGAATAATATAAAAAATATGTCATTGATCTATTGTTAATAAAATACAATTGTATATTTATTAGCAGAGGTTATTCAATATTATTGGCAATAATTATTTTTCTTCGTGCAATTCAAATCAATAATTGATATGAAAATTAAGAATTTCATACTTTTTTCTAAATACAATTCGGATAAATATCGAATATTAAAAAATAAAAAATTAACCTGAACAATTTGCCTATTTTTTTTTTTTTTCGGGAAATGGCGTAATTTCTTGAACCGTAAAATCAATGAAATTCTAAATATATATTCAGTATTTGCAGTTTATTTATGGGAAAAAAAATAACAGTTCAAGTTCATATAAATTACCTGGTATCTCTCATCCGGAAAAAAAAACACAACACAACACAACAACAACAACTACAAATAATTCATTGAGCAATGTTTCGACGCCTTAGTGAAATCACCAACTTCCATATTATTTCCCGCGCTTAAATTTTGAAGATGTCGATCTCAGAGCTGCGTGCGTCATCAGTATAAAACAGAAAATGTTATGCACATCTATATTTTTTATTAATTCATTGATCATCGGCTGATAGTTATTCGTAAACACATACAGATAGATCCCAAATATTTGGGAAAATATTTAATAGTGGACTGTGTGAATAGATATTATAATTGAATTTAATTTTTAAATTGTACCCGTGATTTTATTTTTAATATTCAAATTGTATGATTGATCATGGTAAGTTAATCTGAAAAAGTAATTTATATATATAAAATTTATTTTGAATTTAATATATAAATTTGTAAACATCAAAGTCCAATTTTCAAAATTAGTTTTAGAATATAACTTTTCAAATAATAATTTCAGGACGTTCAACGACATTCCGTTCACACTCTTGTATTTCGTTCTTTAAAACGAACTCACGATATTTTTCTAAATAATCAAGGAATTTTGCCACCAGTAGATGTAGAATTGTAAGTGTAATTATTTGTATGCACATGTTGTTGTTAACCAATAAGTAATTTTATTTATCGCGTATGTAACTGTACTGATATTTAAAAAATAATTTTTAGAGAGAAGAAGATTAAAGCTATAAAATCACGGGATGCATATGGTCCAATTTTGGAGCGTGTAAAAAATAATGCAATTCAAAAAGCCAGAATTGAAAATGAGAATGCTGATCCACCACCACCAGGGGGTAATGATTTATTTAATATTATCATTTCATTATTCAATATACATTATTTTGCAGTGTATATTTACTTGATTTATTTTTCAGATGAATCATTTGCAGAGACTCAGAGTGATGCGATTGTACCATTTAATAATACACAAAACACATCAGTAGTTTCAGTACCAGCAGTGACGAATCATACGACAAGTAATGCTCTAACTCTTCCGCAAAAAAAATCTCCATTAATGGCCAAACCAAAATGGCATGCGCCATGGAAATTATACAGAGTAATCAGTGGGCATCTTGGTTGGGTTCGTTGTTGTGCTGTTGAACCAGGAAACGAATGGTTTGCCACTGGTTCCGCTGATAGAGTCATTAAAATTTGGGATTTGGCGAGTGGAAAATTGAAAGTATCATTAACGGGACATATAAGTAGTGTCAGAGGACTTGCATTTTCTCACCGACATCCATATTTATTCTCATGTGGAGAAGATAGACAAGTCAAATGCTGGGATTTAGAATATAATAAAGTTATCAGACATTATCATGGTCATTTATCAGCTGTTTATTCAATGGCTCTCCATCCAAATATTGATGTCTTGGTCACAGCTGGTCGAGATGCAACCGCCCGAATTTGGGATATGCGAACCAAAGCTAATGTTCATACTTTAGTTGGACATACAAATACAGTTGCCAGTGTCATTTGCCAAGCAGCAGAACCACAAGTTGTAACAGGTAGTCACGATTGTACTATTAGACTGTGGGATTTGGCAGCAGGAAAATCACGTGCTACCTTGACGAATCATAAAAAAAGTGTGAGAGCTGTAGCATTTCATCCCACTGTGTATGTTTTTTCATTTGAATAATTAATATTATCTGATTTCGAAAATCTCAACTTTTAAGGCAATTCGCCTAAATTATAATTTCATTTTTTTTTTTCATTTTAGATACATGTTCGCATCTGCATCGCCAGATAATATAAAAGAATGGAAGTGTCCAGATGGTAAATTCATTCAAAATTTATCTGGTCACAATGCAATTGTGAATTGTTTAGGTATCAATAGTGAAGGTGTATTAGCATCAGGTGCTGACAATGGTACACTTCATTTATGGGATTTCCGTACTGGGTATGCTGAATTAATTGTTAAATTATGTCTTCAACTGATTTTTTTTTTTTTTTTTTTTTTTTTTTTTTTTTTTCCCATACGATTTTCAATAATGGATTATCAATGGATTATTTTCAGATATAATTTCCAACGTCTTCAAGCGCCCGTTCAACCAGGCTCGATGGACAGTGAGGCCGGCATCTTCAGTATTACTTTCGATATGTCTGGAACTAGAATGATAACAACGGAAGCCGACAAAACTATAAAAGTTTATAAAGAAGACGATAGTGCCGTACGTAGACATTTACATATATTTTCATAATATTACAAACTAATATTTTTATTTGATCATCTCAATTTTCCTTTTTCTTTTATAGACTGAAGAAAGTCATCCAATCAATTGGAGGCCCGATATAATTAAAAGAAGAAAATACTAAATAAAAAAACATTTGTATTGTATCATTTATATTGTAAAAATTGTATTTGAGTATTTTTTTTTTCTTTTTTTTTTTTCAATTACAAAATTGACGAGTAGTATTAGCAATTTTATATTTCTTCATCTAAATCATAATCTTCCACTGGAAAATCTCCTTTATTTACGTGAGCAGGTTTAACAAACCCACCATATTTCGGAGGACACTCAAAGTATCTTTTACCTTTTACCCTAATATATAAATAAATATAATTATTATACAAAAGAATAATTTATAATGATAATACTTGAAAAAATTTAATTTTCATCACTTACGAGCCATCATTTTTCCCAAGTGGTTCATCGTACTTCACACCGATCCACCAACCTTGTTTAAAATCCGTTTTACCTAAAGGACAAAAAATATTTAAAGCGAGTTTCATAGTAATCATGAAACAAAATAATTATTTTTACATGAAAAAATTTACTTACCAACATACATAATTGTCGCTCGTCGTTTTGGTTGTAAAGGTACTTCAACTTCACATCGATCACCGGGATGAAGAGTTTTAATCAACGCTTCTTCAATTTCCTGCTCTCGTTTCTGTTCCTCTTCTTTCTTCTTCATTTCCTCTTCATTATATTTTCCAAGTTTGTTTTTAGTTAAAAAAGCCTTCACAGTATCTAAAATAAAATGAGAAAATATTTTTTAATTATTAAATAATATAATAGATAATGTATTAGTAGATATTTATACCTGGCCTTTTTGAATAGTCCTCTTCAGATATCACGAGTTTTTCGACATCTGATAAATCATTGAAGGGACATATAAAATTATCTTTAACCTGAAATAATAATTTGTTTTTAGTAATAAATTTATCGTATTGAAAAGTTTATATTCTATAATGTTAAAAACTTACATGTACACGCATTCCATCGTCAATAGGATATGATCCAAGGAGCTTTGAACCTTCATTGAGACAGCAAACCAATTTATTGTGTTTATCATAAACTTCTAATTGCATAGATGCTCTATTGCCACCCGTAAGTAATTCCAATTTTCCCTACAATAATGACAATAAAAAAATATAAAAGTTACAAAAAAAGGACAATATCAGAAGATGATTATGCAAAAAATAATTGTTAATCAACCTACTTTGAAATCATCAATAGTAATTCCTTTTTGAAATCTCCTTTCAATACAACTTGATTGTTGACCAGAATTTGTGATTTGTACATTTACAAAATCAGAAGTTATCACTGAGTAATTCGCCATTTCACAATGATACAATTGTCTATATACTTATTATCACACTGAAAGGATGTAGATGTTGGTTTTTAAATTAATAATGTCAGGATTAAAATTTTATAATCATTTGTTTATAGTATAGATGAAATTTTCAGTGACAATATATACTTTAGATAAAACGATACTCACGCCACCATATGAATATTGAAACAAATAATTATCTGAGGTTAATCGTAATTTTTTTTTTCCTATGACGAGACAAAAAATTTGTGACAAGTGAAATTATTTTAATTTTCGTATTGCTGTCATAATAATTAAACTTATTAGAGTAGAGAGTGAACGTGAGTTTTTTTATAAATTGTAAATAAAATCAACGGATGCCAAAATGTCATCTTCGAAACAAAATCCAAAAAAATTCAAGTGGACGTTAGATTTTTCCCACAAGTATATATTAAATTTATGTTTACGAATTATTTATCAATTAATTATTTTCAATTTATATTATGATATGATATAATTTTCAGAACTAAACAGGATAAAAATGTTGATTCATCGAATCCACCAGGTTATACTCCGGCAGTTGCACTTTCACACAGTATTGAACATTTTCGCGAAAATGATCCAAATCATTTGATAATAAAAAAATCATGGGATTTGGCATTAGGTCCATTGAAACAAGTCCCAATGAATTTATTTATTATGTTCATGGCTGGAAATTCTATCTCAATGTTTCCAATAATGATGGTTGGTATGTTGATAATTAGACCAGTTAAAGCTTTATTTTCACTTCAACAAAGTAAGTACATTTCGTAAAAATCATTAAAATATTTAATTTCTATGAATTTATGATTTCATAAGTTTGTCATTTATTTTATGTTTATGTAGCATTCAAAGTAATTGAAGGAACTCATGCTTTTGCCCAAAAATTTGTATTTTTCCTTGGACAGCTAGTTAATATTGGGTTAGCACTTTATAAATGTCAATCAATGGGTTTACTACCAACTCACACATCAGATTGGTTAGCATTTGTTGAACCTCAAGCAAGACTAGAATATTCTGGTGGTGGTATTCGTTATGCATAATTTATTGAATTTTTACATCACATTATTGTCACAAATGAAAATAAATATCACTGAATAATATAAAACAATATTAATTTCATTATTAAAATATATTCATGTAGATTAGGCAAGATTATGTTTCATAAGGAAAAAAAAAAAAAACAAAAAAAAAAAGTAATAATATAAAAATGGAACATATATACAATATTATTTTCCGACAATATATTTATCATATTCCTATTAATATAATCTATTTTTTTTTGTATTCATCAGCGAATTCTTTTACTTTATCTAATATCTTTGACGGATCATCCACACGAGGAATCTGGAACGAAAACGTATAATATTAATATAATATAATTACTAATTAAATACACTATTATAGATTTTGAGATCACGTACCTCATAGTTTTGATTGATATATATGCCAGCATAAATGCCAATGCCCAAGGTTATCTTTGAAAAAAAAAAAAACCATTTCACATGAAATATACACATTATAATGAAAAACTCATCATTTAAATACTCACCAAGAATTTCAACATTTTTCTAAGTATACTTAATTTACCATCAAATTACTTGTTCCACATTTAAAAATAAATAACGTACGTGCTTTGAAACAAATATTGTTCCTTGTTGTTAACGAAAATATTCACAGTTTTGTATTGTCTACTAACCTAAAATGGAAAATGGCGCAATTAGATTGGACGAATAGGTCATTTGCTTTCAGTATCTAAAGCTTAGTTTTCATGATATTCGTGACATGTTACTTCATTTTGATTTTACAATAAAAATATAGTACACACGCAATCAATAGAATATACAAAAAGACATGAGCATGTGTGTACAGGACCTAACGCGCAGTAAACTCGTGATCAATCAGTGAATGTATATCCCTATTATTTAAATATTATCTATACATACATATAACAATATTAATTATTTGCTAATCATTATTGATAATTGATGAGATGTAAATTGGCCTAAGAATAAAAAAAAAAAATAATAATAATAATATTTTGTGCATAATAATATTTTGAAACCATCAATGGTATGTATTTACTTTATTGTTAATAAAAATATTGTGAAGTTCATTGGAAATTTGTTGCTTTCTATCTTTACATATATGTATATATACAATGTATACATAAATTTAATTACATTTCGAAGGATCTAACATTTTTTTTTTCAAATTCATAACCTGGTAAGAGTTTTAGTGTAAATTTAGCGGCTTGGTGAGAGTTATTAATATCATATCTGTACGTAGTGAATGTATTTTTCTTTCTTTTTCCTCTTTTTCCACTTTTTGTGATAATGAACTGAACTGAAATACTATAATATTGAATAATTTTTTTTTAATAAGACAAAATTTTTGCTGACACGACAAAACTAACCTCATTAACATGATTGGCTATCGTTACATCATAGATGAATACTAAATATTAATATTTACATGAAAATATTATAAATTTATTCATCATTCATTTGAATATTTCTTTGGTATATGTGTATAGCTTTATTATCTGTGACAGTATATGTGTATATTACAGTTGTAACACAGAAATACAGATGCCATACATTCTGGTTCGTGGTAATTTAGCATCGTACAGTCATAAATATCCTTGGAGGGTTCTCGTTTCTGGTCTGAAAGGTATCATTCACTCTTTAAATTGCTATTCCTAAATTAAAAACAATAGAAAAAAAAAAAATAGTATCACAGTATGATATTGCATTGCCATTTTTTTTCGTTTGTATTGCTGATTTATTAAATGTTTTCTAGTGAATGGAATGTTTGATATAACTATAAATAAATTGTATATTCTTGTACTCAATAGAATTATTTTGTTCATTCATTAAATACAATATATACATTCGATAAATATAATTGGATATATTTTATTGTAGCTTCCGACATTGAACAACTGAGTAGATTTGCGTCTGGGGGATATTGTGACGATTCAACAATTGTTTATCTTCAACATCCTTGTGTAATATTGACAGCTCTCGAAGTACTCGGATATAAAGTCGTTGCATCATCAAGTACCAGTGTTAAACAAGATTACAATGAATATATGTGGACAATGAGAAAGGATTTTTCTGAACCTGAACCTGAAACTATTGTGAAAACACCAGGTATGTATTAATAATATTTATAAATTTAAATATAATAATCTAATTATTAAACACAAATTACCATTCTAAGCGTATTAAATAATCATCTATATTAATTATCTATTGAATTAATATCATCACATATTTATTTATTCGAATATGTTGTAAAATTACTATTTGTTATTGTATTTAAAATTATTTGAAAGATTCGCTTTATTATTATCATTCGTCCAGCATATAAAAATAAATATTTTCAATAATTCAATGTAGTGATATGAGTAGTATGTTTCTTTTTATTACATCGGGTATTAAATATATAATTTAAAAAAGTACGGGTCGTGATATTTTAATTGTAGTAACTGGTGCTAATTAGTCAAAGTGAGGCTTCCCATGATTACTTTGACTTGATAAGACGAAACGTTCAGGATCATTGAACAAAAATTGAAAACAAAAATAAAATAATAAAAGAATAATAACCACAAAAACAACAATAATAAGAACAATGGTGAAAAAACGTGGAGTAGTATGGTCGTATTATAATAAAAAAATAAATGGTACAACTGTAATTGCATTTTGTAAATTTTGTAATCGATCATATATACAAAATGCAACGAGAATGGAAAAACATTTGGCACATTGTGAAAAAGCTACACCTGATGTTAAACAATTATTTTTACGAGTATCAACAAGCAAAAGAGTTAATCGAGCACGTTTGTTGGGCGCGAAAATTGGTGGAAATTGGATGAGACCAAATGGCGATGTAACACTTGATATTAGCTCATTAACTGAAGCTGATTTGGAGGATATTCACGAGTGTATGCGTCATGAAAAAGAGGAAACCCCTAATAATGGTGATGAACAGGATCAAAATTTAGATATGATTGCTGAGGATGAAGAGCAAAATACATGGGTAGCTGAACAAGAAATTCAAAAAAGTCCAAATCAAAATGTAAATTGTATAAAGCAAAGTGAAAAAATTTGGATAGAGAAAGTTGAAGATCAGGAAGCAATTAATAATTATGGTATGTATACGTCTCATCATTATTTATCCAAGCGAATATTTTCCGAATCTGACAATTTGGAAAAAATAAAAAAAATATGCCAATAATGGCAAATTAATTTTTTAGACGATCCATTGCTGGAAACACGTACACACAGAACATCAATTGAATCCGATAAATTATCAACAGTCGAATCATTTTTACCAAATACAGGTGATAATGGTCATTCACCATTACAAACAAAAATATTGCAGGAACAATTACTTGAACGGAGAGCATTGAGAAAAATTGCTGAATTGGAATTGCGACGTAAAACAATTGAATTTGAAAGGTATCAATGGGAATATGAAAGAGATAAAACACGTGCTGATATAAGATGGGCACATGAAATTCGTATGATGCAGTTGAAAGAAGAAAATGAACAAAAATTTTCGCCACAAGACTCTAAAACGTGATTAACAAAATTAACAATTGTATTATATATTCATCCCGACATTGCTCTCCTTTTTTTTTTAATTTTTATTTTCATATATATAATAATCAATTTCCTTTCAAGTTGAAATAGGTAGTACGAAAATAAAGCGTTTCTTTCATATATTTTCTATACATATATACATGTATATATAAAAATAAACCACAATTAATTATTTGTTAAATATTCATCCTAGTGCTCATATATGATATTGCATATCGATAATAAATAAAAAAAAGAAATTATTTCTTAACGTACATAATTAATAGATTGAATTTTATTTATTAATTTGGATGTCAGTAGTATAAATTGTAAATAGCTTTTAGTAATAATAAAATAATCAGTTTTACTTTATAATAATGTTAATGATAATGATGATGATGATGATAATATCCATTGCAAAAAAATATGCGAAAGTGTTTGTTTCAATATTACATTGATAATAATTTATTTTATTTTAGAACTAAAAGAGAACGAGGTCTAAATAAAAAAATTACAAATTTTATTCGGACGAAACATTTGGTGTGAACGATAAAAAAAAATAATAATAATAAACTAATCTATAAAAATGTCCGAAAAAATGGTTAATGTAGAAATTGGCGATGGTTATTATTATGTGGCCGTAAAAGGTTCACCATTTGCCACTGATAGTTCCGTTTTTGGATTATCAAATGATGAAGTAATAGCATTGTGCAAACGATTTCCAAACTCCGGCACGGATGTCGTCAACGGCGTTATGATCAAAGGTTTTCAATATTGAATACACATTTTTATTTTATAATCTATCAATGTATTGAATTTATTCTGCATTATATGATGATACTTGATTACTAGTTATGATAATGACAGTAATAAATTGTTATTGATAATTTGCTTTGCTTGGTGATGGCTCTAATTGTAAATAAATGGTTCTATCATTGTACATACACATATTTATATCCATATATATTTCTACATTTTATTAACTTGATGACGAAATTAATTAATTTGCCACTTTTATAACAAATTTTCAACTTTGTATATACTAATAACAGTTTTATTCTTATTTTTTTCATTAATATCAATACTGCAACGCGTTTATTGTTAATCGCAAAGTGTCGTTGAAATAATATTTATCGTGATTAATAATCATTTCGTTTCAGGACACCCAATAGCAGTTATAAATACTTTGGCTGAACTTGGCTATCGTGTTATATGCAGTACTGGTGATGCCGAAGTGCTTTGGACATTATACAGAGAAATTTAAAATCGTCAATGCATCTCTTGTATTTTGAAGCAATAGCTTTTTTTTTGTTATTACCGCACATATATATGTTAATGATTAATATTTCTTGATATATAATTAATTCATTAATTTTTTTATTTTTCATTCCGTTTCATATACATACATATATATTTTTCTTCAGTTTTCTGATTATTTTATTTTCATTTTCGAAAATTAAATTTATACCGACGTTTCCACATTCAAATCATTCCAGCAAAGTTGAAAATTTTTTTTTTCCCTTATATATATATAACATAAAGTACAAAAAAAAATGTAATAACAAAAATTAATCAAGATAACTCTATATAAAAATTAAATTTTCCAAAAACATATAGTAATCAATTTTCTTTTTTATCATATCTATCATGAACAATAAAAAATTGTGGATTATTTTTTAGAAACAAACATTTTTGCATAGGATGTAATATTTCAATTTATACAAAACTTTTATTGAAATTAAATATCGTGAAAAGTAAAAAAAATTATTGTAAATGAACAAAAAGTAATTTTTTTTTCCTCTAATACCTAGTGAATAAAATCCGTAACTCTGAAAATAAAAAATGAGAAAAGAATCATATCGCATGGTTATTTATCTCTTAGAATGGTCAAATTTTTTTTTAATTTAATTGTTTCTCTTTCTTTTTTTTTTTTTTTCTCTGGTATCTTATAATATGTATTTAATTATATATCTGAATAATCAAAGCCTAATTTTTATTTACAATATGTGTGTGTAATAAGAGTGAATACAAACCAAAAAATTATATATTTATTAATAGGTTGTGAAAAATATAAATATTGTTAAAGTATTACATATAATATCATATTCCTCTGGATCACTGACATCACAATTTGAATTCCCATATTTTATTTGTGATTTTGTATAAGTAAAATATACATCATTTCATATTAAATAAATACATATAAAGAATTAATTCCAAAAAATATTTCAATACTATATTGTTGATGTGATTATAAAATGAACAAAAATAAATTCATATTTATATAATAATCAAATATATATTGTTATGTACCATAAATATTCTATTGTTATATGATCAATGAACACGACATTCGTATACTTCTTCTATTTATTCATTTATATCTTTTTTTCATTCTTTGCATACATGACTTTTTCCTTATATGCAATCAAATAATTACGACATAATATTAAGATGAATGTATTGAACTTGTAATATTGAATATATTCAATTCAATAAGCAGATATAAATTACCTTTTTTCTCGTGATCCCAGTTCAATCAATCATTTTTCTAAGAAAAGAATAACACATTTATTTTACCAAATTATAAAAAGCCAGATATGAAATATTTAAATTCATTAATAAAATAGCTAATATATAAACCAAGCAAGATGCATAAGAATTTATCTCAGTAATTCTCTATTACATCCTTCAGCTGATAACGAAAACGCTGACGACAAAATAAGTATTCCGAGAAAAAGTAAAATGGTTGGACCCCTTTATCCAATCACATTTGATTGACTAAGCCGCGAATCAACTAGAATATATTAATTATAAAATTAAATTGTCCGCGCGGACCCAAAAGTACAATTTTTCAAGTTGGTTATACCCAACCGGTCCCACAGTCGGTGATGAAGACCAATCTCATAACCAGCGAGACATGCACACTGGATACTCGTATCTACCTCAAGTACTTAAAATTGTGAATCTTTTTTTTTTTCTCTTGATTTTTCATTGTGTGCAAATAAATTAGTCCAACAGAACTGTTGATGTCACTGTGTATCAATCAAAATTTTATTTTGTATAAAAAATAAGTGATCAAATTAATCTCTTAAACGAATGTGAACTTAAATAATAAGCCGTAATAATTTATTCCAGACGATTCAGTTGTGCATAGTAGTTTGGCTGCATTCGAAACTCTACAACTTTGGTATGTAAAAATACATATAAAAAATTTTATAATATATATATATATATTTTTTTAGATTATAATTAAATTTAATCAAAATTTACAATATATTTTTTATTATTCTATTAATTCTCTCGTTAACGAACAAACAATTTCAGTTTACTTGGATGAAATAGAAGGTGACAATAAATAAAATATAATAAATTATAAAAATCACAACATTAATAAACAATAATACGTTGTAAAAATGGTCGATAAAAGTCATCATAACCACAATCATGACAAAACATGTTGCAAAACAAATGTAACTGGAGTATCTCAAACACTTGATGAAATGGATTTTGAACGTGGAATTTGGCATGCAGGTATAAATTAATCGTTATGCAAACAATAATAATCTCATCTGATTTTTTTTTTCTTTTCTCTCTCTATCTCTACTGTCTTCTTGTTTTCCTTCCTTCTTTTCGTTTATCAGATATCCTACAGTAACCATTATTCCAACAGCATTATACAATGATATGTCACAGCTTATGAAGCTTTTGAATAAAGGGATATCACCAGACATGGAAGATTTATCTGGATATACTGCTCTACATTATGCTGCACGAGCTGGGCATTACGATATCTGTAAGAATTTATTAAATATGGGTGCTAAATCAAATGCACAAACTCGATGTTGCAAAACAACTCCACTTCATAGAGCTGCCATGTGTGGACATCATAATATTATTAAATTATTAATTGAACACGGAGCAAATGTAAATATTCAAGATGCCGATGGAATGACCGTTTTACACTACATGTGTAAAAATTGAAGAAATGTGTCGTGAATGAATGTTAAATAAGAATTTAATATTAAAGAAGGAAAAAAAAGAAAAAAAAGAAATGAGTTTAATCTAATTATTATTATTTTTTATTTATAATTAAAAAAATATATATGTTAATATATGTAATACAACACGTATAATTTTATAATTTACAGCTCTACTACACAAATATAGAATAATAATTTTGAATTTCGCGGGTTTATTTATCATGAGAAAAATGTAAAAAAAATCAATCGGGAATATTCGGTTATTCTCGTTACCCACTGAGGTTTTAATCTCTGTATCGTTATTGGTGTTTGGTTGGTGTCGCGGCGGCCACCTGAGTCTGTACGGTAATTGGAATAGCCGCACACAAATATTGTTAAACAGCTCTGTAATGCATTCGTATTATGTCGTCGCAACTCGCAATTCTCTCGTGAGATAAACATTGACGCCATCTATCGGGACCTTACTTTTACCGTACATCGTCACAGTGATCGCGGTTCGTTGCGTTAGTCAGTTTGTTTCGTGTGTATAACCACGAGAGTTGTTGGCATTTGTATTCTTGTCGCCGGGGCCTCGTTTTCAACAATAACGAAATGTAATTTATCAATTCAATGGATCATATTTTCGTTTAGTATTATTGTAATTAGTGATTAAATTTAAACGGCCATTAATACGAAACATCGTAATATTTCAACACGAATTCTTCCACATACTACAGAGTGACAATCGCGAGAAATGTAACCGTGTCGTGACGTCACACGGCTAATCAACTGCATACACGTATACATCGACACGGCCGCGAACGAGAGAGACAGTGTGTGCGCGCGCGCACATCCATACACATGTATATATATATCTATCATATACGACTCTACTAAATACGAAGAAAAAAAAAAAAAAAAAAAAAAAGTGGAAAAATTGGCTAAAAAATGAATTGTACACGTGCAAATGGCAAGTTTATTTATTTTTTTTTTTTTTTATTCATCAACAATTGATAAACATTTACGTATTATTTCAATAGTAAATAATAATAATTTCACAATCAATTGTGAATCAAAGAGAGGAAAAATAAAAATAGGAGAAAATAAAAATAAATAAATAAATAAATAATAATAAAAAATGGATAAGTGTAATAAAAAATGTTGGTAAATTTTGTGCTTATATATTGAAAGGGACATAATTATAAATTTTCAAATACATCATGTTACTTGGATACATTTTTTATCTTCCATTAATTCAATTTTTTAAATATTAATTTATCATATTATAATCGATGGTATTGCAAGTTTATTTATTTATTTATTCATTTATTCATTTATTATTATTATCATTATTATTATTATTATTATAATATTTTTTCTTTTTTTTTTCTCTCTATTATTTTTAAATTGTATAGAGTAACGTATACACGTGTATAACGATAGAAAACAACTTTGTACCTATATAACATTTTGCCTATCGTTGATTGCTACCGTTGCCGTTGATGCTGATACGAAGTAGTGAAAAGAGCGAATATCTCGTGGCGCCCCGCGGTGCTTTTCAACGAGAAGCTGTCCATAACCTACGTGAACCGGCAAAAAGGAAAGACGTCCGTTTTGTCGACGTCGTCGTCGTCGTCGTAGTAGTAGTAGTAGTAGTAGTAGTAGTAGTAGTAGTAGTACATACATACAATGCAATTGTGTAAATTCATTATATTCAACGGTTATCGGGTTAAAGGTAAAAACAACCGATTTTTTTTTCCCCCCATATTTTTTCTCTTTTATTTCTTTTCAAGAATTCCCCCCCCCCCCTCTCTTTCCCCCCTTTCTATTTCATCCCTTACGTTGGTTTATAAAAAATAAAAATAAAATTTAATATCACAAATAATACAAATTCACACTATAAAATATTAATAAATATGCACATTGAATTTTCGATAAATTCACTTGATTAATTAATTTGATACACGTGTCACTGTGATTTTGTGTATTTATTTATTTATTTTATTTTCTACATCATTGAAATTATCATATGTTTATTTTTATTGTTGCATTATGAAGAATATATTTATAAATGAATTATTATAATATAGAAGAAAAAATAAAGAACAAAAAAAATTTATTTTTTTTTTCTTCTATTTTTCGTAAGATTTCGTTATAATTTTTACTATTTTTTAAAATTATTATTATTATTATTTTCATTTTCAATATTTTTATATAATGATTGGCTAGTGTCGAGTTGGCTGATAAGAAAAATTTCATGCGTCATTTAACATCCCGTAATCGATATTAATTATACTTTCAAAGGCAGGTCATTGTTTTATATACACAATTGTGCGCACACAATGTTTCGCAATAATCTTTTCGACAGTTCTTTTGAAATCCACAACGACACATCAGCGCATCTTGAATAAAACAATAAGAAAGAGAAAAGAAAAGAAACGAATATTATATTGTGTTGCATTTTTGACAAAAAACAAAATAAAAAAAAAATTAAATTCTGTAGAATTATATTATGCACACATCAGTAATTTGATCAATTAAATTGATGTAATAATATAATATTAAATGTATATTATATATGATATTACGTAAGTGTGTGGGTAGAAGAAGACAATTATTATAATTGAAATCAATAATATAATATTATTTTTATTAGGACAGAAGGAGTATGTAAATATACACAGTGATTATTAATTCGCAATAGATTGCATTTTAATCTAGGTCGGAAATCATCATTCGTCTATAAAGGTCACGTGTACAATAATTTGTGAGCCTATACAATTAATTTTAAATACAGAGTATACTTGAATTATCATATAGATTAGATTTATCACATGTTTACTTTATTAATTTAAATTATCAGTTGACGATTTTATGAAGTGTATTACAGTTATATATAATATTTGAAACAAAAAAAGAAGAAAAAAAAAAAGAAAAATTTCTACAGCAAATTTTCTGCAGAATAAATGTCATGTAGTTATTTATTATATATAAGATAATAAAATTTAATGTATCAATAAAATATATAATATGAATTAAAATTATTATTACTATTACTACCAAATATTATTTACTTATTTTTGTTTTTTTTTTCTTTTTTTCAGATAAAATCCGTATTGGAATTAATATTGCGAGTGTGAAGAATAATCCAAATGGACCTACAACATGTGACATTAAAAATGCGAAAGTGTAAATTAAACAATCACTGGCATTCAACTGTTGATCCAATTGAGTGACCAAGCATTTTGTGGATTTTAATAATATAATAAATAATATCGTCACGGTATTATGCATAAAATTTTAAAAATTGATTAAAAAAAAAAAAATTCTCTCTTCTTGATTTTATTCAACGACAGTTACCACAATAAAAACAAAAAATTAAGTGGAGCAAAAGTGTGGACGTGTAAAAATTGAAGTGAATTTTATTGACGCCAGTGGTCAATATCAAACCAATATATTACTCTCATCAACTCTTCAGGTGTCTCATTGTGATTAATACCACCGCCATTGATCTAATTTTATTACATCAATAGAACCACGTGTAAATAAACCCACATCGTCTTTAGAGAATTATTAGTGGCAGTAATTGTGTTTGTTGGAAGTAACAAATATCTATACATCTATATACATACACCTATTAATAAATATATAGGCATCATTATATTTGTTTTCCCATTGACGAATATTGGCCGTATATATCGCAAGTCTTCCACATTCAGGGTGATAATATAGGGGAGAAAAAAAAAATAATAATAACAGCAACGAGAAGAAATTATTATTTGTAGTGATCCAAGTGAGTGATGTTTAATTGAATGGTCAGTGATTAACGCAAAATAAATAATTTTTCTTTTTTTTTTTCTCTCTCTCTCTTTTATTCTTAATTTGTGATAGTGCCAAGTCACAGTTTACTTGGATAATCACAGTTGGATATATATCACACAACTGGATAGTAATTTATTTTACGCATAGAAAAATTACAAAAGTGATATTGTGTTTTTTTATTTTATTTATTTATTATTAATAATTTTTTTTTTTTTTGTTTTGTTTTTGTTTCGTGTGTGTGTGTGTTGTGCTTCTATTATTTTTGTGTTGTTGACGTGTGATAAAACACAAGTGACTTGTGTGGGATAAAGAAATAAAAATTGAGAGTTTTAAGGGGAGAAAAAGAAAGAAAGAAATGAATGAAAAATTGGATTTAAATATAGGGTGACGTTGACAAATTGTGAGTGATTGAGTTATATTCTCAATTTATATATATATACATATATATATAATTTTTCATTTCTTTTTTTTTTTTTATTCTTTTAAATCGTCGAATTTTCTCTTATTAAAACGGAGCACTCTCGGCAATATCACGGTAGTTCCACTCCCAATGAAAGGAGGAGGCACATGTCCGTTTCTGCTGCTGAAAATGCAGGGTGAGTTATTAAATGAAATTAATTAATTTAATAATTAATTAATTATTTTACATTTTATGCTATAATAAAACAAGAATATACATGATATATAATTCACACAAAACGTATCATATAATAAATTAATTTTAATAAAATGAAGAAAAAAAAAAAAAAGGAAAAAGGAAAAAAGAAAAAATGAACAATTAATAATTTACAATTGGCAAACATGTGTTAATAATAAAGAAGAAAAGAAAGAAAAAAGAAAAAAAAACACAAGATATAATTATTTCATCACAATAGTACAAGCAGCTGATATCTGACGTTTTAAATCTTAGCGCCCTATACAAGCGAGAGTGTAAAATTACTGGAGGTAAAGGAAACCTTGGCCCGAATAAAAAATATTTTGCTGTTTGCACGATGCACAGTGTCAGTGCTAATCGCGTTATATCTCACAGATAATTTTCCCTATTTTCAATTTAATTTAATTTTTTATTTATTTCAAATACAAAAAAAAAATTATAAAATAATTAAAATCAACAAATAGATATATAATTTTAATATTTGACTTTTATCATATTTATCTGACATTTTTTTAACATTCCATATATATTTAAAATAGACACTTGTCCTCTATACCATTTGTTAGTTATATCAGTCGACAAGTCATGTCTTGAAAGTGACACGTGAAAAGAAAAAGAAAAAAAATATATATGTATATATGTGTTAAAAGGTTTGCTTTGATATCTATTTTTTTTTTTTTTTCCTCTCCCTCTCTCCCTCTCTTTCTTATTTTTTCTTTAATATTTCTGGCAGTGGTGCAGCGAAAAGTTTGTTTTCTTAGCCATTTTCTCTCTACTTATTACTGTTTTTTTTTTTTTTTTGTTTTGTTTTTCGTTTCGTTTCGTTTTCGTTTCGTTTCATTTAGTTTTTGTTCTTCGAAACGATACAGTGGAATGTCGAATCACGAATTAAAATAAATAATAATAGAAATAGCATATGATATACGAGCGATGAAGTATTGATGATGGTGTGAGATGTGTGTGAAAGAAAGTAGAATTAGCGATGACCAATAACTGTTGGATAACCAATAGTAGTTGAAGTTGGAGGAGGAGGTGGTAGATATTGGGGAGTTTTTTGTGGTAAAGGTAGTGGCAGTGGTGCCGTTTTATGTGAATTCTTTTGAGATTCATCAATATTATAATAATTTTACATTAATATATATAAATATTATATAGGTGAAAGTAAAAATATAAAAATTCAATATTTATACAAAATTTTCTTCTAATTTTACTCCTAACATTAGCATCATCATCATCATCTGCATCATAATAATGATAATAATTATTATTATCATTATCACTGTTGTTATTGTAGATAAAACGTGATCGTGGTCGATCTCACAGCGCTGGTAGAAAAATAGCGTTACCTTGGCTTTCTTTTGATTTACACTGCATCGTGATGCCGTTGGTTGGTGGAGTATCTTGACCGCATTTATCGTATCCAAAACTTATCCAATCCACCAGTCAATAACGGGTATATATATATATTAAAAAAAAAAAGAAAAAAAAAAAAATTTATTTTACGTGTTGAAATTTTTATTTATTTCCTCGACAAAAAAAAAAAAAAATTTTTTTTTTAAATAAAAAATAAATAAAATATAATATAATTTTTTTTCGTATTTTACTCATGGATAATTCTCACTACTATCGAAAAGTGAAACCGGAAGGATTAAATTTATGTATATATATATATATATGTATGAATGGCCATTAGCGCTGACTTGACAAAGTTGAGATTTCACTGTAATGAATCACGATCGTATTACAAGTGTAGTTTTAATGTGAGTAAATTGTTGGTAAGACGACGACTATGATGGTGAAACAATGCGATAACTGCGGTAAAAGACAAGAAAAAAAAAAAAAAAAGAAAAGAAAAATAATAAATAATAAATAATGACAATAATAAAAAAGAAAAGAAAATTATCGAGCGTTGTCGAGAGAGTTTAAAGATTAAAGTGAGAAGAAAGTTTGCTTCACAACTACTTGGATCGTTCACTCAACTAGTTAGTACCTACTTAGCAATGGAGAAAGGTATATAAGTATATAGCATATATTATATGTTATATAGTGTACAGTAACGGCAATAGACCGCTGCGTAACGCTATTACATACGCTCATTATACACACCTGCATAACTCAATGGCACAACGCACGACGTAACACTCAACGAGACGATCACGTTGACGCACTTATGCCTCTTTATATGCATATACATTTATAATATATACACACATAGACATATATATTTATATAGAAGAATTTTCTTCAGTTCTCTTAGTCACATGAGGTGGCTCTTTACATATCCAAGTATGAGTGTGTGAATTGCCATTAGTATTTTCTCGGTTTCTAACGGTTAACTGTCTGGACTTGTAGAGTTCGATAACACAACATTATCAGTCTTTATTCATCCATATAATTTCATTAAATTTGTTTTTTTTTTTTTTTTAAATTTTTTATATTGTATATAAATTAATTTTATCAAATTATTTATTTGATATTTATTATAATTTATATTATCTTGAATGATTTTTAGTGAGTTGAAAATTAATTTATATACATGAGTGAACAATAAAATATTTCTTGTTTTTTTTTGTTTTGTTTGAAATGGAATTTAATTTGTCGTTTAAATGTGCCAAGTACGGTTGAATTATTCGTAAAATTTGTAGTGGATAGATGGAAAACTGGGACATCAAAAAAAAAAAAAAAAAAAAAAATACTTTCATTAAATTGCAGTAGATTATACTACATAAAAATTAATTTTATCTTTTAATACATTTATTTTATACTTTTGACTAACTTTTGACTACTTTTTTACACTTGGAATATATTTTCTGAAATAATTTTATTATATTTTCTTATAAATTCATCACTAATTATAGAAGTTCGATATTTGGTTGGCTGATATCGTGACCATTTCAGTGATTAAGAAAAAAAAAAAAAAAATTATAAAGAAGAATAACAAAAAAAATTAAAAATAAAATAAACTGATAATTCACACATTATTACTACATTTTTTTATCTTTATTATTTCTTCCAATGTGTAACTAAACAAAATTATTTTCTAAACTCATTCATACACACGAAAAAAAAAAAAGAAAAGTTATTTAATATTACAAAATTATCAGTGATGTATTTTGTAATTGCTAACTATATATTTTATTTTTTATTCATTTATTTATTCATTTATTTATTTATTATTATTATTTTTTTTTTTTCACACTCGATATAAATCTTAAATGAGTTTAGTAATCCGTTAGAAGTAATACCGCTATGAAGCAATTGATTGACAAGTATTGGGAATACAAATAAAAAGAAAGAAAGAAGATAAAAAAAAAATAATAATAATAAATAAATAAGTATAAATACTATACACATGACTATAAGGAGTAATTGTCCAATTGCTCTATAGTCTTTCACAAAATTGCCATGGACATGATGAGTGCCAGGTGCTACGCGTGGCTGATCGTGATCAGAGTGTGGATGTGATATATATTGTATACATAACCGAAGAGTGGGAGAGAGAGAGAGAGAGAGAGGAAAAGGGAGAAAGAGCGTAGAATTTGCGCGCGGCTGTTGTAGCAGATGTAAAAGCACAGCAAAACTGGATAGGCAGGCGTGGTAGTGGTACCTTTTGTCGACCTTGACCTCCGTCCTCGGTTGACGCTCAGTTCTTCGCAGACTGATCGATATAACTGCTCATACCCGCCCGCACGTTTTACTCCCTTATTTCATGATAAAACCAACCCCTACAGTCGCGCGGGATCAGTGTGCGCCGTCGTCACGACCCCCTTTTACCCTCTCCCTTATCTAATCTCAGGAGTTGACGCGTGTGTTGTATCGATTTAGCACCAACTCACTCTCAATATCCATCTCTTTTACTCATACACACACAATCTCTTTATTTTCCCTGTTATACATTCAAATTTGTATGATAACAAAACAAAAACACTTTTTTTTTTCTCTCTCTCTCTCTCCATTTTTTTTTCATTTGGAATTTTATATTTATGTCATCATATTGGTAAAAGTTTCAATAATTTTCAATAAATTTTGGACATTTAGTTTTGATTAATTTTGTTTTTTTTTTTATTTTTTCTATTTTATAATATTTTCATGATCATAATTGTTAATATTATTTATAATTATTTAACGACGATTGAAATATAATTTAGTATCATTATTTGTGAATCAAAGTTGTTTGATAATATATAATATAAAATAATATCGTATGTTCAATAAAATAATTGAACAATATAACAAAAAAAATAAAAAAATAATGGGGCCAAACACTTAATGAGAATTGTGTGATAAGATTGTAGGTGTACTTAATTATTGTCACTGTCTGTACAGTAGAAATTTTGTGTGATGAAATATTATTTCTAGTGTCAAAAAAAAATATATATATATATATATATGTGTGTGTGTGTGTGTGATATGCTTGACACACAAAAAAGCTTTGATATAGATATTAATGAGTGTGAAGAATTTTTTTTTTTCTTATTTATTTTTTTTTTTGTATTTTTATTTTATTTTATTTTTTTTTTGTTTTTCTTTGTTTGTTGGAATAAAATATTTGTAAGACGACAACGTTGTCATTCATCGTGTCATTTTCGTGAATTATTGTCCCCACTATTCGAATTAGTGAACCACCACATACACGAATACAAATACAAAATTTCCCACCTACGTGTAACACGTGTACGTTGTTACTCATATATATATATATATCATTGTCGCAGTAACACTATATATAATGTATAATAGTTATTTATCCATGCATAAATGATCATTCATTTGTGATTCATCAGAGTTCACATTTTATTATTTTTTTTTTGTTCTTTTATATTATTCTTTCTTTATCTGACAAATATAAATTTTCAATCAATCATTGAATATTATCATAAATAAAAATAACCACATTCAATAATTTATATCAACATATAATAAAAATTATTAATATCATCTTTATTTCATAGTTTATTATTATTATTCGTTAATATCATATTCAAATTTTATTCTATCATTCGGTCAAATTAAATAAATAAATAATGAAATAATTCTTGCTATATCAGCAAATAATATAAATATATACGAATAATTTATTTATTATACACACGGGTTTCTCTTTGTACAACATAAAAAAAAAAAAAAAAAAAAAAATTGAAGTAAATGAAAGAAAAGAATAAGAATAAAAGAAAGAAAGAAAGAAAGAAAGAAAGAAAGAAAATAACTTGGAGCTATGGCTGTGGCGTTTCAGAACTTTCTTCTCACGTCAGTATAACAGTTAAATATATACGTGCACGTTTTGACTGTGGCTAATGGTTTGTTGGGGTTATGTGCACAGATTTTATAGGAGAATTATGTACAGTAAAAAAGAGGAAGAGAGACAGAGGCAGGTAATTCACATCATCATCATCATCATCATCACCACCGTCGTCGATGTTGTTGTTGATTGTGTAGAAGTAAAGACACAAAAGCCAGTCTCGGGTTTTCGTCTGATGACATCGTCCCGCGGTGTATATAATATAAAAAAATGGAGTGAAAAAGAAATAGAGAGAGAGAGAGAGAGAGCGAGGAGGAGGAGGAGGTGGTGGTGGTGGTGGTGGTGCCCATGTCTCGTGAAGAATCGTTGGCATGGGCGGGGGATGGTGGATCGTTGCCACGTTCAGTTGGTGTGTCACGAACGCGCTTCACGCGACGGATGCTTGCCGAAGCACGGAATATAATATATAATATAAAAGAGTGGGAATGACTGGAAGGACGATGTTTCTCTTCTTTTTCTACTACTATATAATACAGTGTGCATGGGTTATATAGGCGGAGGATGGTTAGTGATGGTGCTGCTGCTACTTCTGCTTCTTCTGCTTCTTCTACTTCTTCTGCTTCTACTGTTGATGTTGATGTTGATATTGAATATACACGTACAGTTGAAATTTTCGTGTTTCCAGCCCTGATGTTGCGCACAATAACGACGCCACCGTGTCGCGCCTCTCATTTCTCCTTCTCTCTTTCTATTTCATTTCAGAAACACGCCTCTTTGTACACTATACGTTAGAGTATATATATATACACACAAGTGTTTTGGTGTATTTATGAAAATATAGTTCGGGATAAAGTGCGCAAAATGTATGTGCGTATATTAAATATGTGATATTAGGGCAGGTCGTCGGCTGTTGTATACAATTTAACACTCACATTTAACTTACACCCTAAATCAAGTATATATATATATACATTTATTTATTCATAAAATTATACTTTTAAATATCTGTATGATTTTATCATTATTATCATTATTATTTTTTTATTATTAATTATTAGTGTGCACGCATTCAACGTGTACAATTTTTTTTTTTTTCACTATTTATTATTATTATTATTATTTAATTATTTCGTCGGTGTGTTCATTGAATGATAAGTGAGGACAGAGGTACATAAACCGCAAAAGGAAATATTTAAATATGAAATAAAAGTGAAAGTGGCGCACGCGGTTTATCGTTAATGGGTCTTATAAAGATGATACATACAAATAATTATATAAATTGCAATTTATTAATCGATATTGCGGATATATATGGGTATGTGTGTGTGTGTGTGTGGGGTTAGGGGGAAGAGGAATAGGAAGGGGGGGAGGGGGCACACGTTGCAAACCTATGATGTGTATCTATACACATGATTCGATGGCGCACACCGTTCAAATTCCCGAACATCTGTTCTGATACATCCGGTGTGCATGGGTACGCATGCGGTAAATTCCTCTTTCTTTTTTTTTTTCCTTCTTTTTTATTTTGGACTCAGTGTATTGGGGCACACAATGTGTTGAGTGTACAGGTGCATATATAGAAGAGTCACAGAGTTCAGAAGACCTTGAAATAATCAAATTGTGTTTTCATTATTTTCACGTGTATAAATTTTTATATCTAAATAATTTATAAATAAATATATAAATTGATAAATTGATAGGTAATAATGTTATAATTGTTATGATTGCGTATGAAATTTATAATAATTTTACTACGTTTAAAATATATTTTTATATACTTGCTTTTTTTTTTTTTTTTTTTTTTTTTTACACTATTGGGAAAATTTTGTTATAGTAATTTTGTGTAAATACTGATTCAACTGTTGGTTAAACTTTTACACACGAATAGCTCACTTTTTGTGGTAAATAATACGTATATATTTTTTTATTCACTCGTGGCTAATTGAATTTAAACCATTTTACTTGAAATAGTTTTATACTTATTCAAGAGTTGAATTATTTTATTTATACATAAAAATTAATGTATTTACAAAAAAAAAAAAAAAATAAATAAATAAAAAGAATACAAAAGAAAATTAACGAAATAAAAAACTGCAGTAATTTTTTTTTTTTTTTTTTCTTCATATTTTTATTGAAAATATATTTTATTAATATATTTATTTTATTATTATCCAGACAATTGTTCACATAATTATAAGTTGGGCTATTATTATTGTTATTATTCAATCCTCTCTCTCTCTATATATATATATCTTTTTTTCTTTCTCATTCTCATTCTCTCTTTTTTTTTTTTTTGTTATTTAAAATTATATATAATATGAAAACAAGACAATAACACGTAAATGGCGGAAGAGTTGGCAGTGGATGAGAACCATTTGTGTGCCTAGATTTTCAAGGTCGTCGTTGTCCCTTTTACCTCCTACTCCATTCAAGGTAGGGGGGGGGGGGAGAGAGAGAGAGAGAGAGAGAGAAAGAAAGAAGAAGAAGTGTATAGAGAGAATCGTTGCCATCGTCGTCGGCGTAGTCGTCGACGTTGTCGTGGTTATCGTGGTCGTTGTTGACGACTGCGCGTGACTATATAACGTCAAAGTTTCTCATGAACAAACTTTTATATTCCATATACCCATATCATTTGTTTCTACACTTGACAATTGTAAAAAAAAAAAAAAAAAAAACCAATAAAAAAATTATTACAATGAAAAAGAATAAATTAAAAAATAAAAATAAATTTCAATTTCAATTGATATTACAAAATATACATTTTTTTTATTATTTCAATCTATTAATAAATTAATAATTAAAATTTTTCAACGTTCAAATTAACTGATTAATGAAATATATATTATTTTTATACAAATTTTATAATATATTTGTTAATAATTTTTGACCTATTGATTTTTTACTTTTTTATTTTTTATTAATTTAAATATTATTACATAATATTTGGATATATTTTAACAAGTTAAAAATGGTAAAAGAAGTTGAAACAAATAAAAGTAATCGATGGGATAGAGAGAAAAAAAAATTTTCGAAAAAGAAAAAACAATAAATAAATAAATAAATAAATGAATAAATAAATAAATAACGATGATAATTCCAAAGTCATAAAACCACATTGGAAAATAAATAGAGGGTCACTGCAATTGTGATATATACATTGATTATTCAATTCACGTGTTTTAGAATATTCACAAAAATTAACAATGTACAGTTCACTTTATTTATTTTATTAGTGAAAGGGACAAATCCCTTTTTACATTGTATCATTTGCACATATCTGACTATTAACTATTGCATATTTTCAATGTATGTATATATATATACACATGCATAAAGATAAATTATGTTGTCACACGCGTTCTCTCTCGCTGACGCAAAAGACGTGTGTTACGTCACCATGCAACGTCGCGGCAAGAGTAGCGCGCCAATGAGTGCATTAGAGGTTATACATACAGAGTCTTAAATTTTAATTGCGTCAACTGATGAAAAAAAAAAAAAAAAAAAAAAAAACTTCCGCAATACTCCGATCATCCACCTACACACAAAATTTTCATTTTAACACACACACACATAAGTGTAAATGAATATTTAACTATTCATATACAATCAAATAATTAAATTCTAACTGTACAACAATGAATTTTTTTTTTTTTCCTAATTTTTCCTTGGAAAAATCACAATAATATTTTCGTATTTAAACACCATATATACATGGAAAAAGAAGTAAAGTCTGTGGAGGTATATAAAAAAAATCTAATTGCGAAAAAAAAAAATAAAAATAAAAAAAAAATAAAGAAAGAAAGAAATAAAAAATAAAATAAAATAAAAAGGAGAAAGAGATTTCGTCGATATGGCAACGTCGATTTATCCCTACTCTTTTTACATTCTCTCTCGCTCTTTTCCTCTCTATCTATCTCTCACTTCTCTGTCTCTCTCAGTTGTACACACACACACACACACACACACACACACACACATATATATATATATATATATATATATATATCAGATAAATGTTGTACGACACGTTATTACGTCTGTGCGCCGCTCGTGTTTACCGTCATCGTTCCGCGTTGGCATCAAGATACACTCGTCGTCGCTGGTTGTCTCGTTGCGTGCAACATTTTCGTCGTTGTCATGCACGCGGGGGCGATACTGCCATTGCTATAATAAAAATACAATATTAACTGCAATAGCAGCAATGGCCATAGTAACATGAGTGTACAGTCGAGAGAACGACGATGGCGCAGACAAGAGACATTTCTTCCGGTCAGCTGTCGAACGTCACTCATTTATTTAGCTCCACATTTTATTTTGAACTTTATAAAATTACTCTCATGTATTATGTTAACGAGAATAATGTGATGATGACGACAATCACAACCATAATGATGATCATGCCGGTAATGATCATGATGATGATGATGATGATGATGTGAAGTAGTAATTAAAGAAGACATACATACGCGACCTCTATATATATATATATAAATAAATAATTATAATTAAATGAAGCGAAACAAAGTATTTTGTAGGGTTTTGGTTTTATTCTTCTTCTTCTTTTTCTTTTTCTTCTTTACCAAATGACTTTTTCCACTTGGTCATTAAATTGCGTTTCATCGAGGGAGAATTTCGTAATTCTCGTTAATTCAACTGAAAAATATATATGTATGTGCCCACCATTAATTTGTAGGCATACGCCGTCGACCATCCTCCCTCACATATACATATTCCATATATTTTTTGTATAATCTTTGAATAATAATAGATCGTGCATCGATTGACCTATTATTTCAGGTAATGTTTGGAACAAAAACGAAAAAAAAAAAAAAAACTAATGTTCAAACTATCTACTTTAAATTCATTCTAATCGTTTATTCTGTCCCTTTCTTTATATACTCAATCCCTATCTCACTTTGTTTTTATATTACCTTTCTACTTTTTTTTTTTCTTTTTCGTTCATTCTATTGCATTCTATTTTTTATTTATTTATATACCGTATAATACCAATATCTATATTAATACACATATATATTTATTTATTTATTTGTGTATAGACACAAGTGTTAAAAGATTTACAAAGCAATGCCTTACACATCGCATCGTACACAGAATAAACGAGAACGAGATCGTTTTGATTCGGGTCTAGGTTAACTGTGGCTACGCGCGCGGACGATTACAGTATGACAACGTAATCGTGTTACCAAGTACAATATATATATATATATATATATATATTTGTTTATATATAAACAGTAGTAAGTGGAGTAGGAAAGAAAAAAAGAGGAGAGTGATATGAAAAATAAAAAATAAAAAATAAAAAAAATGAAAATAAATAAAGACAATGTAATTGAAATAATTTGATTAATATAATACACAAGATAAAATATTAAATGTTAATTTAATTATGGATATAGTAAGAGAAAATATTAGTGTATAGTTGGATGAAAGTGAAATAATAATGTTAGATGAGTGTATTAAGTATAAAAGTAACGAGATAATGAAGAATATTTGATTAAGTTTACCCCAAACATTACGCGGGCGTTGGACGTTGTTGGCTGGCGCGCAAGTCCGCGTAGCCACGATCGCCCTGGCCCACTGACCTATATTGCAACGATGGGTACAGGTCCCGCATATACAAGTCACACTCCCTCTCACTCTATTACATTCTCTTTTCCCTCTCTCTGTCTCTCTCCCCATATATATATATATATATTTGTCGCGTTTCTTCTCTCTTTCTCCTCCCCCTCACTCTGTAGTAGCGTCACTCTCTTGCCCGTGTATAACGCCACTCACACGACCAATACTCGTGGCAATCGTTCGCATTCAAACCTGCAATGGTTTTCTTTCTTTATATATATATACTCGATTACATTTAACACGTGTCATATATACTTATATTTTTATTATTTTATTTTTTTTTTTATCAATGTATTACTAAATATATATACACATATTCATGTGTATCGTCATCGTCACATTTTTATATATTATTTTATTATTAATAATATAATAATATTATTATTATTATTGTTTTTGTTGTTGTTGTATGACGATTGAGGTTAGGTTAAATTAATTTTGGTTTGAATGTGCTATGTATTGAAACACGTGTGTGTGTGTGTATGTGTATGATGACGTCACTGTTACTTATTCGATATTTCCTCAATATGTGTATGAGTGTTTGTGTGTATGTAGAGGTGGAGGGGAGAGAGAGAGAGAAAGAGGGGGGATTTGTGACGATTCAGTTTAATATATAATGATTATTATATATTAAGAGTGTGCGGTAATAAATAATGAAATATTTTGTGTAAGTGAAGAGAGAACGATGGAGAGAAATGAAGGGGAAAAAAAAAAAATGTATGAGGAAGATGATGATAATCAGAAGATGAAAAAGAAGAAGAAGAAGAAGAAGAAGAAAGATAAAATAATACAATATGAGGATATTTTGGTTTTAGTTTGTGACAAATAAATAATAACGATATGATACTGCGAGAAAATTGTTGTGTTTACGGAACGGTCTGTCTCTCATTTTTTTTTTATCTATTATGCTTACTATTGTTCATGTTACTTTTTGCTCTTTGCGTGAGTGTGTGTGTGTTTTTTTTTATTTTTTATTTTTTATTCTCTGTCTTGTTCAATGTGTATCGCGATATATAAGGTGCTATTATTCATACAGTCAATTCAATTGAAATCGGCGGAGGGTGAAAAAAAAAAAGGGAGAGAGAGAGAGAGAAAAAGAAGAAGAATGGAGAAATTGTATGTAAAAATAGAGTGTAATGTTGAAGTGTCTGTTGATTTAACTACGTTCACTTTCAAATTCACATAATATTATTTTGTATTTAATTTTTATATTTTTATGTGATTAAAATTATTTTCATTTTAATTGATATAAAAATTTCTATTAATTATTTATTTATTTATTTATTTTTTTTATTTTTATTTTTATAAATTAAAAATCATAATAATATTGTACCTATAGGTTTGTATTATATATATATATACGTTGAGAAAAAAATTATATTTCAAATTGTGTAGTCATTTATAATTGTAGAGATAAATATTAATAGAATAAATTTTGAATAAATGCGTAGTGTATATTCATTCACGTGGTAATATTTTATGCAATCAGATATAAGTCCATTGCGTAAAAAGGAAGAGAGGAAAACGAAAGACACAAGAAAAAAAAAAAAAAAAAAAAAAAAAAAGGAAAGGAAAGTTGAGAAAGGAGGAAAAAGTGTTTTTGGGGACAGGTCGGCGGTGCGCGAGTACCGTCGCATTTTTATGTTTCTCGCGCCAGAGCTTTTGCTTGATCTAAATGACGTATGACGTGTAATCTGATTGCACCAAGTTGAGCTGGTAACAGTGTTTTTCATCTATTATCTTTTGTATTTTATCTACCACTTGTGTTTATTATCTCATACATTTATATATAAAAACATTGAAATTGTCATTGATTTATCTATATCGCGTATTTTCATTTTCTCTTATACACTGTCGTTTCTATTCTTTGTTATACAATCTCTGTATGTGTATGTGTGTGTATATGCTTTGTGACTCAAAACCCACTGTACGTACAAATGATTTTAATTGGCTATTAAGAGTGATATACAATAAATCCTTTCTTTTATCCAAATCACATAATTCATTTGGTTAAAATCCAAATTTAAATAAAAATACTCACTCAATTATTATATATATATATATGTTTTTTTTATTGCAATGTAAAAATAAAAAAAAAATCGAAGAATCAATAAAATCTTCTTTTTTTTTCTTCTTCTTTCTCTTCTTCTTCTACTTGTCTTGTGACAAATGCTGAGGCTTTGAAATAAATTTTATTTCAAATTTAAAAGAAAGTGAATATAAAAAAATTTTTCTCTTGAAAAAAAAAAAGTATTGAGGTTATGTCGAGTGATAAAATTTAAATATCGAATAGATATTTTGAAATAATATATGATATATTTTATATTATAATTGAAAATAATTTGAAAAAAATTTCTCATTATTTTATTTGTATTTTCACAATACTCAACAAATGATTTATTTGAATTGAATAAAATAATTTCATGCATATATATACCCTTGGGCATATTAAACTATAATATAGTTCGTTACGTTTGAATTATCCAGCACAATTTCGTTTTCATTTGTAAAAGAACGACGAAGGCCATGTACGGGAACGTCACTCAACCAATAATTTTATCAATGACACATATAAAAAAAATTAACCACAAAATTTTTTTTTTTTTTTTTGACCGACTGTTTCTCTCTTTTTTTTTTTATAGTTATTATTATTATTATTATTATTATTAATATTATTTTAACAAATAAAATATATGAGGGCTTAAATTTTTTTTTTCTACAAATTATTAATTAATTCTTTTTCATTATTTCTTGATTTATTTATTTATTTATTTTTTTGTTATCAGGCCTGGCCCGGGGGAGTTGCAAGACCCATTGTGGGTTAAAATGAATGCAATTACCAGTGGCATCACGAAGAAAAGAAAGAAATCAGATGCCAAGCCTCAGTCACAAATGTAAATATATATACATATATACACATATAAATATCTATGAAAAATATTAAAAATATCAATGATTTCATCATCAGCAATTTTTTTTTATCATTTTTTTTTTGTTTTTTTGTTTTGTTTTGTTTTGTTTTTTTTTTTTTTTTATATATATATATATCAATTATATGATATTACACTGTCTTTGATTAATTTATTATTATTATTATTTGTTTGTTTGCTTGTTTGTATTTTTAGTAACAAGTGCCTTAATGAAAAGAAACGACGCACCCAGGAGAACCTTTACATCGATGAGCTTGCCGAGCTGATTTCCGCTACGGACATGAGCTCTGGCAAGACCGACAAATGTCAAATTCTCCAGAGAACTGTCGATCAGGTAAATTTAAAAAAAAATAAAATAAAATAAAATAAAAAGACAAACAGATTTTACAATGAATTAGTCTGTACTTTTTTTTGTTTTTTTTTTTTGTTTTCTATTATTAACAAATTAAAAATCAATTAATTGTCCATAAAATAGGAATAAATATAAATACGTGTGTAATATAGTGAAAGTGAGATAATATGTGCAACAGAGAATGAAAAATAGGACTGGGTCGACAAGAAAATCATGTTCCATCATCAATGGATGATATGAATAAACTGCAAGGTCGTAAAAGAGAGTTGAAGTGATGAGAAAAAAAAAAAAAAAAAATTAAATAAAGAAGCATAAACATAATTTGGTCGATGATGCCCGGGGAGGTACTAAACCACGAAAACACTTTCGGAACTGTGTAGAAGAAATGATTAAGCGCTCTTCAAAGTCCATTCGTGCTGCAAAATATATTTTATTTTGTTTTTATTCTCTTTCTCACTTATACATTTACACTTATTTACACTCTCTTTCTCTCTTTTATTCTCTCCCTCGATCGTGAGTGTTTCTCTTTCGCTGTACTGTCAGTTCCATTCTCTCTTGGGTCATATTAGCAGTAGTTTTTCTTTCTTTCTTCTTTTTTTTAATTTTTTAATTTTTTAATTTTTTAATTTTTTTTCTTTTCTTTTCTTCTTTCTTCTCTGTAAACTTTTAATATACATATTAATTAATTTATTTTCGGGTAAATCAATTGAATACTGTTAGTATCATTGGCATGTATAATATAAGAGCGCAATAATAAAAAAATAAAAAAAAATAAAATAAAATCTGGGTAGATTTGCGGCGAATCATCGTGCAGTTATTGGACAAATATATGTATATAAATTGTGTGTTTCGTTGCATTGCATTGAACTGTTTTACACAGATATACATACATATATGTATAAATTGAATTATACGTGGTTAGAGTGTGTTTGAAAAGCGGCAACGTCGCTCTGTGGCCCGTTTGTCGGACTCTGTGGGAGTCACCGACTTCTCGAGGCCACGCGTTAACTCACAATTGAGATTACGACGCGATCTATCGGCGCCGGGAAATATAAACTCAAGGACATTTTTCTTTCGCGACCGTGAACTCGGCCGGTAATAGAAAATATTCAGTTTAATCATATTGTATTATTTATATATATATATATATATATATATGTGTGTGTGTGATTGTGTATGAATATCACATGTTTACATATATTCATGTATTGCGTGTATGTATGTACGTATGTATTTATTTTGTGCATAAGTAATTCATACGGGCCGAATGGATTTCTAATTTTGGATGTGTACAGAATTATATTGATCAATTTTATAAGTTTACCCTTTTTTTTTTCTTTTTTTTTTTTTTTTTTCTTCACTATCATTATATTACTTCTCATTTGACCCTATGCACTTAGATCAAATTTGATTGTTGCAATAATTTATAACATAAATAATATACAATTTGAAATCATTAATATACGAAAATAATTGGTATATAAATGTAAACATAGAATTGTATATAAACATTGTGTTGTTAAAAGAAAAAAGAAAAAAAAAATGTTATTCATTGTACGTCATGACTGTTAAATTGATCACCAATCAGTCACACAATATCAATATTACCGTGTTTGTCACTTTCGCTTCTCTATTCTCATTGTGAATTATTTATTTTACGACTTCGTTCAAAGTAATACTGCTTTAAATGAAATAAACCACAACAATTGGACTAGAATATTGTTATATTATATTCTCGTACTGTATAAAATTAATTTTAACGTCAATGACAATTCTATATAATATTTTTTTTTTTTTTTTTTATAAATTTTAATTTCAATATTTAGCATTTTTCAATCATCCAATGACCTGAAAGATAATTTATTTTTTTTGTTTTTATTAATATCAATAATATTTATTATTTAACTAAATATTGATAATTCAATGATCGAAGTTCTCTTTATTATTATTATTATTATTATTATTATTATTTTTTTTTTAACTCCCTGTATTCATTTTCTTTCACTCATTTATTTACTTTATTCTGTGACTTTTTATATCAATAGCACTCATTGAAATAGATATCAACTATACAAATTTGATTTATATCATTGTGTCGTTATTTTCTCTTATCTCAATCTCCCCTAGTAAAATATTCTGTTTAAAAAAAAAAAAAAAAAAAAATCTATTTTTGGTTATATTTTATTTCAAGATTCAACATATTAGGCAACAAGAGGGTAACAATAGTCATGCCGTTCAGCAGGGCGAAGTCTCCTCCTCGAACCCAAGTATATTATCTAGCGATCAAGTTGGACCTATTTTACTCGAGGTATGAATCTATCAAATAAATCATTGAATTATATTAATCAATAATTTAAATACATTCCTCAATAATAATATATAAAAAAAGAAAAAGAAAAGAAAGGAATGCTATAGAATATAAATTTTATACACTCTCTAAGCCTTAATATATTTTACAAAAAAAAATAAATGAAAAAAAAAAAAAAATTTAATTGTGATTGAATTTTTGATGTAGTTTTGATAAATTCATTGAAATACGTATATATATATTTTTTATACTTTTTTTTTTTTTTTTTTTTCTTTTTTTATTTTTGCTCAGGATTATATAAATATTTATTACGGCAATGAGAGTTTATTGTCATTGGTTGCAGAAAATGCAACATAATTTAAATGTTTCACAGGCTTTGGATGGTTTTCTATTCGTCGTGAATACGGAGGGTCGCGTGGAATACGTGACAGATAATATACAATTGTATATAAATTATACGAAGGATGATGTACTTGGGAAGGATATTTATAATATTATTCATCACGGTGATCATCAATCCTTTATGCCAAGCTGTATCCCCACGTCTATAGGTCAGTAATATTTAAGTTTTATTATTTTAAATTTATTTGAATAACCGCATAAAATATTTTTTATTATTTATTATTATTATTATTATTATTATTATTTTTTTTTTCATATGTAAAAAATTGTAGATTGGGTGAGCGGGCCTCATCCACAATCAAGAAATCGTACATTTATTTGTCGTTTTTTGGTGAAACCACCCGATGACAAAGACGAGACTATGGAAGAGAAGCAACAACGTGTATCAAAATATGAATCAATGCAAGTTTGTTCAGCATTACTTCCAAATACGGGTAATCGTTCAGAAAGTGGTGATGTTACGTCTGAATCATTAGATATTGGTCCATGCGTAATGTGCGTCGCGCGTAGAATTCCAATAAATGAACAGCCAGTAAATACCATCCCAATACAGCAATTTACCGTTAAATTAGACACTACGGGAAGAATTGCCGCTGTGGATACTAGTAATTTAACTATTCCTGACTGTCAGTACCTAAGCAAGGTAATATTTCAATTGTTCAATTAATTATTTCAATCAATCAATTGTCTCTAAACAAAACAAAACAAAAGAAAACTTCTCAATATATATGTTTCAATCAATTACTATTTGTTTGTTTTTTTTTTTTCTTTTTTTTTTTTCTTTGTTATGAAGGAGCTGGTTGGCACAACCATACAGGATTTGTGTCACCCGCATGATCTCAGTATATTAACTACTCATTTGAAGGATACACTCCAAGTTGGTGAGGGAACAACACCCTTATATCGGTTTCGTATAAGTCCTGATAAATTTGTTAACGTTCAAACAAATTCACGATTTTTCAAAAGCAATGTGGTGAATGGACATTGTGCAGATTTCATTATGTCCAATCATTCAATTATATGGTAAGTTAATTGTATTTATTATTATTTTTCTTTGATACAAAAAAAAAAAAAAAAAGAAAGAAAGAAAAGATAAACAATTATTTTCATTTAATCCAGCAAAATTTAATTTATTAAATTTACGTGACGCTTTTATATACTCACATTGGTATTTATCATATCCCCTTGACACCTCCATCAATTATATGTATGTAAAATGGTATGCACTCATGTCCCACTTTTGTTTTCACCCTCGGTGTTGGAGATCTGGCCACTCTTGAAAGCATTTTTTTTACTCACAGAATAATTTTTCAATGGTGATAATATTAATTAACACCTTTATTCATTTATTTATTTTCAATATTTTTCATTATTTTTATTTTTTTAATTAAAATCCTTGAATGACATTATACTAAAATATTTGATATAATAATAGCAAGTCAATTATAATTTCATTTGAAAAAAAAAAAAAAAAAAAAAAATTCATTAAAATTTATTTTCTCATTATCATGTTCAATCACATGCACAGATATTATTCAGAATATTAACCTCAATATTTAATTAAAATACCATATATCTATAGTCAATGAAAATTTCACAGTGATTAACCTACAATAATTCTATATTCAAAGAATAATAATAATTATTGTATAATTTAAAAATAATTAACAAATAATAAACAAACAAACAAAAAAAAAAACAAGAAAAAAAATAGAGTAACTAGAGAAAATAAAATGATAGTTAAATTTATTTCTGTGAAATTCTCATTAAACAATTTTGTTTGTTGTCCATATGATAGGGATAATGACTTAACACCTAGCGAGGGTGGTCAGCTTTCCAACAGCAAAGTGTGCTCAGGACACTCTAGTAACCATTGTGCGAATAATATTAGTAATAATAACGGTAACAATAACAATAATGTGAGTGGTCCGCTAATGTCTGTGGCTCATGTGAACGGTCAAGTGAGTGGTATTAGCGCTCGTTCATTAACGACAACAACAAATCCAAGTGTAATTCCCTATGGTCCAAGTGATACTTCAAATCACCAAATAAACTCGCAAACAACGAGTAATCCATTCAATCATTTTTCAACAAATGTTGATTTGGAATATGAACTATTTCCAAATTCATCTTGGGATTTGGATAGTAACAGTGGATGTGGTGGTGATACACCAGAATCAAGAAATAATCCAACGTCAAATTCACGACCACCCTCACAACCAGCCCCAAACGCATCAAGTCCACAAGCTGCATACACGTCTAATTCAGCGATGACGTCGCACTGCAGCCCATTGCGGGCTTACAGTCCGACATCAATGATTGGCGCTCACTCCTTCAGTAATTCCTTTCCATTCAGTCCGCTTCAGGATTCGCAGCAGTCATTAATCAGCGGTGCTGGAGTTATTAATGGCGGAAGTAGCAGTAGTGGTGCCGACGGCGGTGGTGGTTCAATTGGCAAAGATGTACGAGGATGTCCAACGCCCAATCATTCAGGGATCGAGTCCATTGTGTCTATCGGAACGCCATTGTCATCATCAACCACCAGTATATCAACCATCGCAACAACAACTAGCTCATCTACATCGTCTTCGTCATCGAATGCCACTGCTTCTGCCACCTCAACGATATCAACATCCGGGACATCAACGACATCGTCATCGTTATCGGGTACCATAACAGCAACCGCTGCCACAACTACCACAGCAAGTTCCAGTTCAATTACGTCTGCCCCACTATCAGTTGCACCAACTGGTAATTTGTTAACGACCGCCGAATCACAGAATAGTAATTTAAGTTCAACTGGTGATTCTGGTCGACTCAGGAATTTGTTGACAAAAGGCGTTAATATTAATACTAGTGACGATATACAGGAAAGTGCAAGTGGACATAGTGGTAGTGGAAATAGTGGTGGTGGTAGTGGTGGTAGTAGTAGTGGTGGTGGTGGCAGTGGTAATAATGAAACTGAAAACCAAAATGACCATAGAATATTGAAAATATTATTGAATCAACAAGATGAAGATGATTATCATTCGGAGCATAGCACAAAAATTCGGGCAAATCCAAATATCCTTCCGAAGTCGGCGTCAGAACATTCGAAATCTTCACTTGGCAACAACATGCTATTACAGGTATTATTATTATTATTATTATTATTATTATTATTATTTATTTCTTTTTTTATTTCTTTTATTTATATATATATATATATATATTATTTCTAGTAAATTTTATTCTGCTGTGGGTTATTCTACATTTATCAAGAATTATAAAAATAGGTGTAATTAAATGTATATATATTTTATCACTAAACTATGAACACTCGTACGGATACAGTAGAATTAAAAATACCACACTATAATATATGATATGACTCTAGTTATTTGCTGACGCTACTGATTTTACCACGATGGTTTTAGTCGTTTATACTTTTGTAACTTGTTCAACACATGAAGGCATCTTTCACGTGTTTCATTACTTACTGAATGGAGCCCATTCAATTAAATTTTATACGGGCATATTTTATAGGAATATTCACATTGAAATAATATTATTAATCTCTTATATATTATTAATTTAATATTATTTTGTAATATTTATCATGATATGAGTTAATTTATTATTTTTTTTCACAATAGTTATTGAATGAAAAAAATGATGATGACGATGATACTCGGGCTGGATTGAAGAAACAGAATGAGCTTCTTCAGCAATTACTGAAAGACCCCGACGAAGAGAGAAAAATGCAAGAACAAAAGGTATAGTTATTTAAATAAATAAATTTGAAATAAAAACAAAAAAGTATTAAATTATTAATGAAAACAAAATAAAAATTGTTGTTATTTGTAAATATTGCAGAATCGAGATGACGATTCTTTATTGAGAAGTCTTGGTTTTCGTTCATCTACACCACCTTCGTCGCAATTGAGCGATCATGGACATGGTGGATCGTCCCAAAGTGGTCAAAAGAGGCCAGGTGAGGATGGTGATTTAAATATGGCTGTTAAACGACCGATGGATGGTACCCATCAAGTTTCATCTTCCGGTAGCAGTACAACAAATCAAACTCCAAGTAAATTATGGGAGAGGAATAAAATGTTGGCGTCTCTCCTTGCAAAAGAACCCTCTCAACCAACTATTATCCCACCTATTCCAGCATCTGTGATATCGGCAACTCCACAGGTATTTTAATCTTTATAATTATTATTTCAATTCAATCGATATATTGTCAATGAAATGTAAATAAATTTATTCATATTATTATTTCAATACAAGGACAAGTTGCCACGTGTTGCCGAGCGCATAAAGCAACAACAACAACAGCCATGGAATATGAGTGGCATGCAATCGGTTGGAAGTACTGCTACAACTTCAGTTGCTACCTCAGCCCGTACCCCTCTCCAAAATCAATCAAGACAACTACCTCGCCAAGCAACCAATATCTACCTCAATCAAATACAAAGTCACGTAAGTAGATGCTATTGCTATCAACACATATTAATCAAGAAAAAAAAAAAAAAAAACTTTTTTTCATAAATAACTTAACGCTATTATTTTTTTCCCTCATATTCTTTGTTTCTACAGGATAGACCTCAAATGAGTCAAATGGATTCGGAGTTTGCTGGTGGTGGAGAATTTCGTACACCAGTATCCGAATCAAATGCGTGGGATAATCAATCTTCCGATCCAGATCTATCTGATATATTAGATCAAGTGATTGATTTCGTGCCGGATGAAGTGATCACGGATTCGTCAACAATAGCAAATTTATTGGATGTTATTGAAGCACCTCAAAACAATCCAATGAATGAGAAGATGGCGATTAATGCTATCCAAAAGTCATTGATGCTTTGTGAAAATGCAGTTAATCCCACGTCTTCCACAATAACAATACCGACAACGCCTCCTGCTTATTCCTCCACGGTAAAAGTAAAATCTAATAATTTTAAAATAATTACGATATATATTTTGACACATTTAATTATTTTTAATTTTGATTGTACAGATGGCCGGCTCAACTTCTGTTACAACAGCACACAATTATCAACCACCACCGATGTATCAACAACAAACAAGAGCAAGATTTGCTGGTCAAGCAGGAATACGTCAAACGACGGCACCATTTTCACAGCAACAACAACAACAGCAGCAACAACAGCAACAACTGCAATTACAATTGCAGCGAAATAAATTACTTCAGCAACAGCAATTGAAACAGCGTCTTCTTCAACAACAGCAGCAACAACAATTACTCATACCATCAAATGCCACTGCACCTGATCAAATATCTGGGATTCATAATATTGACAATTTATTGAATAATACTGTTGCGCCAAATGTATCGTTACAGGTACGATGATAAAAAAGTAAAAAAAAATTTTTTTTTGTTCTCCAAAAACAACAGGAAATTTTCTCAAATTATTCGTAGCAATGTATTTCAATTATTGTTCAAACTTTTTTTACAGCGATCAAGCGTTTCAGAATCCCAAATTTCACCAGGCTACGGAGGCTCCGTCCAACTACCAAATACACATCGTCTCTCACATTCTTATACTCATCCGTCGACGATAAATCAACAGTAATAATATATAAGATTTAACTTTAAAAATTTTTTTTTTATTCATATTGTCAACTATGAATTTTTATTCAAATATTTTTATTAATTCTTTCTTTTTTTTTTTTAGTCCGGTGGTAAATAATAATTTCAACAGTGGCCAACAAGTTTCAGCAACAGCCAGATTATCACCACATTCACCAGCTGGAATGCTTTCATTTTCTCATCCACAGCCATTGTCGCCACGTGTATCGCAAGTAAGTAACTAATATAATAATTTTGTTTATATGAATATCGTTCAATAGCATTTAATTAATTTATTCGTTTTATTGTTACAGGGAAATTATGTTAACAATCCACGAATGTTTAATGTGAATCAAGCAAGAGCACAGCAACAACAACAACAATCCACAACTCAGCAGCAGCTTCAGCAACAGCGCTCTATGCCATCACCTGGCACAGCTGTTCCAGCACGACAATCACCATATCCTGCTGAAGTATTTCCGCCACCAGCATCACCAACTGCTAGCCAATTCCCGCCAGTTCCCAATCCTGGTAATACTAATCCGACAGCACAGTATCGACTTCAACGAGCATCATCAACACCAACAGCTACGACCCAATTGCCAGGTAATAGATAAAATTATTTAAAATTAAATTGAATTTAAATATTAATAGCCAAGTACTGTTAATATTCTGAATATTCAATATCATAAACAATTGCATTATCACGCAATTTTATATTCATTATCATATAAAATCCAATTTTCTTGGTGAATTGATAGAAAACAGAAAACAAAAAATGTTTTTTTTTCTTTATTCTCTCTTTCTCTTTCGTAAGATTACCAGAAATATTAGTATTATTATCATAGAGAGTGATTAAAGATGGTGGCGACAATATTTATCATGGGAATTGTATATATTGTGCCGTATTTTGATTGTAATAAAATAAAATGAATTATTAATGTAGGTAAGTACATTTTACAATTTGATTAATATACTTTTATTGAAAATTAGAATATTTTAAATTTTTAATTATTATAAATTTATTATACAATGATTTTTTTTTTTTTTAATTTTATTTAATATTGTAATTAAAGTTTTTCCAATACCATATAGACAGATCTTTTCAAACTATTTTTCTTCTTTATTTTCATCTATTCATTCATTCATTCATATATATTTATATATTTTTTTTAATGTTTCAAGTGCGCTTTGCACTTTTTTGTAAATTCAAAAAGAATCGTGGTAGATTGGTTAAATGTTTCAGGTGGAATTGGTTCACCACGACATTATGGTGGTGTGACCAAGGATCAACAACAAACTTTACTATCATCTAGTCATCCACGTAGTGGTTGTCAAACAACGTCATCGCATAATCAACACAATACCGCAAACCAAAATCATTATACAAATCAACAACATACTTCAATGTTATATCGACAAAGTGGCAATAATATCAATAACCAAGATGTACAGAAGAATCAATTCTGTTATGAACAAGGTTCTGTGTCTGTGTATTCATCGGGACCTGAGAACCACAGGTCAATGTCTTCGAGTAATCCTGCCAATCATCAAATGGGTGGTAAGTCATGTGACCCGTTAATGTCATGTGACAATCACTGAATCATCATCTGTACATAAACTTGAAAAAAAAAAAAAAAAAAAAAACACTCCCATTATCATTTTCAAATATAGGCATGCAAAATATTTACTACACAGAAAATTTTTTTTAGGTTTTTAATTGTTCAAGGTATTTTAATTATTTTCTCAAGTGTCCAATATAAAATTTCAATAATTACCCAATGACAGTTATCACTGAATTAATTATTTCATATTTGATTATTACATACCCTGAAGTAGTAGAATCAATTGACAATTTTTGTTTTAATCATTCATTCATATTTTTATTTACATAATGAAATATTTGTAAAAGCGCATCAACTAAAGGATCATTGTCGTGTGTGTATATATTGGTTCATTGTATCATCCACATATTCATTCTTCATCAAAATGTAAAAAGATAAACATTTATTTCTACCAATTTTATGATTATTATTATATTTTTTTTTTGTTCATTGTGATCACAATCAAACATATTTGCATGACGCTTTATGTTGCATATAAAATCAATTCATTGGTAATTCTACATTCATATTTATTTTATTCATTTATTTATTATTTTTATTATTTTTTTTTTTTTTTTTGTATATGTATATATGTATATGAATGCTCATTATGAAATGTCATCTACTAATTCTGTTATAAATATATCGATCTTCATCATCTTTTATGTGAATAACTATGTACACTTCATTTGTCTGCTGCACTGAAGATTCAACGATCGAGAGTATTCACCTAACCGATTATTATTGATGTAGTAGTTAATTTTTGTAAAAATTTTATACAAAAAAAAAAAAAATTAAATATTTTTTATCTTCTCACATAATATACTATAATAATTTTTCACAAAACATCAAAAAAATGTCCTATATCTGTTCAATAATGTATTCCCAGATATTTATTATGATGATTATTATTATTATTATTATTATTTTATTATCGATAATATTTGATATTAAAATGAACAAAACAAAACAAAGTTAAAAAATAAATGTGTTTGAATTGATAATTGTTTTTGTTAAAGTTATGGACATGAGTTTATATATAAATATGTTAGTAATTTATTTTTAGCACTTCTCATTTGAGCTTTTTGATCTATGCACTGCTATTATTTTCATTCTTTCAATCAACTCATGTCCATACACTTATAATAATAAAATAATTATTCATTTTTTATAAGAGGAGATTGTTGAAATTATCATTAATTACCACGTTCAAGACAACGTGACGTTTGATATTTGCATGATAGTAATGCACTACACAATGCACACAATCAATTTAAGAAAAAAAAAAAAAAAAAAAAAAAAAATCAACTAAATTAATTCATTAAATTATACTGTAATTTAATTATGTAGCAAAATTATATTTAATATTCATATCCCGAATTATTTCTCACACAATTACATTTTTCTCTCATTCACAACACACAACAATAACAATTTTATAACTTATAAATAATAATACATATATAGTCAAAGTTAAATGTAATATTGAGGTAAAAAAAAAAAAAAAAAAAAAAAAATGGAAATGGAAATGTAAATCACTAAATGTGCTATCTGTCGCCATCATCTGTGTTTTCACTAAAAATAACATAATCACTATGTGCATTATATATAATGGAAAAATATGAAATTTTCGCAGTCATTACAAAACCTTATTAAGCTGATATTTGTAAACAAGATGCCAATTGTTATTTATAACATGGGAAATCGTTTACTTTTCTCATTTATCGATGTCAATGAAACGGTATGAACCATCTCAAGAATTCAATATAAAACTAAACAAAAAAAATAATAAATATACAATTGGCATCAGTTTCAACATTTCCAATGTATCATGAGCGGATCATAACTAACTTGTCATCGATCAATTTTATTGTATATATCAAAATTGTTTTGCTTTATTCCCTACCTCCGCCTTTTTTTTTTTTTCTCTCTCTTTCTAAAATGATGAATATTTTCATTCTCAGATATTTTAATTACATAAAAATAATTGTATATATCTATATAAATCTAATTTTCTCTTTTTCTATCTCATTTTTTCATGATCATGATATTAATTGAAAAAATTTCTGTTTGTTTTTCTGTACTGTGTACAAATAGGTAATAGCAGTGGTCCTGGGAGTATGACGTCTGAATTTGTGAGACAAGAATTGAGAGCAGTGGTTGGAGCGAGAACACAACAAAGGATACCAAACAATATTCAAAATAATCTTATTGGTCAAGTGTCCCAGGATGAACTTGAGGCACTTGGATTATCCTTCGAGATGTCACCTGCTGGTGAGTTAATCATTCATGTAATATTTATTTACATTGTTATAACGTGTGAAATGAATTATTCGATAATTTTTATGAGGAAATGGAGAAGAAATGAAAATGAAAACGTAAATAAGATAGTAATTGTATTAATGATTAACTGAATGATTCATGATCCCAGCTTGATAAACAATTTTTTTTTTATTCTCTTATAATGCATCATCATAATCATACCCTACGTTTGATGAATTACAATTGAAAATGCTGTTGAACGCAATCACATATATATATATATTTATATATATACATAAACATATTGAATATTATTTCATTAGATAATTTTGTTCAATTAATGTCACTCAAATCCACAAATATTAAATAGCTAGTGGCACGATAGTCATCACTCATCACTGCAATTATATATAATATTATCCCTAGATAATACATAAAAACACATATGCACACAATATATTATATATAATTATATATATATATATATTAATAAACAAAATACATTGCAATAACACATTTTACTGTAATATCATACTGTGATTTTTTTGGTATTATACATTTATTAATCATAAATTTGTAGAGAAAAAAAAAAAATAAATTAAAAAAAAATATATATAAATATATTAATTTTTCATTTCATATCATTATAAAATAATTCAAATTTTAATTGCTTTGTCTAATTGTAATATCCATATACTTTTGCTTTATAAATTCTTCATTATTTTCCATTTTTCATTGTCATATTTTCATTCATAATTACACATTATATGTATTTATATATAATTAACAAATATTATTTATCAATTGGTAAACATAAAAAATTTATTCACTATATTAAATATAAATTTATCAAAGTGTTAGGGAAAATGTAATTAAACAAACAAACAAACAAACAAACAAACAAATAAACAAATAAGTTTAAAGATTGTGGTAACATGTATTGTTACAATGTCCTTACTAGGTGAGGCTGTGGCTAGCGATGGCCCCGCTAAGAGCTGGGCCATTGGGAGTGCCGGAAGCGCACCCTCCTCCTCCAGGGTAAGATCCCTCCGACAATTATTTTACGTATTGAAGTTTTTTTATTTTATTTATTTATTTATTTATTTAATTTTTTTTTTTTTTTCTCCTTATATAAATTTGATTTTGTATGCTCTTGTTTTCCCTCTTGGCTTGGCTTCAAAAATTATTTGTGCACGATTAAATAAATATATTAATAATATTAGCATCATAAAAATATAAAAATACATATATTTATATCAATTGAATATTATTTCTATGATAATAAAATTATTTATTCAATATATATATGTACACTGCTTATTCTGCATGCTTATTAAATAGAATAATATTTATCAATAAAATAAATCTATATACAGGAAATAATAATAAAAAATAAAAATAAATAAATAAATAAAAATTTCATATTTCAGGTGAATAAAGGGAAAAAGAACATATTTATTTATTAAAAATTATATTATCTACATCTATATAATTTTATCTATATTATTATTATTATTAATTTTTATTTTTTTATTTTTTGCATTCTGTTCTTCATCGTATCACACATCAAATGATATTTATTTATTTCCAATTAATATTATTAAATAGTGATAAATATTTTATGCGAAAATATATAAGTGGGAATATAAATAATATACGTAAAAGTCAATTATATTTTATTTGCCTCGCGGTTATGGATATTGGTGGCTTTGATTTATAATAATAATAATAATAATAATAATAATAATAACACCATATTATATATCTACACTGGCGCTTTTGAGCTATGTATACATTTAGAATTATTGTAGTTAATTAATACCTCTTCACTGTGCAACAAGTATTTTATTTACACTTAATATATAATTTTTTAATTTTTATTTATTTTAGTTTTTTTTTTTTTTATTTTTTATTATTTACTTATCCATTAATTTACTTATTGGATTAACTGAATGGATTAATTGAGCTTATTAGAAAATTTTATTCGTATTTTATTTCTTTATTACGATATCTAAAATTATAGTGGCACTATTGATCATTACGCTAATTTATATATAATAGATATACATATTTATTTATTTATTTATTTATTTATTTATTTATTCATTTATTTATTTATTAATATATTACGTCTCATTTTTTTTTTGTTTTTTTTTTTGTTTTAATATATATATATAGAATAATAAATGCTCCTATGGAATATTTTAGTATAATTTTTTATAAGTATTTGAAAAGAAACAAAAAATAACTTAAATAAATAATATTAATAATAATAAAAATAATAATGTAGTTAATACTATAACAATTATGAAAATTAATTGATAATATAATTGTTAATAATGTAAATTTTCGTTTGATTACAGAGTACTATGGAGGAAGTGGTGCGAGGTGATTCCAAATCATCACTACTTCAAAAATTATTGTCCGAGTGACTGCAAATTATAGAAATATGTGTAATATATGATAGAATAAGAAAAATTATGATTACACCGGCAACCACTCCTGCGTCTGTACACATTCTATACGTAAAACATATAATATTATCTGTACTATATGTAATACAAATACATTAAAAAAAAAAAAAAACAAAAAAAAAACAGTATGCAAATACGTTTTCGCCAAATGCACTACCAACCAGTAGTACGTCGTAATCTTGAGCTAAAATCTTTGGTCCTCGATGATTCATTTTATTTATTATTATTAACAATTTTTTTTTTTTTTTCTTTCTTTATTTTCTTTGGTCATTTCTTCTTTATTCTCGTAGTCTTTCTTGTTCTGGCCTCACGCTATTTCTTGTATATTTCCGTTCAATATTGTAAATTGTTTTATATACCGAATTGATATGATTATTTTTTTTTGTTTTGTTTTTATACTGGCCAATTGTATGGAAATCATGGCATTGTAAATTTTTTAAACGAAAAAAAAAAAAAAAAAAAAAAAAATACCGTGACAATATTGTTGTAAAATATTTGTTTTTTAATCCATCATTCACTTCATTTGTAATTACTATTAAATTACAGTCTGCCATTGTTAAACAATTAATATTATAATATTTGTGATTCAGTGTATCAATATTTGATGGCTATTTAGCTGCGAGATTTGCGCGCACACACTCAATCGGTATGGCTTTTGGTTTTATTAATTTATCAGTGAAAATAGAAAAACAAAAAAATTTAATATAAAAAAAAAAAAAAAAATTATGCTGAAAAAAAAAAGAAACAGAAAACAAAAAAAACTACGTAGGTACCTCAACGGTATACATTAATATACCACTGGCTGTTGAACATAGAATTATTTATAGGTTTTAATAATTATTATTATTATTATTATTATATTATACGAGAAAAAATAATATTGATGAAGCATTACCGCGTATTTTATTTTATCTTTTTTTTTTTTCTTCTTTTTGTTCTCTTAAATTAATATCGACTTTATAACTAATTATATTATATTATGGATAATATATTTGTGATTGTAAGAATCTGCAACCAAAATATGACAAAGAATAATTGTTGTTGTTAATATGATTATTGATATAATTCTACGATTATTTTATTATTTTATTACTATTGACATTATTATTATTATTATTATTATTATTATTATTATTATTATTCACAATCCTTGTTGCAATTGTTACACATAATGATTACTTCAAGATGTTTGACTATTATCAAATTATTATTATTATTATTATTATTATTATTATTATTATTATTATTATTATTATAACTAATATTTTGATTGATTATTATATTATTATTGCTATTTTGATTTAGAATAATTATTATTATTATATTACTATTATTATATTACTATTACTATTTTATCGATATTTATAGTATTTTATGCTATGCATATGCGTATTTCAATCCAATCTAATGGGTACCTTTATACAAAATAATCGCATACAATCATAAATACATGAATGTGTGTTATCAATGTATATATATGCATGTGTGCGTGTGCGCGCGCGTGTATGGAGATGAGAAACAAAAAAAAAAAATGTGAGAAAGAAAGATGAGAATCTACTATTTTGCATATAGCCTGGAAAAAAAAAATTTAATCTTGGGGGTCTTGTGAACTCATTAAATTATTAATAATAAATAATATCAGCTGTTACAAATATAAATGAAATGAAAACAAAATAAATAAATAAACAAATAAGAACAATGGACGAAGGTAAAATTTTATCGCGGATACGATATATATTTATGTAATTTATTTATATAAATATGTATATGTATATACCTATATATAAAAATTCAGTATGTGCGTATATGAAGAAAAATAAAACAAAATGAAAATAAATAAATAAATAAATAAATAAATAAAATTGAATAAATACGCATGAATATTTGAACGTAATCTCACGCAAGTGTCCTATTTTTCCATAGAGTTTGTCGATATTTCGGTCGTAGTCTAAATAAAAAAAAAAAAATAAAGAAAAAAAATTTCATATAAATTTTCAAATGAATCAACGTTGAGAGGAAAAAATTATTCGTGCGACAATGCCTGAACAAAAATGAAGATTAATTATGTATTATTGACCATACATCCTGGTTCTTGTTATAACAATCATGTCTTTTTATAATTATTAGCAAACAGTGTCTCGATATATATTAAATTTATATATTATTGTTTCGTTATATATTTTCATTATATATAACATAAATTGTTTGTATATTTCAATTTTAGATTTTTTTCGTTTAGTGACAATGAAACATTTTTAACGATCTCATTACAAAAAAAAAAAAAAATATATATATGAAACAATCAACAATGGATAAATATATTAATTAATTTTATCATTGTGTGCACAATTAAAATACATTGGGGATTGAAATATAACAACAGAATTATTATATTCTTTGGAGATAACGAGAGAAATACACACACCCATACATTTATCGATAATATAATTCGATTACAGATGATATACGTGGGACATACATGTACATTTTTTTTTTGTTTCAACAGTTGTATGTCTCAGAAGAATGAAAAAAAATTAATAAAACATAAATAAAAATAAAATTATATATATATATATGCATGTGTATGCCCCTGTGTATGCGTATGTACGTGCGTGCGCGCGTTGCGTGTATATAAAATGAAGTAAAATACATCATATAGATGAATCATATGTGCTTTCTAATGATGAATAATTTTATAAATATAAACGTAATACTTATATGATGTGCACATTAATTATTTGCCTTGATTAATGCCTTCAAAAAATAAATATAGCACCTTAAATAACACATCATCAATAATAAAATATATAATTGAATATATACGCGTTTTGTGAAATAATAAAAATTCATGAAATAAATAATGAATTATACGGTATATAAACTTTGATGTCGAATAACCATACGTGAAGTATTTCCTTCTGTTTAATTGTGATAATTCCATGTATAATGATTGAATCGTCGGGTTTATTCGCGTTGAACTCTGAACTTTATCTTTATTTTCTTTCTTTTTTTTTTTTTTTATTATTTTTCTTCACTGCATTGAATTGTTATCCAATTGTTGGGTGTAACTATTGATTGTGGATGAGTATGAGGAAAAATAAATAATATATTTCGTGAAATAAATTTAATAGAATAATATTTATTATATATATATATAATATTTATTATATATATATATATACATATTTTTTTTTTTTCCCCCCCTAATTATAGGTATAATCTTCGTAATTCATTTCGTTCTTTAACCATGTCCCAACGAGTTTCAGAACATAATTAATAAACTGAGATGAACTGGACAATGCTGTACACAACATTGCCATATTATATATATTTTCAAGTGTGCATAATTCTAATAATGAATTTGTAAGATCTTCTTTTTGTTTTTCAGTTGCTTCGTTCATTATGATATAAGGTACGGATTTGAATGAGCCATCATTTGCACATAATGCTACCAAACTACTTGCAATTCCACCTAAAAACAATGTAGATTATGAATAGAATATTATCAGTATTGTAGTTTCTATTGTGTGTTAAACTAATGGATATTTATTGATTTTGAATCTAGATAAGTTATCAATTGTAATTTTTTTCGTCCATACCAAACGCCAGTCCCCGTGGTCCACCAAGGAGACCGCCCAATGCCGCACAGGAGCCAACCAAAATACCAGATTTTAATGAAGTATTGATACAAACTTTCATAGACTTGATTTCATGAAGCTCGCAAATTATTTGAAGCAGTTTATTCTTATCAGATTTACTCCAATTTTGTGACATTTTCATATTGTTCACTGCATCCACGTAATTATAAACTATAACTGTTTACAGATTGCGGACAATAAAATATAACAATATTTTTTCGGTTTATATGGTTATTTAATATTTGATAATTTCCACCCGGAGGCGCTGCAGTTATTCGCGCTATAGAATTATTTTTTCCATATATATATGTATATGTTTATTCACCTGTCATAACAATAGATTTGTTTGATTTTTCATCGATAGAGGCGTGGTGGTGCTGATGATGTCGCCACAGCGCTAGTGTTGCTGTCTGGTGGACAAGAGCATTGAATATTGTATATCCACCAGTTCTCAAAACGGATAACCAAAAAATTTTAATACAATGTTGATTAAAGTGAAGGTACAGATGAAATATTATATAATTATAACGCCGACGAATTTGATTTATTTACTAATATTATACATTGACTTTTTCAGACACTCACGGGGAAAGAGGCAAGTACATTTTTATATTTACCAAACTATTGATTCTATACACCGGTATGATTATGCATAATATATTTATATATAAAAATGTCAATTACATGATGATATTCATGTTGGTAATCATTAATTTTATAGAAATACATATTAGATATATACGCATAATTTATTCAAATTTTATCTTGACGCTGCCATTTTACGTTTATAGATTGAAATTGATATAGAACCAACAGATAAAGTTGAACGAATTAAAGAAAGAGTAGAGGAAAAAGAAGGTATACCACCGCAACAACAGAGATTAATATTTTCAGGAAAACAAATGTAAGTTTATTTTTGCTTTGTTTTCATTTTATAAATCCATAGAATGATAGTTTTACAATTACAGAAATTTATTATCAATAAATAATTTATAAAATTGATATATAAAAAAAAAATTTATAAATACATTTTTATTATTGGTTTCATTTAGGAATGATGAAAAAACAGCACAAGATTACAAAGTTCAGGGTGGTTCGGTGCTTCATTTAGTACTGGCATTGCGGGGTGGTCTTTAAATAGAAACATTCCCACTACTTTTCAAGTTTTTTTTTTGTTTTTTTTTTTTTTTGCACAATTCTAATAACAGGACTATATCTCATGAAATATACACAAAAAGAAAAAAAATTAATAAATAAAATATAGAATGAATATGTGAATAATACAAGCAGTGTGTAAGGAAATATTTGTAAATGTGTCAGCGAAAATTTTGAAATAAATTATAAATGAAGGAGCGTATTACTTGTATTTGATGAGGATATGAAATAAAATAAATATGATTTAATTTATATAGTCGCAGTCATGATCTTACACAATTTGTATTTTATAATATTTCAACATCTATATTTTGTGTACGATAAGTGGAATTGTGAGTGAATAATACTTATACGAAAACTAATTACATTTTACTCATATAAAATAAATGCTACAATGTGGAATGATCTTGGTGAAAAAGAGAAAAAAAAAAAAAAAAAAAAAAAAATTATTTTATATTATCAATTAAACTATTTTGTTAGATAATTATCTATGTTCGATGATATCGACTATTGTGAGTAGCTCGACTCCATTTTGTTTTGAAGAAACGTTGGCAAATGTCACAGTAAGCTGCTGTATCTGGTGATGCTTCGTGTTTGGATGTTACATGCCGTACTAATGCATGTTGCGTGGTGAATGTCACATTGCATTTGCTGCATGTAAGAACTCGTGTATGTCCGCCAGGATATGCTGCGCCAACATCTGGACATTCTATAAATTTACGTTTGCACTCTATGCTTTAACACGATACAATTTTCATTATACTTAATATTAAATATTTGTTTTTTTATTTGGTAAAGTTTATGAAATAAAGTTATATTGGAAATAATTATCAATATCAAATACAGGAAAATTTTTATGCAATTGTCATCGTCCAAAACCGTAAACCGAATAAATAGTACTGCAAAATCTTTTTTGTTTTTTAATTTCACAATATTGCGAAATATGCAATAATATTATAATATATTCAATTCAACATTATAATTAATATTAGAAAATATCATTTTCATTTTACACTGTTATTTTATTTTTACTTAGTGAAGTGAAAGAGAATTTTATATGAATATCATTTTCATTATTTTTTTTCTTTTCCATTCAACACAATTAAAACATTTTGTAACATAATTTAAATTATGTAGTTTTTTTTTTGTATTATTTACTTTATTTTTTCTTTTTTTACTACGCTTATTTATACATGAAGTGTATATAATTAGTTTACATCATTCATACAATGCTGAACTAACTAATGTATCTAACAATAATATAATTATGTACTCTATAAGGCAATATCGAAAAGAAAAAAAAAATGTTATAAAAAGTGTGATTGAGTCAAATGATTCTTGGTATAGTGTATGAAATGCCCTTTTTATGATTGTCAAATCAATTTATATGTAATATTTTCAGGATATATATATATATATATATTTTTTTTCAACGGTATCGTTGACCTTTGTGCTTCAATTAAATTACAAAAAAATTTAAAAAAAAAACAATATTTTTTTTTAGTACATGTTTATAAATATTTTCAAGCGCATGACAAGAATGAAATAACGTTTAAGTCATTTGGTTTCTTACAAATTATACAATTACAATTCAAACGTGTGACAATTATTTTTTTAATTGATATATAATATTGATAATTTTTTATTGTTTAAACATATTTTCCAACTGTATGTATTACGCATCACATATATAATATTAATGATAAATCAATAATTAAATATTGATTAAAGAAAAAAAAAAATGTATTTGTAAAATTTACAATATTTATTTACTCATTACTTTTATAGGATTGTGTATTTATGGACGGACTATAAGATTCATTTGTTGCCGAGTTTCCAGTAGTTGTAATTCCATCCGTACGGTATGTACAAATATTTTTTCTTTCTTTTTTTTTTTTTCTTTCATTATATGATGGATTATGTTCAATATAGTGATTTAATATTTTCGATTTGTATCATGGGTAAAAGATTGCGCACTTAAAAAAAACATTGAGATGCTACGATTTCTTGTTTTTTTTTTTTTTATTTTTTTCATATCAATGAACTAAAATACTGTATCAAGTGGACTAGAATAATTCTTTCTCAATATATTTAATAATTCAACATTGTTTCTCATCAAATCTCATGCACACTTGACGTTTGTTATGTATCTATATATATCTATACATCCATTTTTGCATAAGTAAAGTATTTTTATTTATTCTTTGTTTGCTTGGTTATTTTTTTTTTTTTTCTTCATTCAAAATTTGATCATAAAATTGAGAATACACAACTTTCAAGCTCGTAGTATAAATAAATTGTTATATATATATTTTTTTTTATATTTTATTATTTTTTTAGTTAAAAAAAATGTTATTTTGACAATTTTTCATATTAATAGCATAGCAATATACGGTAAGAAACGAGTAAAAAAAGAAGAAAAGAGAAAAAAAAAAAAAATTTTAAATATATTTTTATTACAATTGAATAAGATAATTTATATGAATATTTTTATTTTAAATTTTATCTTGAATTTCAATTGAATCATAAAAATATTTTCAATATGCATATTAATTATCGTTATTTGAATTTGAAGAAATAAGATTATAATGATTAATATGAAATAGTATGTAGATGTGCAGCAGATGATGAATACGTTGAGTGTTTGATCCAAATATGGTGTCACTATTAAAATTTTATTTTTCTCCATATTTTCCATTAACTTTCAATTATATTTTAATTCACTTCTTTTCGAGGATTGCGATGCCTCTGGATGGTTTTTTGCCATTGCAAATTGTGTTTTAATCGCATATGACGACGCAAATCGGTTCTACGACTGAGAGTGGTATGACATAGGATGCAGGTTGTCTGGTTGCGATGCACTTCTAGGTGCTGGGTCAGCGAAGCAAGATGCTTGTAAACACTTCCACAGAGACTGCACGAAAAACGCCCTGGACCCTGCATCACCACTTGACTAGTAGTATCGCCAAGATGTTTCCGTTTTCGTCCCACCCCCCCTGCAACACATTAACAGCCTCGTGACCCCCGAGTTACTCAATAATATTAAATATTATGTGTGTATATAATCAGTAATTAACTGAATTATATAATTCACAATTATATTTCCGTTTTCCACTTCACCCATCTCACCCACCCTGCCCTTCATCTATAATTTTAAACAAAAAAATCTTAAGTATGGCACAAATCAATACTCAGGTTTTTGTTCAAATAAAACCTCACATTATTTATGTTATTATATTTTCTAATTTATTGTTTACTTATATGACGTATACGTTGCTTGTTTTGTTGACTGTGTGTTACGCAAATATTAATTAAACACATTGCCATGGATTTATGTGTTGTCATTTGAAGTAGCAAAGAAACAAGAATGAAATGGTAGTAGGATTTTATATAAAAAGTGTAAATTATATAATTTGCCTCGTGCACATACAAGAATACTGTTCCAATAATGAACAATATTCTTATACACTTCATGCTATATAATTGTGTAAATAAATATTAATAAATACGGTATTATAGATATACAATAAAAAATTACTCTATGTAACTGCCATTGAATATTCTTACTATTTTTAATTTTTAATTTTTAATTTTTATCTATTTATTTTTTCTTTTTTTATTTTTCCTTTTTTTTTTTTTCTTTTTCTATCTTTCGTACTTGGCACTATCAAATCATTGAGTATTTTGCAATTTATGTGTGACAATTTTATAAATTACTTCATACAATTTCAATTATTTTATTTTTCATTCACTAAAGTGAGTGAAAAAAAAAAAAAAAATGTATAACAAAATTTTTTTTCAATATTTTGCAGCTGAAAATGAAAAGAATTATAAAATCATTGTGATTCTCACTATCAATAATAATAATATTATTATTATTTTCATTTTGATGAGGAAGGATTATAATTTTTTTTTCTTTCTTTTATTAAGTTTGACATTTTAAAACTTTATTCACACAAATGTTCACTTACATGGTTTGCCTGGTATAAGTCAAACATTGGGATTACGCAATACGATATATTATATATGATTTTTTTTTTCTTTCTTTATAAATAATTCAAATAAAAGGAATATCGATTTATTATTATTATTATTGTTATTACTTTTTTTTTTTTTTTTTTTTTCTTCGACATAAAATAATTGGCAATCAATCTTGTACTTATTTTTATCCTATTATTATAAATTTTATTTTTTTCTTATGTTTTATTTTTATATATATATATATATATGTTTTTATTTATTTATTTATTTATTTATTTATTTATTTTTTTTTTTTATTTTTCGTAATCGAGGAATGTGCAATATCATTTTGTTCATCTTATATTTTAATAACAAAATAATATAGCACTCATGAATAAAATTTTAAATATAGTTGTTGGAATTTTCGTATCATTATTTATTTATTTATTTATTTATTTATTTATTTATTTATTTATTTATTTTTTTTTATTTCTCTTCTTTATTTCATGATTCATTCATATAATGTCGATTCTGGCGTGTTTTTATAAATAAAATAATAAATTTAATTTTTGTAAAATATGAAATAATAATTTGACTATTTATCATAAAATCCTACAACACACACAAACACACACACACACACACACAGATACCCACACGGCATCTATTCTCGCGTGAATATGGGGGTGGGGGGGAAGAACACCAATTTATCTATTTATATTTGAATCCCCAATTGATTGCACTCTAAAATCAATCTTTGGAAATATATGATAATCAATTTTCACTCTACGAGATAAAAAAAAAACAACAACAATAATAATAATAATAATAATAATAATCGCTGCACTATAAGATTATCAAACTTTCTATATACCAACTAATATTTATATGTATAGTTATTATTATCATTACAATTAATATATTTATTTATTTATTTATTTGTTAATTTATTTACTCATCTGTTTTTAATCCAATTTTTTTGGATTTGAATAGCCTCTCTAGATAAAGTGTAAATAATTATAATAAATTTGGCAAATTATAGTTAATAATAAAATATTAATTGAGTATATTATACCGATATATTATATATTATATTTCTATTATTTATTCGGTATTTTTATCTTCATTATTATACTTATAAATTGAAACAAACATAAAGAATAGATGTTGAAAACAATATTGACTTCATTTAAATCAAACAAAAAAAGAAAAAAATTAAATTAAATAAAACAATTGACACAAAAAAAAACAAAAAAAAATAAAATAAAATATATTAAATGTGATGAAAAAAATTCAATATATTCATGTATTTATGATAACTATTACTATTATAATCTATAGCATTGGCAAAACAAATGAAAAAAAAAAAAAAAAAAAAAAAACAAAAAAAAATTATATTTATATATATATTATGATGATTGAATCAACTTTGGTAGTAAATTCAAGACTAGTAAAATTATTTTCTGTTTAGTTTGTTTTTTTTTTTTTTTTTTTTTTTTTCACGACAAGTAAAATGCACATTCCTCCTTAATTATTTATTAAGTACTGAAATGAACTGACTAGATAAAAAATAATTCGTGTATTTTTTTGTTTTTTTTTTTTTTTTTGTTTTCCTTTTCTTTCATTTCATCTTCTCGTATTTTATTAATATTATTATTTTTTTTTTTTGTTTTCTCGATTCTCTTCTCATATATCTTTGGTTATATTATAAATTCTTTCTGCATATATACGAGTATATATGTAATAGTATGAGTAGTAATAGTAATAGTAGTAGCTGTTTGATTGGGAGTAATAGTAGCAGAAATCAAAGTATTAGGAATAGTAATAGTAATAGCAGTGATAGTAGTAGTAGTAGTAGTAGTAGTAGTAGTAGTAGTAGTAGTAGTAGTAGTAGTAATAGTAATTTCGTGGCATATTAGTGTACATTGCATATTATACACATTAAATACATACATAGATAAGTATGCACGTACTTATACACAATAAATATTTGTGTATGAATGACTAGTGTGTGAAATAACTTTTGAATGATAGGCAACGTTTAAATATAATTGATTAATTAGTATCATCTTCTTTGGTTGTGTTTCACACTAAGGAATAGGACTAGAGGTTATTCTTTCGACACTGCTTTCTCTAATGCGTATTGTGGTAAATGTTGTATTTGTCTCAGGGTTCGCCGTATTGGCATTCTGCTGTGACATTGCTGCTGTGGCTACGGGTAACTGGGTTGCATTACGAATGTTATCAGTTGCCGTTCCGAATCCCAACCATCCGTGGCGATTCTTTAAATGACGTTTCATGTGCGTTGTACGGCTGAGGACTTTGTGGCATACAGGACATTGAGTTGTTCCCTTATGCATGTTCATGTGTTTATACATTGAGTCCCGATTCCAAAATGATTTACCGCAGAGTTTGCAAGAATGCGACGGTTGTTCGATGACCACTGTACGTGAATCTAAATCAAATAAATATATTTCATACTAAACATTTTCCAACTATTCAATCACAATTATTCACTTCATCTTCTTCTTCTTTCTTATTTATGTATTTATTATTATTATTTATTTTTATTTTTTTTATTTTTTTTCTTATCTATTTTATTTATCCCTCCCATCCCTATCGCTATAAATTCTCTGTTTCCTTTTATTTTGTCTTTATTATTTTTATTATTATCGTTATTATTATAATTTTCTTTTCTTTTCTTTTTCTTTTTTCTTTTTTTTTTTTTTTTATTACCATTCACACGCGTTCATTCACAACACTTTAAAATACATTGGAAGATAGAATACAAAAAAATTCTATGATAATTAATGAATGAAAAACGAGCGATTAAAATTATATGTATATTCATATATTTATATGAGAGAGAAAACGTTAAAAAAATAAGTAAATAAATAAATAAATCACACACTTGTGTAATATCACACTCACTCTCTTTCACTTGTTTTTTTTTTTTCATTCTTTTGTTTATTGTTCATTTCTTTCCTTCTCTCATTCTCTTTTCTCCATTTTTGGCAATCATGCTCAATAAGAAAAAAATATATATATATTCAATTTTTATTTTCATGATATAATGCAACATACGTACCATGTTATATAATTTCATGCACACATTTACTGAAAATTTGATTAATTAAAAATTAATAAAAACAGCAAAAAATTTGTCAACAAAAAAAAAAAAAAAGTATCAATTGAATTGATTTGAAATATATATAAAAATAATTAAATACAATTGATAATACATTGAGCAAAAAAATAAAAAATAATAAATAAATAAATAAATAAATAAATAAATAAATGAATAAATAAATAAAAAATAAAAAAACTAATGAAAATACGTATTTTTAAGTATCATATATAAAATTATCAACGCGGTACCTACCCGCACTTTCGTGAAACATTTTATTATTATATAATTACTGCTCTGTAACTTAAATTTGATGGTGTACCGACAATCATGGATTCCTTTGAATTAAAAAATACATGTAAAAACGATTTACAAGTAAAATATTATAATAAATAAAAATTCACTAATAAATAAATAAATAAATAAATAAATAAATAAATAAATAAATATAAAATATAAAATCACAATTGCACTTGGATGAGGATAAGAAATATATTCATTTCTTTCTCAAATTTTTTGGTAATACGCAAAATAATTATGTCTATATACAATACAATTATAATAAACGTATGATAAATAGATTCACGTAGAATTTCCATTCTTTATCGCTAAGTAACTAATATTTTTATTCACAATTACATGGCAAAATACAATAGTGGACTTGCCACCACTTCATATACGAAATGAATGAAGAAAAAACAAAATAATACTAATAATAAATAAGTTATGATACAAAAAAAAAAAATAATAACAATAAATAAATAAATGAATAAATAAATAAATAAAATTAAATATTAGAATTGGCATTACATAATTGCAACTATTTTGCATGATGAATGATAACGTAATAAAAATAACACGAGTACAATTGATAAAGTGAAAAAAAAAAAAAAAAAAAAAAAACGTCATAAGTAAATATACAATTTCAAATTTACTTTCATTCAATACTGATGCTGAGTATTGATATACAATAATAAAAATAAAATAATGAATGTGAAAAATAAAGAGAGCTAGATAGAGATCAAAAGAGAGCGAGAGAGAATGAGATAGATGAAATAAAAATAAAAATGTAATAATAATAATAGTAATAATATAAAAAAAATTTTAATTGAAATATTATGTACACGATATTTATTCATTTTTACTTATTCACGATTGTATTTAAAGAAGAAATATTCTAATATCATATATATAATATTCCCAAGTATATTTTTATTATTAGATTAACTGTTGCTTGGTTTATTTTCTATTTTATTTCTCAATAATTGGTATAATGTAAAAATTTGATTTTTAATATTCATAATTTACGTATATTTTCATATTGATTATAATAATAATTTAATTGCGGGCCAATATATGATTTAATTGACAATTTATATATTTCAAAAAAGGGGAAGAATAAATTTTTCATCAATAAATATGAGGATTTTATTGTTTGTTTCTTTATAGTGCCCGAGTTAAACATATTTTTATTCTTTTTCATATTTTATTTTTATTATTTTTATTCAATTAATTTTTTGTTTGTTTGTTTGTTTGTTTGTTTTTTTTTGTTTTTTCTCTAAATTATTTCATTATCTTCCTTTCATCATTTTACCCCGTGAATGTTTACCATATGACAGCGCATTGTGTATTTCCGAGTGAAGACTGTTTGGCATATTGGACAAACTGTATCACCTCTATGTATACTACGATGATGGGCTAGTGAGTCACTTCGATTGTAGCATTTTCCACAAATATTGCATTCCCATCGACCCTCACGTGGGTGCGTCCTCTCGTTGATGGATTTTCGCCTTGTGTCATATGCGTGGTCCGAACGTTGCGGTTGATTTGATGACATTTCGGAATTTGTTTCTGCGCACACAATCCAAAGTGTTTCCGATACACACACACAATCCATAATTTTTATTTTTTGTTTCAATTTTTATTTTATATTATCATTTTTTATTTTTTCTGTCTGTTTATTATTTGTACTATTATTTTTCTTATTTTTCTTATTTTTTTTCTGCCTCAAGCTCATTTCTATACGTTACTACACTATTGATAAGTAGCTGATAGATAGTGATAGATAATAAATTAAATGAAATTATATAATACATTTGAATGTTAAATTATTATATAACTATTTGGCCAGTATATATTTCATCCCAAAACCATTATTTCAATGAATAAATAATTTAATAGAAAACAATAGCCTTCAACCAGAAATAATCATTCATTAAAGATTTTTTTTCTTATTGTGATAGAAATTTATAAAAAAATTTAATAAATAAATAATATATGCGTTGTGAAGGATTAAAAATTTATTATAGTGATTTTTGTTTTTATGAAAATTCATCATAGAAACATTGACAATGGCTCCTGATTTTTTAAATATTGTATTGAATGTTTTTTTTTTTTGTTTTGTTTTTTGTTCTATTTTTTTTTCATTACAGAAGATTGACATTTTGTTTATCGGCAATTGAATAGTGTAATAAGCAACAAATATTAATTGAGAATGAGAACAATTGATATTGTTATAGATACACAGAATATTTTTTTATTCCTGCACGATTAAAATATTCTTTTTTCTCACAGTCATTGTAGCACAATTAACTATAAATTCCATGTACAATAGTTATAAACATTCCTCGATTGTATGTTTAAAATAAGATATTATAAAAAATTTTATCTCAAAACAATCACTTGACTATATAAATTTACATATAGAATAATAATTAAAATATAATTTTTTTTTTTACATAATTATAAGTAAATGAAACATAATAATTGAGAAGAGAGAGAAGAAAAAAAAATATAAACGATATTGATGACACGAGTACTCTACGATAATCATAAATTTTCTTTCTATTTTATTTTATTTTTTATTACACATTATTAAATTTTTTTTTTTTTCCTTATTTTTGTGCCTTATTATTCATACTGTTGTCATTATTATATTCTGAACGAGGTAGTGTGTAGATATTGTTAATTATTTATAAATCATAAATTGCAATTTACTCATAGTGCCTATTTCAAATTAGATAATAATTGTAATTTATTTGTTCACTTATAAATATTGAATGAAGAAGAAAACAAAAAAAGAAACAATAGAAATCGTAGCATTTATCAATTGTTATGAATATGGCACAAATCAATGATCAAATAATTCAATTAACAATCAAAAATATGAAATATAAAAATTTATTGAGTATTGTGCTTTATTTTGCATAATTACTAAATTGACTTCACCTCAATCATGAATTAAAACAAAATATTGAATATAAAATTATTTGATATTCAAATTATAGTTATGGAATAGGAAGTGAAAAAAAGATAGAGAAAAAGAGAAAAAGAGAAAAAGAACGAAAAAAAAAAAAAGTAAAGGAGAAATAAAAATGAAAGAAATATTTGAATAATTTGTCTTCGATTTGACGAGAGAAATGATTAAAAAAAAAAAAAAAAAAACAACCCAATCAATCTTGGATTGAATGAAAAATTGTTCAGTCTATGCATGTGTTTATATCCAAAAAATAAAAAAATAAAAACTATCATTGACTGTTGAGTAAATGATAATAGCCCAATACACAAATATATAGTATATTCTAATTATTCGTGAATATAATTATTAATGTTGCCTGAGATATTCACATTACATAATAATACCGAGTATTTTTCCTAAAGTACCGGACTTTAGATTGAAATAAGAAAATCGATTGACAAATAATAATAATAAAAAAAGAAAAAAAATCATTAAATATTGGGATTTAGTTTTTCTTTCATTTAGTTTTTTTTTTTTTTTTTTTTTTCTTTTCGAAGTATTTTGCACATTTCATCGTTAACTAACATCTAAATAAAATAATATTTTATCAATACACTTAGTTTGTACTTGGATTTTGTTCAACCCTTCAAGGACAGGCTTTTATAATTAATATATAAAAAGAATTATTTATTATTATTATTATTGATTTTTGATGTTATAAGAAAAATAATTAATTTCATTTATATTATATATATTTTTTTATCAGCAAGTACATGGCAATAAAATTTGCCCGTTCTGAAAAAGTTGAAACATTTAAAAAATATATTAACAATAGTAATAATAATAAAATAATAATAAACGAAAAATAATAAAAAAAATTTAATGCATATGTTTTGGATAATAATTATAACTGACAATTCAGAAAATAATTACACACATTAGTAGATTGATAAATTTGATATTTTTTTTTTTTTAAACAAATTTTTATATTTGTGTCAGTAATTGTTAAATTTCAATTAAAAATTTTATTTTTGTGTATAAAAAATTTTAATGATATTTAAATGTTGATGAAAAAATAATTATACAAAAATATTATTACTGTTTCATTTACAATTGAAAAATGCTATTTTTATATCAATCAAAAATACACAATGCACATTATTGATTCGTAAAAAATTATAAGCCCAAAAACATTCACATTCTAAAAATATAGTTATAAATTAAAAAAAAAAAGAGAATATCATAATAATAATAATAATATAAAATTTGAGCATAATTATAAAATCAAACATTAAAATAGTTATAAAAAATTACGAAAATTTTAATAAATTTTTCTGTCATTATTATTTTTTCTTTTTCTTCGTTTTGTACATATCAACAGTGCAACGTGTAAAGTGATCGATACACTAATTTAATACGTGCTCATTTTATAATCACCTTTGAGATGATATTTCATATAATCATGAATTAATTTTTTTTTTTCTATCGTATCTGCACTGCAGTTATTCATTATAAAGAGAAAAAAAAAATAATAATAAAAAATTTATACAAATGAATAAGATGAAAAAAAAAATTGAAAAAGAAAAAAATAATAAAATAAATAAATGAATAATGATATATATCAATGAGCAATATAACGGACATATTTTCATGTCACAACAAATAATATTTATCTTGTGGGTATTAGTAATTTATAATTTAAATATACGGCATAAGGGCAGGTTGGTGCTATGGGGGAGGAATATGAGGAATAGCTCGCAATTCGTGAAATTCCGCGAAACATGGCCAGCGACAGAGGCAGGCATTGCAGGCCCAACATTTGAAGCGTGTTTGTCTTAATTTTCCACGTGACGTAAGTACTCCTCGTCGTTTACAGTAAATACATACTTTTCCATGACCATTTGCTTTGCTGAGACTATGCGGTTGACCAGATACGTATGTAATCCCTCCTGAAGAAAATTGGCCAAATCTTCGGTTAGTGATATCATAGAATATGTGCACATGCAGCAACCATTAGTAACATGTGTATGATCAATCCCAGCACCAACCCTTAGCCGTAAGCCAACTTAATTATCAGCGACCAATACCCACAATTGTAGCATTGCCAGGTGCTTGTTCAATGTACTCGCCTATTATACACAATTTATTATTATTATAATTTTTTATTGTTTCTCATATTCTATTCATTCTCTCCACTTTATCGTTCGTTCTTTCTTTCATTTACTTTAATTATTACTTTTTTTTTTGAATCATCTTTTATATACTGGAGCATCATTGACTGATTTATATATTTATTTCTCCTTCACTTCTTTTCATTCACTATAATACTATTCATGAAATTATTTTCAATGTTTGTTTTTTTTTTTCTTTCTTTCTTTCGTTCATTTTTTTTTTTTTTTTTTGCTAATAAGATTTAATTGAGTTTCAAATGAATTATGAACGTGATTTTATCTTGATACGCAGAGGCATTTGACATTATTATTTGTGAATATACATGTATATGATTCGCAGTTCTATTAGTGATGCACTTCGGTTTACAGTTTGGGCTTAGTTTCATTTTTTTTTTTTTTTCTTTTTTTGTCATTTGTTATATATCAGTCCTCGAAATATATATATTTAAATATACATATTGATTCAAATTAAATTAATATTATTTTTCATGCTCTTGCATTGACTGATTGCCACTTTGTTTTCTTTTTTATTTTTTTATTTTTTTTTCAATTTTACTTACCCATATATGTCATATTTCATAATTAAATTTCACATTAAAATACATTACGATGGCGGAAAATAAATATAAAATTGAGAATCATTATAGAAAATTGTTTTTGGCTGCATGCTACAAGGTCGCGAATTATTACCATCACCTCCATCACCAAAATTTGTGTGTTTTATCTTTTCTTTATTATTATTATTATTAAAAAAAAAATTTTTTTTTTTATATTTAATACTACGTTATAGTAACCGACATTTCATGTGTATGGTCTCAGTAAAGTATAAATCAAAAAGAGATCAACGAAATGAAATAAGTGCAAAGAATTTTTAGAGCGCAGAAATTTAAATTGAAATGACATTTGATCATTTAACTTTTGTTTTTAAATTTTTTTAAAAGAAATAATAAATTCATTGTGAGAAAAATTGGTGTTGTATTCAATGTTATGTTAGTGGACGTAAGAACGTGAAAAAAAAAAAACAAAAAAAACAAAAAAACAAAAAAAAAAGTAGTAGTGGTGATTTGTAAATTAATATCTAGATATTAAAAGGAATGTCGATGATTGTCGGCCACATATACAACACTTGGCAATGCTTACTACAGCATCTAAAAGAATCCACCTACAACCCGAAAGTGCCTGTACCGCTGTGTTGAAATATACAAAGAAAAAACTAAAATATAAAAGAAAAGAAAAGAAACGAAAAAAAAAAAGTAAATAAATAAATAATATAAAATAAATAATGAATAAAATCATGCACTTTGTTTTTACACTAAAATACTATTTTCTTTTTCTTTTTTTGTTTGTTTGTTTGTATTATTATTTATTATTATTTTTTTTCTATAGAGTGAATGAGAAAAAAGGAGTAGAAGAATTATGAAACCAGAGAAACATAAACAGTCACCTTGACGTATCCACCACATTCGCACATTCATTACTCTTATGCATGAGAATTTCACGAATTTGATTAGCAAATAATTTTCCATATTATTTGAATAATAATTATTTTTTAATGAATATTATATGCCAACTCATATTCGTAAAATATTTCACGTTAAAAATGTTTTCCTACAGTTGTCCAAAAATTACGCATATACAAAAAGATTTCAAGAAGAAAATATGCTGTTTTTTTTTATTTTTATTTTTTTTTTTACTGTTGTTGAAAATATGTTTTTAAAGGCATTGCTAAATTATGATTTCCAACATTTACCCAAGTTATTATACCATAATCATTTGTAATGCGTGTATAAGTAATGCAAAGCTATTTAGCCTACTGCGTCATTATTTTTGTTTCTTAAAAAAAATTTTTTTTTTTTTTTTTTCTATACATCTGTACATGGTTATTAAAGTTGGAGCTTTTCCCCATCTACTAAAGTGTTTTTAGTATATATATATACACATATATGCGTCTAATTTTCTTTTTCAATTAAAGTATGAGTTACTTTGTGTTTTTACTTGCAATGCGTAACATCATTGTATTTTTTTTTTTTTTTGTTAATTTAAATCCTTCTTTTTTTCTTTTTCTTTTAGACAAACTAATGATGTTATGCACGCAGAGTTGAAATAATTGGTCTGCCTTCTGCAGCGCCATTTGCCCTCTACATTCATTTTATACGTTATTATATATAGGTATATATATTAGCATAGTAACAATGATATATCATATTTAAGACTGGAATTTTAATTGAGTGCACAGTGAATAATATTGAGGCAAATAATTTGGCATCAGCAGCAGGCAATGGTACATATAATATTATGTGAAGAAAAATATTGTTTGACTTACCCTGCACTGCTTCCTGCATTAACCTCTCTCCCGATGTACTTGGCTTCGAAAGTAAATGTCCTATTGAATAATAAATAATAAAAATAATTATATACATGAACATGAATAATTATGATTATTTTTGAATTGAATTTCAATTGAATTGTGTCATGATATTTACCGAGATCTGCTGCCGAGTGTTTTCCATCTGTTATATCCGTTCCTGATTGATTCGAATAAAATGTTTGGCTGATGTCCGGTTTGTGATCCTCATCAGCATTTGATAGAACATCCTCGCCCACTTTGTTTGTTGATGTATCACCACCAATACCTTGTTCTTCATAACTACAACTACTACCATCCTGTTCTAAATATTCAGGCATTTCCAATTTTAAACTTGGCATAATCGGTATTATTTCGACTGGATCAATAATACCTATATTTTCTTGATTATCAGATATTTTTTTTTCATTCTCATCTTTCTTTGATTTTCCTGTATTTATTGATGTTTTATCAGCATTGGATATACTGTCACGACATTTTCGTCTTTTTGTTGGTGGTGTGTCGGGTTGTAATTCAACTGAATGATATGGCAAGGGTGAGGATGGCGATTTGTTTCCTTTATTATTTGTCATGACTTTGCCAGTGGCATTTTGTAACTGTACTTCCGGCTCATTTGGTATTTCAATATCCTCCTGAAGATAATAGTAATGACAATGAAAATAAAAAATTATTTATTGCTTGAAATTGAAATAGAAGAAAAATTCCAAATAATTTTTCATCTAAAAAAAAAAAAAAATATTCACCTCTGTTACACTGTCATTATCCTTTCCAGTTCCGTCAGTAAGTCCCTGCACTGCTAAAAGCTCGGCTGTTGTTAGAAAACTAGCTAATTGTTCTTGAACCACATTTACTTCTCCTTGATACATAAAATCAACTAACGCTGCCAAATCATCGAACTTTACATTACGAAATATTATTACTGGATGTTGACACGGATTTTCCTGATACAAAAATATTAATTGTCATAATTAAATTACAAAATTAAAAAATAATGATGATAGCATTTATATCTCGATAAGTTTTACCTTGAATAAATCTCGGAAATACGTGCTACACGCAGACAATAACATCTTATGTGCTCTAATGCGTTTTCCTTCACAGCTTAATGTTACATCGACCAAATCCTCGTCACTTCTAAGTGTATCGAAAGCACAAGTAATGTGCTTTAAATAATTATTCCACCTGAGTGAAAATTGTTGACTGGAACCCATACTGTTTTTTATTTCTATAAAGATACAGAAAAAAAAAAAAAAAAATGTATCAACATTAGTAAATTAATATTTATTATGATTTTTTTTGAACTTTTTTGAAACTGCATGTGATTCGCCGTCTCGTATATTGATTGCATTCATATAATTGAAACAAGTATTGTACCTTTTTATGCCTGTATTCCAGATAAACGTACGGTTCGATAGATAATTTATTTATAATTTTGATTAATAACGTTAACCAATAATTTTAATTTTACAATTTATAATTTTTTTTTCTTCTCAAATAATAACTAAGATAATTTTTATTCATTTACTATCAGTTCATGGAGTCTCACTTGGGTCAACTACACAAATTAGTCGTGACTGTAAACAGTGTAGTTGTAAAAAGTTTTCATGGCACTGTTGAAATTTCACTATAGATCATGTAACAAAGAGTTTACACGTTTAATCATATACATTATGAATTAATTGCATAACATTAGTAGATATTTTATAATTTTATATATTACTTTATGAATTATACTCTCCGATAGAGTGACAGCTGGTAGCCATTTTCCTCGAGGAAAACGCGTAAGATGCGCAAAAGAAGTCTCACTTCCTGTTGAAGCTACGCACGATGCGTAGGCTGTCGCGCAATGCAAAAGGTCGGTTCTCCTTGAGCGATAAAATAACGACCAACCATAGGTCCGCGTATATTATTTTTTTTTCTTTCTGCTTGAAAAGTAAATTATCGATTACAGACTTAGAGTGTCTATATTATGCTGATAATGACAATTATCAACATGTATTACTAAAACGTATCACTATATATAGTTATTCTTACTTTTAATTTTTTTTTTCCAAATTAATTATGAAATTTATATTTACATAAATATTTACATTCATAATAGTACATATAACTAATATTATATTGAACAATTATTCTTTTAAAAAGATATTTTGAAGAGATAAAATTAAATAATAATACGATATCAATTTATTAATCCGAAGGTTTTAAAAATTTCATTTTTTTTACTCGAGGTTCATCCTCAGTATTGCAATATTTAAAATTAGAATTACGATTTTTTTTTGTTTTAAATTTTTTTCCCATTGTTTCTAGATGAGATGAATTCAACTGTTGGGCCATTTGTTCATCAGATATTTCAGTCTCACATGGGTTTTTATCTTTTATATGTTTCATATTTTCATCGAGTTCCATAAGTTTTTCTATCTCTGGATTCATTCCTTGAAAGCTAAGACGTCCATCTATTAATTGTTCACAAAAAACATAACTGTTTTCAATTGTATACTTTCCACTGAAATGAGATAACATTTGTATTAATAAATAATCTGGAAATTATTTTTTTTCATCATTTAGTTGTGTATCTACTAACGTCTCTTTTTTCATTTTTGTTGTCAATTCATTTTCAAAAAAATCTTCGCCTTGCGTCTGAAATGTTTCTTGTTCAATTTTTTCTTTGGTTCTTTTCATAAACTGCAAAAAAAATCCATCATAAAGTTAATTAAAAATATTCAAATATTTTTAAAAAAATGTTTGATTTATTTTCCTCTAATGCAATCAGTGTGTTCTATAACCTCTTGTATTATTATTATACCTTCATGTCTAAAATGCTCCGAGACAGTTGAGTTTTTCCTGCTGATCTCCCCGTCATTTTTAAATGATTATAAAAAATAATTATTTACCAAAAAAAAATTTCTTTATTAATAAATATACTGCGTATGTTCCTAAAAATACTATTGAACATACGAATGAGTTTATCATGAATATAGGTTATATCTTCCCGCGTGATTCTGACGCCATCTTCAAAATTACGTATATCCATATAGCAACACGGGAGTAATAAATTTTTGAATAAAGAGTATATGAAAATAGATATTCTTACCGATATAAATATTGAAATTTTTGTTTATTCTCACATGGTATCTTATATATGACACTTAAAAATTTTATAAATAACATTTACCGCTTTGAAAGTAGCGTATAAAAAATATCAATAAATCGTATTGTGTAAACGATGACAACTAAAAGTAAAAATATTGAAAGATTCATCATGATTGAATGATTTTTACGTCCTTAATGTACAGATAATTATTGAAGTGGTATATTGAGAAGAAATGTGACGAAGTTAACCTACAACCGTCAGAAATAACATGTGTATACATACGCAATAAGATATACTAATATATTTTTTTTCATTGATTTTTATTTTTGAGTTGAAATTGTGACAGTGAAAATTGTGATGGGTGAAAGACAATCTTTAAGTTTAGCACCTTTTATTTACGGTGGTTCAGCTTCCATCATTGCAGAATTAGGTATCAGTTAAAATATAATTGGATCAAAAATCAAATTATTACTCAAACATAATATTTTTCGTTTATATTAATATTATTTATTTTTTATTTCAGGTACATTTCCTTTAGATACAACAAAAACACGTTTACAAATTCAAGGACAAAAGTTGGATAAGGCTCATGCAAATTTAAAGTATTCTGGCATGATAGATGCATTGCTACAAATTACAAAACATGAAGGCTACAAATCTCTCTATTGTGGGTAAGTGAATTTATAAAATAGATATTTATATATATACCCAGAATTTATGCACTTGATAAAGGAATAACAGTGCACCACTTTGTACATAAATTATTTTACAAAAATAAATGATTTCGATTTGTCACACTGTAATACAATTAAATATTCAATTATAGTTTCTGAGTTGAATGTTTTATTTTCTAAAAATTCATCATACCGTGTTTGTGATAATTTTCTCACATGATTGTAAATTCACTGATGCAAATATGAGCACAGGTAGTGATGCAAGCTCAGCATTGTATTACAAAAAGGCGTTGCATGGCCTAGGGTGAAAATTAGCCTGTAAAGAATTGACTAGCCGAAAAAAGTCAATTTTGAATAATCTCATCGTGGCTATTTAAGTTTCTGCACTTATCACTCTCAATCCCTGCTTAATTTTCCTCCAACAGTAAGTTTCCAATTTGACTCAGTAATATATCACATTTATTAGTGATTTTTTTTCCATTTCAAATATTTGGATGCGAGTGTCAAATCAAATTGGAATTTGAAAAAAAATATATATGAAGAATAGTGTTTTTTTGTTTTGTTTCGTATTCATGGCAGGATCAGCTCGGCAATTCTGAGGCAAGCAACATATGGAACAATAAAATTCGGCACATACTACTCACTTAAACAACTGGCAATTGAAAAATGGGGAACAGATGATTTAGTGCTTATAAATATTGTATGTGCTGCGGTAGCAGGATCGATATCGAGTGCAATTGCTAATCCAACTGATGTGGTGAAAGTTCGTATGCAAATCAATGGTAATCAGGGAAACTTATCGTTATACGGTTGCTTCCATGATGTGTATCAACATGAAGGTGTACGCGGTTTATGGAGGGTAAAACTATAGTTATTTATCACAGCGTATCAAGGGAATGTTCTCTCTTTCTTTCTCCTTTTCTTTTTTAATTGTTATGTGCTGCTAATGCCGACTGATTAAAAATTGGTGTCATTGTTATTTCATATTAGTAAGGTTATCGTATTTTCTATTACACTTGACTCTTGCATAATTCAATCATACTAAATAAAAGGAAGGCAATACTTTTTTCTACAATACAATTTGTACGGTAAGTTTGACATATCGTTTGAAAATTGATTTGTTTAATTTGGGATAGGGCGTTGGACCAACTGCCCAAAGAGCGGCTGTTATCGCGGCAGTGGAATTACCAATTTATGATTCAACAAAGTACCTGTTAACGCCATATATAGGTGATACTGTTAGCAATCATTTCATGTGAGTTATGAATAATTATAATAATATAATATAATATAATTCTTGACAACAATAAATGTTTCATGATTTTATATTTATTTTAAAGTTCGAGTTTTGCGGCAAGTGCTGCCAGCGCTGTTGCTTCTACACCTATAGATGTAATTCGGGTAAGTTGGAAAAATGAAAAAAAAAAACAAATTTTTATTTAAAATTTGGAATTGTTTTAAATAAAATTATAATCTATTACAGACACGACTAATGAATCAAAGACGAATGCGTTGTTCTAGTGATATACTTCCTCCTCATATTTATAGAGGGAGTTTGGATTGTTTCATTCAGGTAATTTGAGTTATTAAAAAAAAAAATTCTACCTTTTTTTTTTTTTTTTTTTTTTTTCAGTGAGTAATCTAAATTTGATTGTTTTTAAATCAATGGAATTTTTCAGACATGTAAGAATGAAGGTTTTTCCGCATTGTACAAAGGCTTTGTACCATCATTGTTGCGAATGGGTCCATGGAATATTATATTCTTTATTACGTATGAACAAATGAAGAAACTACCATTTTTTTAAATGAAATTTCTAAAAATAATTTAAATGAATAAAAATAAAATTGTCCTGTACAAAGTGTGATTTAAACGTAAAGTCAAGCTTTAAAACGTAAATAAAGTCACGTTAATAGATATTAATTAATCAGTCTCAGTATATATATTTTTTTTAATAAAAAAGTTATATGTATTTTATTTAATTAATCATAAAATTCTTTTTGTTTCAATCACCTGAATTCACAATTATATTAATTATAGATCTAAAAACAATTGATATTTCTAAGAATGTCAATTACAATCTATTCCATATAATTATTTTCTTATCATTTCCACCAGTTATCACATATTTATTATCACTCATTACCGCTATGGCCGTCAGGGATCCTTTGAACAATGGAATTTCAATTAATTACATACTAGTAGGGGAAAAAACACAAAAAATTTTTTACTAACCATTATGACAGTGTATTTTTGATCGGAATGTGGCCCCATGCGAATCCCATACACTGAGATTGCCTTGGTCATCACCAACTAATAATAATGTACCAATCCAGTTTAGGGTTATTGGCTCATGATGTAAAGACGTGTAGTATATTCGTGTATTTGTTTGTATATCAAATACAGCAATCATTTCGTCACTTGAACAGGAAATAATATTTTTACATTCTGAATCAAATGTCATTGCATTTACTTTGGATGAATGTGCTAAAAGAAAATATTAAATACAATTAATTAATTAACTAAAAAATTATGTCGAATTGAAAAAATATTTTTATGGATATTTATCTATCGAAACCTTTTACAGTAAATTGCACTTTGTATAAAGACATATTCCAGACAAATATTTCACCATCTTCTGTTCCAGATGCCAATAATTCTTCATTACTAAAAAATTGATTGCAATATTTCAATATGATTAATATTTTTCAATTTAAACAGTAATAAACTAATACATGAAAAAAAAAATTACCATGATATATTGATACACATTACTTTCGAGTCATGATCAAGTTGCGCAATAAGACATTCTTGAGGTTTTATTTTGGTTCCTGATACATAACTGTGCCACATTTTTACTGTACAATCCCACGAGCCAGAAATGAGAATATTATGTGATGGACACCAAGCTAAACATGAAACTGCATCTTCATGGCCTAATAATGTTTCAATAACTCGTCCAAATTCCACATCATAATATATTCTATATAAGATTAATTATTAAAATTATTAAAATCAATAAATTATTATGATTAATAAAATTAAAATTGAAAGTTACAATGCATTGTCCCATGAGCCAACAACTAATATATTTTGTCCGGTTTTTGTTTGATAAAATATACACGATGACAATGGCAAGTTTGATAGTGAAATGCTACGCGTTAATTTTCCACTTTTTATTGAATAAATTTTTAATATTCCATCATGTCCAACAGATGCAATTTCATCTTGAGAATCGTTCATAAAAGCAATACACGATATTATATCTTTGTGTGATGGGAGTACAATTGATTTTTGCAAAGATATTATGTCACTTTCAATTTTACTCTCTAAATTCATGTGAAAAGTATTAGATTTAGTTTACGATTTATTTATCAATTTATTCGAATTATTTATTTCAACTCACCGTCAGAATAATTTGACGGAGATGTTAATAGAGTTTCATTCAATAAATTTGTCGTTGTAATCAAACGTTTTGGATGTGGTAATTGAAATATTTGCTTAGGTATTTGTCCAAATTCCATTATTTGCACCTCTAAACCATGACGATCATTTATATCTTGAATTGTGTCTAAATCAACAGCTCCCTCGTAACAAAGATGAAAAAAAACTGAAAATTTACAATTTTTAATTATCTATGATGTATGAAATATCAATTAGTGATGTAATGAGTATTAATTTATTCTCACTATTATCAGCTTTTTCCGCTTCTATGCCACATTGCTTATATCCAAATATGAGATCAATCCAATGATGAAGATTTTGTGATACCCAATCACTCTCTAAGGCATTTCGTAATTTTTGTACAAAATCGGTGGGTCCTTGACAATTAATAAAATTAATAAATAATTAAATGTATTCTTACTAAAAAAAATATATATATTTATTTTTTTATTTTTCATTACCTTCTGCCCATGGAGGAAGCGTCACATCACCAACTTTTGTACCATCGTGTCGATATCCAAAATCGATTCCATAATTATTCACTAAAAAATCACCACCATTGGTTGGATCATAAAATTCCGGTACCAATTCTTTAAAGTCTGACATGTTTGCCATTACATTTTTCCATACGTCCGCTACACTGTTAAGTGTATTTTACATGTCCCATCAATGGACAACAACAAATATAAATATTTTTTATTTTGTAGAGAGTTAATGAAGCGCACATAACATCAATAGTTTTTGTTGAAATCTCTAATTTCCTCCCGCTTGTTTTTTTTTATTTTTTTTTTTTTTTTTTTGTATAAACTAATAATTCAACTTACGTGTTGAACATTCGATCTGGGTGGTCAAATCGACCATTTTGAAGGCAAAGCATGTATTGAGGATATTTCCTTACTAAATAAAATAAAACAAATCCAGGTGCACTGTAGTGAGATCCATAAAGAAATTTTTTATCTGACATTTCTTGATATCGTTCCTTGAAAAAGAAAAAAATATATATACAATAAAATTTTTATAAAATTTCATTTTATTAATAAAAAATAAAGTATTGCAATATATTATCGAAGATATATCATTACTTTTAAACGTTTAAGTCGACTGGGTTCTAAGGCACCAATTGGTTTTGTCAGATCTCTGTACACGCTAGGATCATCAAGATCCAAAGTATCTGAGGTATAATCTGTTATGATCCATGGCATTACCGGATACTGAGTTAAATCGTGAAAAGTTCTATCTGCAAGACTATTAAAATAATTTCAATATTTTTCAATTACTCCTGCTTTTATTATTACTCCTCCTTTTATTATTATTAATTTAATCAATATATACCTATTTACGTATAAAAGATAATCATAATTAGACAAAGCTCCATTCTGCCACTGTATAGTTATTTGATTTTGTGGCGTTACTTCCAGCTTGAGATCCGGTTGTTTCATCAAATAGTCGTACAATTTATTTCGACATTCTTCAGTTTTTACTGATAAAACTAAATGTTCTATTTTATTTTCACGTGGTTGTACTGATTTAATTTCTAATCCCTAAAGGATATAAATTTATATAACATTAATTCGAAATAAAATTACCAAAGTATATAAATGTATACTTACAACTTGTCGCAGTAGAAATCGTCTTTTTATTATATTTTTAACATTTTTCAAATTAATTTTTAATACTGGATGCTGAGAGAATAATATAGAATAAATAATCAATTATTATTGAAGTTATATTGTATAAACTTATAATAAAACTACCTGATCCAAATTGTTATATGGTTGAAAGTATATTCGTCGATTAGTTAATAATACTCGTCCTGGATTTATTATTAATGGTAATACTTTATTGGCTTGCACTTCAAATACAACTTGTTCATATAAATCTTCAAGCCAAGATGTGTCAAATGAAAATCTCGATTGTCTTGAATGTACAATTGTCATTATCTGTCAATATTAATAAAGTTTAATTATGAGATAATATTTCATTTTCTATTTTTAAATTGAAAAAAAAAGTATCCTTATAATTTATATACCATAGCATTTTGCTCAGCTGTTGGAAGAGTTGAAGCACGAAATAATTGTAAAATATGTGGAAGACAATCATCTGGATTTGCATAGTCAAATGATAGGAGAAAACAAACTTTATTCTGTACAAATTTATAAGGTTCAAGTATATTTCCTTTCAGCATTTCAGTATATTGTTCACAATGGACAGATAAAATATTTCTGTGATAGAAAATAAAAGTAATTATTAGATTTTTAGATTGAATAAAATCCTTCAATGAAATAATATATTTACTCAGATTCAGTTTCCTCGATTGAAATACTTTCTATTGATTTAATTTCCTTAAATTGTAATTTTATGAGAGGTTCATTTATATCTTTGTTTACAAACACCATTGATTTTGAACACAATTTTAATCGTCCATTCATCCATTTATCATTATTGTTTGATGAATCATTTAATTTCATTCTAACACTGTAATCTTCGAAGAATATTTCTCCCGGCTCCAAAAGTAACATCGTAAATCTACATAATTAAAAAAATTATTATATTATTAACTATTGATTGTAATTAATTATAAAATGATAAAAATTAAATTACCGTTCTTTTTCCATCGTTTCTTTATCATCCAGCTGTTTTACTATTGTTTTTACAATACTATAATTTCACAGTGCAGTATATTATTAACTATATAATACTATCGAATCATTATATTAATATATGTCAAATTTATGTGTTTAAATAATAAATACAATAATAAAACTGTAGACGTGGATAAACACAACTGAATTAAAAGTCGGATAATAAGGTTATAGTGTTCACAATTGTCATCGTGTAAATATGAAACGATGATAAAGTTGAGAATCTCTGCACAAATCAACTTGCTTGATATCAATTAATCAAATAAAAAGTTTTAATGGTACAAGATTTTGGATTTTTTTTCTTTTCTTGTCATTTTATTTTGGATTTTCAAAATGAAAATATTTGGTATAAGGATCAATTAGTCTTGTATGAAAATAATTGCATTAAAAATTATATTTTTTTTATTGAACAATAGATTGTAATTATTACATCATTGAATAATTTAGATAGAATTTATGTAAATCAAACTTGATTCTTTTGATGGTACTAATAAAATATTAATAAGATAAGTATTGAAAATACCATGGTATTCCCGATTGAATTAATAATAATAATGCGAACTAAAAAATTATTCGATTGTGATAAAATTAAAATGAAAAAACAGACAACACACCTTATTTATCTCAGAAGATTATATATTTTTATTGATTTTAATCTAAATCTAATTTTGCTGCACTCATACTACCAGTTTGAATTTTGGATGATTTTACTTTTGCAACAGCTGTCATTAAATCTTCTTGTGTAATTGGTCGAAGTGCGTCATGGAATTCTTCGTCATTGCTACTTTTATTTGGCGTATCAAGCGATGCGCTGTATAAAAATATGATAATTATATTTATATAGAAATTTTTGGGAAATATTTTTAATATTTAATATTAATTTTTGTTATATTACTTGGGATGTTCACGTGAATAATCACGAACACGATACATGGATGCTGTTCGGCATAGTTCGTGTAAATCAGATCCTGAAAATCCTTCAGTTGATTTAGCCAACTGGCTTATGTTGACGTCAGATGCAATTGGTTCTTTAACTAAAATTAAATGTAACACTTCTTTGCGTTGTTCTGTGGCCTGTTAGAAAATATGAAAAAAAAAAAAAAATTAAATCACAAATAAATATATCGAATAATTATTCATACTTTGTAAAGAGGAAAAAGGAAAAAAAAATAATAATAATAATAAATAAATTATTTGTTCACTAACTGGTAAACCAATGTGGAATGTTGCGGGCATACGTCTTAGAATTGCTCTATCAAGGTCGTGGGGTCTATTTGTTGCTCCCATAATAATTACTGTGCATGATGGATCTGTGCTAAGGCCATCCCAAAGAGACATAAATTGTGCTTTCATCATTGCTGTAACCTCATGATCTTGACTATTTCGCGAACGTAAAAATGAATCTGTAGAAATATAAAATTTATATTTAATGAGTCATTGAAAATTTAAATGACATTTATGAGCCGGTAATTAACCTATTTCATCAATGAACACAATGCACGGTTGTAGTTTTACAGCCAAAGAAAATACAGCTGATGTTAATTTTTGACTTTCGCCATACCACTTGTCAGTGAGAATGCTAACGTCTAAATTAATGAAACACATGCCACTCTCTCGTGCTGTAGCTTTGGCAATCATTGTCTTTCCACAACCAGGTGGACCATGTAATAACACTCCCTAAAATTTAAGAATAACTTTCAGTAGGAATTTATATACATAAATATCAATGATTGGAATATCCTGACTAACTTTTGGTGCTTGTGTAAGTTGAGAATCTTCAAATAGTTCTTTTCGTTTGATTGGCAAAATTACAGTTTCTTTTAATTCTTGAATTACTGAATCTAGACCGGCAATACTTTTCCATGATACTGGAATATCTCGCGGATCAATTATATGAGTTGCAATCATCATTTCATAGTCCGTTAATTGGCTACTGTCAATAGATGATATAACACTATCCATTCCACTAAGTCTTTTTAACTGTTCTTGACCCTGCAAATAAAAAATGAAAGTTAATTGTATGTTCACAGGATGATAACAGAACGTCTTAATGATTTATATATATGTATTTATTAAATATTTACCTTTTGTCTAGCTTTTTTTCTATTTTTTTCTATTGGATCTACCTGACTTATAATCCATTTCATACTGTAAAAACCAACGGCTGCAACAACTGAGAGTTTTGCAGCTGTTATAAATATATCATAGCGTATCATACTTCTACCGTCTGCAATGCTCATTTTTTCTTTACACTTTTTTCAGTGATAATTAATTGGATATTGGTTTATGTTTGGATAAATATATTTTTTTAATCCTAGATATTTTTTATATATGGGAAACTTTAGTTCAATATAGCAATGTACTTAATTGAAATTTCATGAATTTCATTGTTTCACGTTGTTTTCTATTCAATTCAGTTGATTGTATTCGGACAGTAAAATTTCCTTTTGTTTAATATTTATTATCATTGAGTCAATCATGAATTATAAATGTCAATACAAACTTTTTTTGCAAGCAATTGAATGATACAAAAACTGATATTGTCCTGATGAAATTTTATCTTTTTGATTGTGATAAAATAGTATTCATAGGTTAGGAAATAAGTATAGTATGGTAGTGTATTTAAAAAAAATGTATTTTCCGCCCGCTATTCAACTTGCATGTAATACCTGTGGATGGCGCCAAAATCTTTATCTGGTTGAATATTTGCGCGGGAAAAAAAATAATATGATAACTTTTTCATTTTATTGTAGTCTTAGTTTGTGTGTTGAGCTTATGTATCATAAAATTATTATAAAAATTTAACATAAGAAGAAAAATAATTTATCTGTGTAACATCATTATTAATTGTCGTCTACATGGTGAATGATTTTTTTATTTTTCATTTTCTCATGGAATATTATGAATTTCGTGTAGGAAAATAAATAAATAAATAAATAATTTTTGTAGATTGTTCCAATTATTGAAGATTGGCCATATCTTTCATAACGAAAACTACTAATGTTGAATTTTAAATTATGGGCAATGGAAAAGGCGTATAGACGATATTATTCTTATATGCAAGGCAATAAGAAGTCGATCCCGAGAGATTTCATGCCTGAATTTTAATACAACGACCGAGACCCTCGATCACATAAATAACTATTGGGGAGAATTGCGAGGTAGGTGTATTGTGCTGTAGGTTCTTGCCATTTCGTTCATGTTTATTCCGCATACCTAGAAGGTTGTAGAAATAAATAAAGTGAAGCAAAAAAAAAAAAAAAAAAAAAAAAACGTAAATAAAAAAGAAAGTAAAAAAAAAAATCGGAGTTATTTTGCGAGGAAAATTGTTTTTGTTGAAATAAGAGATACAGGCCTCTTGTATATGTATGTATGCAAGTTGCAATCTTTTTTTCTTTTTTTGTTTCTCTCTTTTCGTTTCGTTGGTTATTGGAAACTATTCATTATTCATGACGTTGATAACGAATGAAGTTTTCAACAATTTATTATCGTGAGGCTGCATCAGATCTGATGGCGGTTTATTGACAGGAAATAAATCAATTTTTCTTGCATATTTGATATTTTATTTATGTATTAATACTAATTTTTTATTGTATACATTTTTTTTTTCTTATCAGATTAATTCAGTTAGTATTATTTTTAAAGTTAAATTTAATTTTTTTATTTAAAATTTAATATCAAATACATGAACAATTTTTTACAATTTATTCCTTTATTTTTTACATAAAAAATCACTTATATATTCAGTAGATCATCATTACAGTGAAATATAACTGTAATTTATTTGTAAAAGAAATAAAATTGATATAATCGACGTGTGGTGAGGGGAAATAGAAATTGGAGATTGCATGGGCACACATGAAACTCAATTTTCAATACCTATCACTCAAGGTATCGATTCAAATACTTACTCCAAGAGATCTCTAGTGTAAATACAGAGGGATGTTGGAGGGTTCTCGAAACAAAGACGCTAAAGTGCTTCTTATTTTTAAAGTCTTAAACTGCAGTCCTGCGTCTGCCTTACAATGGGCCACCCTTTTGCAGCTTTATCCTCTTTTTTTTTTTTTTTTTTTTTTTTTACTTCTTTTACCCTCATCGTTCTCCACCGTCTCGACCCTCAAATTTACTTATACATATATATATATAAACATTTTTTTTTTCTTTTACTTCATGGTCCATGGGTTAGAACTGCCATCTTTTGACTCAATTATTTTCTCGCTTATCTTTTTTTTTTTTTGTTTTCAACATATATATACCACCTTGAGAAAATTCCTGATGTGCTTCGTGTCAGGTGGCCTGATATATATTTTCATTATTAAATATTTTTTCTCGTTGCCTCCGCCGATTTGCGTACAGATACGCCTGATGGAGTCACATTATCCTCACAATTTTCTTCACCATCTTCATACTATCGAGGGAATATTAAAAATATATATACATATATAATTTGAAGAAACGTATATAAGCTCGAGGATGGAGGAAAAAAAAAAAAAAAAAAAAAAAAAAGAAAAACTAGAAATAAAGTAAATCACCTTTTGTTTTTTACATCTTTATTTTTACTTCTTTACTTCTCTATATATAATATAATAAGAGCCAGTTATGAATTCAGTTTGTTATATTCCACTATTTTCAGTGTCATACATATAAAAATAAGCTCAACGAACATCAGCTACTACGCGTGAGATTTTACGTGCACACTCAACAGATTTCGTATGTGTTATTATCCTATTTTTCTATACTTTTATCTCTATCTCCATATATATTTTCCATTTCGTTTAATATTATTTTCATTAATAATAATAATAATAATAATAACAAAAGTAATAGGGAAAGCGAGAAAGAAAAAAAAAAATAAATAAATAAAAATAGTTCATTTTGTTCATGTAATAAAATGGGAAATATCATTTTTACTTAATGAGTATTTCATCGTGCTACTGTATATGGAAGCCAATTATTTTTAATGTAATTTCATGCACGTAAAAGGTGTATTCTCTTTATTTCTCTTTTATATAATTTTGAATATTAATGGTATATGTATATGGCCCACGGGCATTCTCAAAAATTGGATATCTATTACTGTATATATTTCCATTTTTGGTATTTGCTAAAATTCAATCATAATGAAATGTAATGCAATTGACTTGAATTAAAATAACATTATTTTATCAGCTGAATTATTGTTAAAATTTAAAAATAACTTTAAAAATTCTTTATAAAGTATTTATATATCATTTTTATGTGTAAAGGAGGAGAGAAAAAAAAAAGAAAAAAGTATTATTGAGCACCCTTTGCACAATCGCGAGAGACTAATTAATCGTAGACTAAAGTAATAACGAGTGGGAATGAGGAGAATATACGCACGGATGTACATAGCAAACGATGCGCTTCTATTCGGAAAATTAAGTGCAGTGAATCGTGCCAAGAACCGCCAATAGTTTATCCTATATATATATATATATATTTCATATAATATATAGAGCTTGGAGCTATACTATTTCTATATCACTTATCCATATACATATGTACTCTATATAAATATATATTTCTCCCAAAAGTCATCTGGTCGTGTTAACGGTCGAATGAACTGGCAGAGCCTCTTGGATATATAAATTAAGCGATAGATTTTGACGTTTAATGTCATATAAAATTTTGCAATCAACTTGTGACATTATAGCCCTGCGGATTTTTTAGATTGGTGACATTTTAATTAACAGGATGATAATGATAGAAAAAAAGAAGAAGAAGAAGAAGAAAAATAAAAATGATGATACATTATTTTACTTGATATAGTTAATTTAAAAAATATTTAACGTTCATCTGACATCACTCTCAACTTGTAAAATGTACATTGTATCTAATTAACCACACCACTTAGATATTGGAGTAGTATCAAATTGTATGTATATATAATTATATTGCTACATTATATATATATATATATATATATATCAAGTAATAAATCAAAAACTGAATTAAATAAGAAATACTTGGTGGTGGAAAATAGCTGGAAGATCTTAATTACAATGTCTCGAGTTAAGCGAACGGTGAGGTGGAGTAAATGTAAAGGAAACAAGTGAGAGTAGTAGGCGGGAAATGCAGGACATAACGTGGGCATACGCATTAGGGAACGTAATGTATGGATGGGCCTAAACAGCTCGGGCATTGTGTGATCCCAATGTGCTCTGCTGATGCTAAGCATTAATAGTCTCACGTGATGTAATTAACTCGCAACCGTTGAATTTCCGGCATTAACATGATCTATGTGCTATGGTGTTGGCATCAAGATCACAAGGGTCAAGATTTACCCCTTTCTAGTTTAATCTTAAAAATATTTCATTAAATTTGTATTGTACATAGACAAGATTTATTATTAATTTTTATATTTTTGAAAAATAAATGAAAATACAAAATATTTATTTACTTTTTTTAACAATTTTTAAATACAATTGTATTTTTATACGTGAATATTTTTATACAGATTATCAAATTATTCTAGATACTGTATTGACAATTAATATAATTTTATATTTGTAATTATTATTAATTATATTTGTTTGGTGTTAATTTAAAAGCATGAAAAATGTATCAATTGATCGGGTAATATCTGGATATTTACAATTGATTGTTACATTTTGTTATATACTTGAAGTAAAATTTTCATTTTGTATATAAAATAAAAACTTATAATTATATATATATAATTGTAAAAAAATTGGACGGATTTATTTGCATTTGATTAATTCATTTCTTGATAATTAAATGATTTGTATCAATGATACCATAGAAAAAACTATCGAGTAAAAATTTTAAAATTTTTCCTACATATACACTCAATTGATGGATTCAAAGACATTGCTGAAAGTTGGATGTAGATGACGGAAAGATGATTACAACAATTTAGACTATTAACTTTGCGAAATTCTAGTTGTGAGAGAATCTAAAATATAGAGTAATAACCATTCTAAGGATGGCTCATTGTTAGCCTGAAAGTGCATGGCGATGTATGCATTTCAGCTATATGAACGTCTGGTCTCTCTCGTGTCTTTGCTAATATGATATTTTCTCTCAAAATATTTCATAAGTTTAACAATATCTCTCTGTCATCTTCTCTTCAACTTATTTTCATTGTTCTCCATCAACAATAGAATTGTCATTACTTTGTTGCATGTCTTTTAATATCAAAACTTTGATTATTTCAATTATTATATCATATAATTTCATTTAAATTTCTTCATTCATTAATATTTATTCGAATTTTTACTATGGATATGAAATAATTCTCATGTGTATCTTCATTTTTTATCCTATGCGAATGAATAAATTGCCAGAATTACACTAGCAACAATAGATAATGCAATTGAAGAAGATAAAGTTGTAGCACCATTGCAAGAGTCACCAGAGCAATAACATTCTTCCCAGTAAACTCCTACTTCATTTACACCCCAATTGCATACACCAGTTACACCTGTACTCGCTGTTGATGCACATCTACGAATCACTTGTCTCCATCTTCCATCCCCTAGACAAAAAAAAAAAAACAATAAAATTCATAATTTTATAATGAATTAATATTATATATATTTATATAATTGTAATTTAAATATTATATTATTAATTGTAGTAAAAATAAATCTTACATATAAATCCTATTGGACTTTGTTGTACTACTTTTACACAAAATGACCCAGGCATTTTTGAATCTCCATCAAGACAATCAATAGCTACATTTTTTACTGTATCAAATTGAGTGTATGCACCACAAATATCCTCGCCTTTTGGATCTGTGTCGCTGCTACATTGATAGCATCTAATTGCTTCAGACTCTACAAAATATTAATAGTTGGATATTAAATCAATCATTGATCAATATTTCAATTTAAAATAGCGTTGAATTTAATGGAAAAAAAAAAAAAAACAAAAAAACAAAATCAATTTAATAATGTAATTAAGTTATTAATAAATATCTATACTTCATGCAAAGAGTATATCATATTTACATGATGATGCTTCAGTTATATATTTGTATTAATTTGAAAAAATTAAAAATTATTCTTACCCAATGATAAATGTAAAATAATTGTACACATAAATAATAATATGATTTTTGATAAATACATTTTGTATTTAGTAAAGATCAATTTTAATGGATAAAAATGAATAATTTCACTTAACGATAATAACAAAACTCAACACTTATTGTACAATGATTTACATTTACCAATACTATAGTACACCTGACGTCACTCATTGGGCGTCGTCCTTACCATTTCCCTCTCCAGTCTACACTACAAACTGCCACACAACACAATGTTAATATTGTCATGACACAGGGCCGTATCAAGTCATTTCATATGCACACATACGTTCAACAAATTATTTTTACAATTACAATCATTTAATGTAATTAAATTAATTCAAATGTATATATATATCCGTGTGACTATACACCTAATGAAATTTCAGATTATTTGTTCGTGCGACTGTTTTGTAAGTTTTCCCGTTTAGATAACGTATACCGCAGTGGGTCTCATGGGTAGCTTTTCTACTTATGTGCCAAGAGATTTACAAAAGGAGAGTAAGAGCGCGAAATCGTAACGAGAGCCAGTGGCAAAAGTCTTGACATTAGTTTACTCCGTAGCAACTATGCACTAGAAACACCCGAAGGTAACATTTTCACTGATAGGATGGAGTGTAATATTATCTTATCCATTTTCTTCTGTGAATTGTTTCACCGACAAATTGCCAATTCAAATAAATCACACGTTATAAAGATGAAAAAAATATAATATAATAGTAATAATAAACAAATGTGTATCAAATCATTTTGGATATATAATTGCATGTGTGTGTGTGTGTGTGTGTGTCCATGTAAATATAGAAATGCAAATACTTGTACATATATATTGAGTAGGTAAAATTGGGTCGTAGTCGTGGGTGAAAATCATTTGTTCAGTATTATTAAAGATAAGATGGTCGTACTCTACCAAGAATAAAGTTATATGAAGCATTTTCTCTGATGGTACAATTGTTGGTATAATGTTTCTCTTGGGGACTATATATCAACAACTTTGGCAGCACCCACGAAATCAGGAGTGAAAAAAAAAAAAAAAAAATAGAGGTACGAGCAGGGAGAAAGTGTCGCCAAGTTGTCTCACACCAAGCGGTACCTCATAGCCTTTCATTACAATTGTCTTCTATAATTCCTATTTTTTTTGTTTTTCTCATTATTACATCTTGTAAATTTTTTTTATCATCATTACTCGTTATTATGTGTTATCCAAGATTACCTATAAATAAAATTAATTTTTTTTTTGTTTATTTATTGGATGTCAAGTTTCAATTTTTTTTTCTTTTTTTTTTTTTTTTGTCAAACTAATGGTAGTAATTGTTGATTGCTCTGTATATTTTATAAATAAAAAATATATATATACATATTTTATTTGATTGCCAATACGTCAAGATTAACCTGAAAATAAAAAAAAGAAATTTTTTTTTTTCCAACGACATTTGACATTTGCATGCAAGTAAAAGCGATGAATGAAAAAAATTGTTGCTTTTTTTTCTCTTCTTTCCCCACTTTTTCATTATATATATATATTTCAATTCACATTTCCTCGTCAAAGTCCCTGATGTAATCGAGTAGTTGGCTAGCACATCCGATTCGCATCGAGTATTCCAATAAAGCGATGTAACACAGTATGCATAATCGGCACAGCGAGAGAACAACGAGAAAATAGTGCGAGTTATAACTTCAGGGAAAAAGTATTCACGCATGGACAACCAAAGCATTTTTCGTGCTCAAGCTTTTAATTGGTGCATGTACATATATATTCATACTTATATGCGCATGTAATGTGCTTGTTCTCTAAAATATATTTGGGGAAAAAAAAAAAATAATAAAATAAAAATTGGCTGACGATGGCAAAATGTGATTGGATCTGCAATAACGCCCACGTCGAGTCCAACTAAAGATTTTTTTTTTTATTTCATAGCTGTATATGTACATATTTTACTTGAATAGTAAGCGAAATAAATAACGATTGTGTTAGCAGACGAAATTTATATAAATATAAATTGCTCTTATATATATATATATATATATATATTTTTTTTTTCCTTCATATATAAAATACTCATTATTAAGCTACAAAGGTTTTGTTCAAATTATATAATTTAAAGATAGAATTCAATTGTATTTAATCAAATTATTTCATATTATTGTATAATTTTTGATATAGCAAACGTAATATTGAAAGAGAAGAGGAGAAAAAAAGAAGAAGAAAAAAAAAAAAATTGTATATAAATAAAAATACACATGGGAAAATGATAGAGAAAATACATTAGATTTGTACATACTGAAAATGTGAAGTTGAGTAAAATTATTCAGAAAGGCCCTTTTATGATCCCTAACATTACCATCAACTGTCTGGAATTTTTTATCTTTTTTTGCCCGGTTATTATTTTATTTATTTTATTTATTTTTCATTATTTTTTGTTTGTATACAGATGTATTTGTATTGGGTTTTCTCTCGTTTATCGTGCGCGTTTGCGATGGTGCTAGAGCGTCATTTATTCCTACTGTACGTGGTTGGTGTTGCTCACAATTCTCCTCTCTGTTTTAGTGCCACAAGCAACAGCGTACAATTCCCCAAGGGAACTTCTACTTTTCTGACAGCCACTGCTGCTACATTTATTCCATCTACTATTTTCAGACAACCTCACAAAGAATAGCCAGAATTGAATAAGTCTGATAAGACTGTGGCCCATCATGTATATATACATGAGTCAATTCATATTAACTTGGACGTTCAAAATTGTTTTTTTTTTTTTTTAAATGTATACATTTAGAAATCAATTTAATTCAGATATAATAATAATAATAATAATAATAATTATTATTTTTCCCCTTCAATGATTATATAAATAAATAAATTTCCCAAAAATACGGTACATTTTAAATGAATAAAAATAAAGAAAAAAACAAAATCGAAATGGATAAATAAATAATACAGATAAAGAAAATTTCAAGTATTTATTTTATCAAATTTATAAAGTAAAAAAAAAAAAAAAAATGAAAAGTACTACAATTACACATTGAAATTGTTATTTCAATTCTTGATTTTTTTTTTATTTTTTATCAGCCCCTCGCTTTTTCTTGCGCTTAGCTACGAATAAACACACCCAGAAACAGAGAATTGCCAGAAAAGTAGTAATGTCTTTTTTTTTTCTCTTTCTATTTTTCCCATTTTTTATTTACTTCTTTTCT